>CM060401.1:12500-612500 GCA_030545235.1 Helianthus tuberosus
GGACTCTAACAATTTCTCGGAGTTGGATTTTGTAGCGACTATCAAGACAAACAGCCTTGTGGGTAAGCCTGTGGACTCATACTCTCCGGATAATAAATGTGATGAGGGGTGTACAACAAACATGCAGACTGTGATTGACCCGGGTAGGGTTCTCCCTTCTTGGAGTCGGTTTAATTCGGCGGAGTCCTTAAACCGGATTTTAGAAAAAGACTACGGTATAACGGATGCTCAGAAAAAACGAATTTTAGATGCTCTTCGTAGCGACGCAAAAGCGGTTAAAGCGGAAGACCAAGAAGAGTGGGTTGATGGGGAATGGGATTTCTTTTACGACAAATGTATGGAGCTTGACCTGGATCCAGATTATAGTGTCGAGGACGTTTATGAAGATAACAGTGGCTCAGCTCAGTTCATTTCACAGCTTGCGAAGACGGGTAAGTATTTTGATCCCGTTATCGCGAAACCGCCTAAACGTTAACCTTTTCATGAGTTCGTCGCTCACTTTTGAGGGGTCTTTTTGGTGGGTTTTGGTTCTGTGTTTAGTTGCTTTTCGTATGGTTTTGGGTAGTACTCGGAAGCTTCTTATTTCTGGGACTTTCAGTTTGATTTTATTCGGTCGCTGGGTGATAGTTTTGTGCAGCCGAAAGGGGTTTTATAAGCTTGTCTTTCTCTGTTTAGAAGCTTGTTGTAACAGGACAGGGGCTCAGGGGTTATTGTTGCAGGTCGGGTTTCCGGGTTTGCTGCCCGGGTTTTATTTTTTGGGTCCAGCTTGTCCGGGTTTACTGCAGGTCAGATTCCAGTTATTATATTCCAGCTTTGGGCCTGTTTGGTTTCGAAGTTTGCAGCCCAGTTTAATTTATTTACCAAGTTTGATGGGCCTGTTTGTTAATAATTTCTGGAGCCCAGAATTTTGGGGATCTAATTTGGATTTCATACATTGGGCATTTTGTATGTTACTGCTGCCGTGGATTTTGAAAGGCCCATCTACGGGCTTAGTTGTTTGGAATGAAGGCCCAAGTCGGTTGGGTTTTAGTTACAAATGTGTTTTTATATTTTTGTACTTGGGCATGGTTAGAACTTGGTTAGAAAATGATATAACGCCTACTATAATTTACATTGTAGTCGGTTTTGTATGGTTTTCTTTTTGGTGGTCCCCAAAGCCTGTTTTGGGTGACCAAGTGGTTGGTCCCACGGAGGGGTATGCCCCTTCTTAATATCGTGTAACTATTTTTCTTTTATAAAAGTTTGCCGGGCGAAAGCTCATTTACCCAAAAAAAAAAAAAAAACCCTAAACCCTAAACCCTAAACCCTAAACCCCAAACCCTAAACCCCAAACCCCAAACCCCAAACCCCAAACCCCAAACCCCAAACCCCAAACCCCAAACCCCAAACCCTAAACCCTAAACCCTAAACCCTATGCAGGGCCAATCTGGGAATATTTATAATGCTTATAATAATACTGCCCAAAAGGATTTGCAGCAGAAATTGGGGACTGCTATGTTGAACTCCAGAAATAATGCAAAGGGGGAAGGTAATGTATGGCTAAAACAGACAGCCACAGGCCTATCTTATGCTGATCAGATACGGCTAAACAATGCTGCGGGGGCTATCCACCTAGAATACATTCCTCCTGTCATCACCCCAGAGGGTAAGTGCCGTGTTTTTCTGTCAAAAGATGATTTATCTCATGCTGCCAAAGTGTATTCGCTGCATTTGTATGGTTATTTTGTTGGTACATCCATGGACTTTAATGTTGTGAACCGATGCCTTAGACACCTATGGAAAGCGTTTGATATTGCGGAGATCACCAAAAGTAGTACTGGCTTCTTCTATTTTAAATTCTTTAGTGAAAAGGGTCTGAATGAGGTTCTTGAAAATGGGCCGTGGCTGGTTAATAATGTCCCTCTTTTTGTTAACAAGTGGGAACCAGGTTTATGTTTAGAGAAAGTTGAACCGAAGACCATACACATATGGGTTACTATCCATAACGTTCCTTTGGAATTTTGGACGGGCATTGGCTTGAGCAAAATCTTCAGTGGTATAGGACGCCCATTGTTACTTGATAAAGTTACTCAAAACCGTGTCTTAGAGCAAACAGGGAAACTGGGGTATGCTAGGGTGTTAGTTGAAGCTAAAGCCTCATCCAATCTGCCTAGTGAGGTTGAAGTGGAATTTCCTCCTAGCGATAACAGGGCCGCTCGTGTGGGTGTGTTGCAAGTTACTTACCAATGGAAACCTTCAGTGTGTTCTTTTTGTCAAGTTTTCGGTCATTCTCTTGTCGCATGTAAACTTCGTCCGAGATCAGAGGATGAAACCCAAAAAATGGCTGCAAATAACATCTCGGCTCCCAGTACAGTTGGTGATGCTAATAAACCTATTGATAGTGGTAAGCGGTTTACTGATGTCACGAGAAAGAAGAGTGCCACGGCTGCCATAAACAAGGGTAAAAGTGTTGTTTCTGGTGGAGTCTTGCATAAAGAAACTGATAAAAGAGGTGGTAAAGGGGCTGATCGTAGCAAGGTTCAGCATATTATGGGTGTGGCAGATAGAAATGGACAAAAACATCGGGTTCTGGCTGCTTCTAAGGCATCTCAGGGTGAACCGAGTGGTGTTAAAAAAGATTCTAATCAGGTCCCGAAAGCTGCCACAAAGTCTGCGGGTTTTAATTACACTAGAGCTGTCCAAGGCAACCCTGAAAAGGCTACTTCGAAGCATCAAAATACTGGCAAGTATACCCCTGCCCCAGCTGTTAACATAGGATTGTCGACATCGAACAGATTTGCTGCATTAAGGGCTGATCATATGGAGTATAACGGTTTCTCGGTGCTAGATTGTGAAGCGAGTATTAGGACTAATAGCCTTGTAGGTGAGCCTATGGAACTCCATCCTCAGGATAATAACGGGAATGATAGGTGTACTATTAATATGCAAAGCGTGATAGATCCGGGTCGGGTATTGCCTACATGGAGTCGTTTCAGTCCCTCTGAGTCCCTAAACAGGATTATAGACAAGGACTATGGTATCACGGATAGTCAGAAAAAGCGGATCTTTGATGCCCTGAGTGGAGAATCAAAAGCAGTTAGAGCAGAGGATCAAGAAGATTGGGTCGAAGGGGAATGGGAATTTTTCTACGATAAATGCCACGAGCTTGATCTTGACCCGGATTTTTGTGTGGAGGATGTGTATGATGATGATAGTGAATCGGCCCAATTCATGTCTAAGTTGGCGAAGACGGGTAAATTCTTTGATCCCGTGGTTGCAAAACCTCCCACCCGTAAGTAATTTATGTGGTTAGCTCACACGTTTTTTGGTTGGTTTTGGAGTTCTCTGGTTCTGTGGGTTAGTTTTCCTCGTTTTGTTTTGGTTGGTTCCCGTAAGTTGCTCATTTTCGGGACTTTCTGCTTAATTTTATTTGGCATTTTGCTGCTTGTTTATGGAGTCCTTTTGATGTCTGGGCACTGGTCAGGGGCTTTAGTTTGGTTCCGGGTTTGTGATTCAGTCCGGGTGATGTTTTGGTTTCTCTGTCGGAGGTTATCTGTCAAGGGGTGTGGGCTGCTAGTTTTGTGGCGTCCTAGGCATCTTATTCCGGGCTTCACTTTTGTGTTTTTGGGCCGAGATCAGTTAGTCCAGGTCTACATTTATGTGGCCCAGTTCAGATGTGTGGTGGGCGTGGGTAGTACCCACCCCAGGTTTTGGGTCCCTTTGTTTCTGTTTTTCTGGCCCAGTCTTGAGGTTACTAGCAAGCCCACTGTTTTAAGCTCTTCTAAGACTGCTGGGCCCAATTTTTGCAAAGCTGAAGTCCAGGTGTGGGATTGCTGTTTTGCGGCCCAGTTGCTTCTTTGGCTGACATGTGCTCTTCAGGATTTTTTGTGGGATCACCTGATTCATATGCGGCCCAGCTGGTTTCTCTGTGGTGGTTATGTCCCGGGGTATTCTTTTGCGGCCCAGTTATGGGCTTATAATATGGCCCAATTTCTGTTAACCTTTGGGCTCCTTTATAGTTGCCTCTACCGAGTGTTTTTGAAGACCCGCTCGTGGGTTTTAATGGCTTCTCGAGATGTCGTCTTAGCTCAAACTCAAGTGTTAGTTTTTAGTCTCAAGGATGGTACATCGCTATGGGGATTTTTGTTTAGAACGGATATTTATCCGACTAGGTTTCTTTCTGTAATCGTAGCCGGGTTTATATATACTTTCTAGTTATGTCACCCCCAAAGCATGTTTTGGGTTTGTGACGGGTTAGTTTGGGGGGGTATGCCCCTCCTTAAATACGTGTAACAAGTTTTTCTTCTTTTATGAAAGTTTGCCGGGCGAAAGCTCATTTACCCAAAAAAAAAAAAAAACCCTAAACCCTAAACCCTAAACCCTAACCCCTAACCCCTAACCCCTAACCCCTAACCCCTAACCCCTAACCCCTAAACCCTAAACCCTAACCCCTAACCCCTAACCCCTAACCCCTAACCCCTAACCCCTAACCCCTAACCCCTAACCCCTAACCCCTAAACCCTATACCCTAAACCCTAAACCCTATACCCTAACCCCTAACCCCTAACCATAACCCCTAACCCCTAAACCCTAAACCCTAAACCCCTAACCCTAAACCCCAAACCCCAAACACCAAACCCCAAACCCCTAACCCCTAAACCCTAAACCCTAAACCCTAACCCTAACCGCCAAACCCCAAACCCCTAACCCCTAACCCTAAACCCTAAACCCCTAACCCCCAAACCCCCAACCCCAAACCCCAAACCCCAAACCCCTAACCCCTAACCCCCAAACCATAAACCATAACCCCTAACCCCTAACCCCTAAAACCTAAACCCTAAACCCTAAACCCCTAAACCCTAAAACACTAAAACCCTAGACCCTAGACCCTAGACCCTAGACCCGAGACCCCTGACCCCTGGACCCCTGGACCCCTAGACCCCTAGACCCCTAGACCCCTAGACCCTAGAACCGAGACCCCCGACCCCAGACCCCTTGACCCCTTGACCCCTAGACCCCTAGACCCCTAGAGACCCCTAGACCCCTAGACCCTAGACCCCAGACCCCAGACCCCAGACCCCAGACCCCAGACCCCAGACCCCAGACCCCAGACCCCATACCCCATACCCCAGACCCCAGACCCCAGACCCCTGACCCCTAACCCCTAACCCCTAACCCCAAACCCCAAACCCCTAACCCCAAAACCCCAAACCCCAAACCCCAACCCCCAACCCCCAAACCCCAAACCCCTAACCCCTAACCCCTAACCTTAACCCCAAACCCCAAACCCCAAACCCCTAACCCCTAACCCCAAACCCCTAACCCCTAACCCCTAACCCTAACCCCTAAACCCTAACCCCTAACCCCTAACCCTAACCCCTAACCCCTAACCCCTAACCCCTAAACCCTAAACCCTATACCCTAAACCCTAAACCCTAACCCCTAACCCCTAACCATAACCCCTAACCCCTAAACCCTAAACCCCAAACCCCAAGCCCTAAACCCCAAACACCAAACCCCAAACCCCTAACCCCTAAACCCTAAACCCTAACCCTAACCGCCAAACCCCAAACCCCTAACCCCTAACCCCTAACCCTAAACCCTAAACCCTAAACCCCTAACCCCTAACCCCTTACCCCTAACCCCCAAACCCCCAAACACCAAACCCCAAACCCCAAACCCCAAACCCCTAACCCCAAACCCCTAAACCCTAACCCCCAACCCCTAACCCCTAAACCCTAAACCCTAAACCCTTAAACCCTAAAACACTAAAACCCTAAACCCTAAACCCTAAAACCCTAGACCCTAGACCCTAGACCCGAGACCCCTGACCCCTGGACCCCTGGACCCCTAGACCCCTAGACCCTAGACCCTAGAACCGAGACCCCCGACCCCAGACCCCTTGACCCCTAGACCCCTAGAGACCCCTAGACCCCTAGACGCTAGACCCCAGACCCCAGACCCCAGACCCCAGACCCCTGAACCCTAGACCCCTAGACCCTAGACCCTTGACCCTAGACCCTAGACCCTAACACCTAACCCCTAGACCCTAGACCCTCTAGACCCTAGACCCTAGACCCCTAGACCCTAAACCCTAACCCCTAACCCTAAACCCTAGACCCTAGACCCTAGACCCTAGACCCCAGAACCTAGACCCCAGACCCTGACCCCTAGACCCTAGACCCCTAGACCCTAGACCCTAGACCCTGACCCCTGACCCTGACCCCTAGTCCCCTAGACCCCTAGTCCCCTAGACCCCTTGTCCCCTAGACCCCTAGACCCCTAGACCCTAACCCTAACCCTAACCCTAAACCCCGACCCCTAGACCCCTAAACCCTAAACCCCAGACCCCAGACCCCTAGACCCCTAGACCCTAGACCCCTGACCCCTGACCCCTGACCCCTAGACCCCTAGACCCTAACCCCTAACCACTAACCCCTAACCCCTGGACCCTAGACCCTCTAGACCCTAGACCCTAGAACCTAGACCCTACACCCTAAACCCTAAACCCTAAACCCTAAAACCCTAAAACCATAAACTCTAAAACCCTAGACCCTAGACCCCTGACCCCTGACCCCTGACCCCTGACCCCTAGACCCCAGACCCCAGACCCCTGACCCCTAGACCCCTAGACCCCTAGACCCTAACCCCTAACCCCTGACCCCTAGACCCCTAGACCCCAAGACCCTAGACCCTAGACCCCTGACCCCTGACCCCTGACCCCTGACCCCTAGACCCCTAGACCCTAGACCCTAACCCCTAACCCCTAGACCCTAGACCCTCTAGACCTTAGACCCTAGACCCTAGACCCCTAGACCCTAAACCCTAACCCCTAACCCTAAACCCTAAACCCTAGACCCTAGACCCTAGAGCGCAGACCCCTGACCCCGACCCCTGACCCTGACCCTGACCCCTAGACCCTAGACCCCAGACCCAAGACCCTAGACCCTGACCCCTGACCCCTAGACCCCTAGACCCCTAGACCCTAGACCCTAACCCTAACCCCTAACCCTAAACCCCTGACCCCTAGTCCCCTAACCCCTAAACCCTAAACCCCTGACCCCTAGACCCCTAGACCCCTAGACCCTAGACCCTAGACCCTAAACCCTAGACCCTAAACCCCTGACCCCTAGACCCCTGACCCCTGACCCCTAGACCCCTAGACCCCTAGACCCTAACCCCTAACCCCTAGACCCTAGACCCTCTAGACCCTAGACCCTAGACCCTAGACCCTAAACCCCTAAACCCTAAACCCTAAAACCCTAACCCCTAACCCTAAACCCTAAACCCTCTCCCAAACCCTAAACCCTAAACCCTCTCCCAAACCCTATCCGCCATCCACCCTAAACCACCGTTTCTACCACCGTTCTCCGCCTTCTTCTTCATACATCTCCTCGTTTCATCTTCTAAACCCTAAACTCTAAACCCTAAACCCTAAACCCCTAACCCCTAACCCCTAACCCCTAAACCCTAAACCCTATACCCTATACCCTAAACCCTAAACCCTATACCCTATACCCTAACCCCTAACCCCTAACCATAACCCCTAACCCCTAAACCCTAAACCCTAAACCCCTAACCCTAAACCCCAAACCCCAAACACCAAACCCCAAACCCCAAACCCCTAACCCCTAAACCCTAAACCCTAACCCTAACCGCCAAACCCCAAACCCCTAACCCCTAACCCCTAACCCTAAACCCTAAACCCTAAACCCCTAAACCCTAACCCCTAACCCCCAAACCCCCAACCCCAAACCCCAAACCCCAAACCCCTAACCCCTAACCCCCAACCCCCAAACCATAAACCATAACCCCTAACCCCTAACCCCTAAACCCTAAACCCTAAACCCCTAAACCCTAAAACACTAAAACCCTAGACCCTAGACCCTAGACCCTAGACCCTAGACCCTAGACCCTAGACCCGAGACCCAAGACCCCTGGACCCCTGGACCCCTAGACCCCTAGACCCCTAGACCCTAGAACCGAGACCCCCGACCCCAGACCCCAGACCCCTTGACCCCTTGACCCCTAGACCCCTAGAGACCCCTAGACCCCTAGACCCTAGACCCTAGACCCCAGACCCCAGACCCCAGACCCCAGACCCCTGACCCCTGAACCCTAGACCCCTAGACCCTAGACCCTTGACCCTAGACCCTAGACCCTAACCTCTAACCCCTAACCCCTAACCCCAAACCCCAAACCCCTAACCCCAAAACCCCTAACCCCAACCCCCAACCCCCAACCCCCAAACCCCAAACCCCTAACCCCTAACCCTAACCCCTAACCCCTAACCCCAAACCCCAAACCCCTAACCCCAAACCCCTAACCCCTAACCCTAACCCTAACCCCTAACCCCTAAACCCTAAACCCTAAACCCTAAACCCTATACCCTAAACCCTAACCCCAAACCCCTAACCCTAACCCCTAACCCCTAACCCCTAAACCCTAAACCCCAAACACCAAACCCCAAACCCCTAACCCCTAAACCCTAAACCCTAACCCTAACCGCCAAACCCCAAACCCCTAACCCCTAACCCCTAACCCTAAACCCCTAACCCCTAACCCCTTACCCCTAACCCCCAAACCCCCAAACCCCAAACCCCAAACCCCAAACCCCAAACCCCAAACCCCAAACCCCTAACCCCAAACCCCTAACCCCCAACCCCTAAACCCCAACCCCTAACCCCTAACCCCTAACCCCTAACCCCTAAACCCTAAACCCTAAACCCTAAACCCTAAACCCTTAAACCCTAAAACACTAAAACCCTAAAACCCTAAATCCTAAAACCCTAGACCCTAAACCCGAGACCCCTGACCCCTGGACCCCTGGACCCCTAGACCCCTAGACCCTAGACCCTAGAACCGAGACCCCCGACCCCAGACCCCTTGACCCCTTGACCCCTAGAGACCCCTAGAGACCCCTAGACCCCTAGACCCTAGACCCAGACCCCAGACCCCAGACCCCTGAACCCTAGACCCCTAGACCCTAGACCCTTGACCCTAGACCCTAGACCCTAACACCTAACCCCTAACCCCTAGACCCTAGACCCTAGACCCCTAGACCCTAAACCCTAACCCCTAACCCTAAACCCTAGACCCTAGACCCCAGAACCTAGACCCCAGACCCTGACCCCTAGACCCTAGACCCCTAGACCCTAGACCCTGACCCCTGACCCTGACCCCTAGTCCCCTAGACCCCTAGTCCCCTAGACCCCTTGTCCCCTAGACCCCTAGACCCCTAGACCCTAACCCTAACCCTAACCCTAAACCCCGACCCCTAGACCCCTAAACCCTAAACCCCAGACCCCAGACCCCTAGACCCCTAGACCCCTAGACCCTAGACCCCTGACCCCTGACCCCTAGACCCCTGACCCCTGACCCCTGACCCCTAGACCCTAACCCCTAACCACTAACCCCTAACCCCTGGACCCTAGACCCTCTAGACCCTAGACCCTAGACCTTACACCCTACACCCTAAACCCTAAACCCTAAACCCTAAACCCTAAAACCCTAAAACCATAAACCCTAAAACCCTAGACCCTAGACCCCTGACCCCTGACCCATGACCCCTGACCCCTGACCCCTGACCCCTAGACCCCTAGACCCCTAGACCCCAGACCCCAGACCCCTGACCCCTAGACCCCTAGACCCCTAGACCCTAACCCCTAACCCCTGACCCCTAGACCCCTAGACCCCAAGACCCTAGACCCTAGACCCCTGACCCCTGACCCCTAGACCCCTAGACCCCTAGACCCTAGACCCTAACCCCTAACCCCTAGACCCTAGACCCTCTAGACCTTAGACCCTAGACCCTAGACCCCTAGACCCTAAACCCTAACCCCTAACCCTAAACCCTAAACCCTAGACCCTAGACCCTAGAGCGCAGACCCCTGACCCCGACCCCTGAGCCTGACCCCTAGACCCTAGACCCCAGACCCTAGACCCTAGACCCTGACCCCTGACCCCTAGACCCCTAGACCCCTAGACCCTAGACCCTAACCCTAACCCCTAACCCCTAACCCTAAACCCCTGACCCCTAGTCCCCTAACCCCTAAACCCTAAACCCCTGACCCCTAGACCCCTAGACCCTAGACCCTAGACCCTAAACCCTAAACCCTAGACCCTAAACCCCTGACCCCTAGACCCCTGACCCCTGACCCCTGACCCCTAGACCCCTAGACCCTAACCCCTAACCCCTAACCCCTAGACCCTAGACCCTCTAGACCCTAGACCCTAGACCCTAGACCCTAAACCCCTAAACCCTAAACCCTAAAACCCTAACCCCTAACCCCTAACCCTAAACCCTAAACCCTCTCCCAAACCCTAAACCCTAAACCCTCTCCCAAACCCTATCCGCCATCCACCCTAAACCACCGTTTCTACCACCGTTCTCCGCCTTCTTCTTCATCCATCTCCTCGTTTCATCTTCTAAATATCCATTCTGATCGTGTTTTAGTGAAATAGAGTTCGGTTTTACGTTAAAATGGGGAAGAAAAAGAAAACACCTCCTTCGAAGGTGTATAATACAAGATCTACGGCCAAGGAAGATGGTGCTGCTATCAAGGAACAGGTAGCATCGTGGTGGGACAAGCTGATTAGTGGAGATGCTGAAGGATCTGGACGTACTAGTGATTTGGATAAGAAAAATGTTGGTATTGTTCAAGATCCGGAGGTATGTGAAACGAGTAAGTCTGTGTCTACAATCCCTACTGTTTCTAGCTTAAGTTCATCGGAAAGAATGGAGAACTCTGAGTTCGAGTCGACTGGTTCTTCGTATCAAAGGTCTGGTGAAGATTCAGTGAACTCGTCTCCATCTGTTATGAAGATTTCAAATGTATCTGGGGTGGGTTGGTCTCCAATGATGACGGTTAGGCCGGTGTTGGAACAAAAAATGAAAGAAACGGTAAGCTTCGCTCCGTCTATTATGAAGATAACAGATGAAAATGATATTGGTTGGCCACCGGCGAGGTTTAGAAAACCGGTTTTGGAACAGAGGTTGGATAAAACGGAATTGGAATCTGGTTCTCTGGATAAAACCTTGCCGGAATCTGGACAGTCTATGAAAGAAACTGAGTTGAAAAATGATGTTGTATTGCCGGTAAAGAAAACGGAAATTAAATCTCCGGTCAAAATTGTGTCGGAATCTGTATCGGATTCGTTGTTTGAGACCGGGATCGGAAAACAAGGGAATGACGTAAGCGGTGCAGAGAATGTTGGAGAATGTCAGGTGGCGGCTGCTGAGAATGTCACATCAGAGGATAACCCTAATCCTCAGCCGTTAGATGCGAAGCCTGATCAACGGTCACGGGTGAATGCGTGTAGTGGGGTGGGTCCTGCTGTAGATCTGGACTTCTCCAATATTGGACCGAACACCAATAGCCCAGATGACAAAAGCCCAGTTGTAGTTGAGTCTGATAATTTCATTGGGCCTGATAAGCTTGGGCCGGGTGGTGATGGATTAAACTCAGCAACTGAAGTAGAAGTGGGATTATACCCAGATGCAAATAATACAGGACCGGAGTCTTTTGAGGGTCAGAATTTGGAAAAGGTTAGTCCATTGTAATCTGGGCCTTCACCTTTGGTGGGCCTTAATGTTAATTCCGGTTCTAAATCTTATGAATCTGTTTTGGGCCCTGTTGAGAATGGTTTGGGCCTGGACTTACGGTTTGGATCTATTGATCCTAGCAAATTGAAGAAGCCCACTTTTCAATTTGTTTGTGATCTGAACTTAAAATTTGGACCGAATGGTGTTGATGTGGATCCAATTTTTGGTACCAAATTTTGGAATAAGGAATTGTTTGCTCAATTAACTAAAGGTCTTGATATCGAAGAAAGTGAAACAAGGTTATTTTATGACCCGCCTAATTTAGAGGAGGGTGAGGTTATTGTGGATCTTAATGGACATTTTATGACCAAGAGTATCAAAGCTCATCGCTTACAACTCTATGGTTATTTTGTGGGAGAAAACCTATCATTTCAAACGGTAAAAGAAAATCTTATCAAAATGTGGCATAAATTTGGGCTCAAATCTATTAACAAAAAGAGTGGTGGATTTTATTTTTTTACGTTTGAGCATGATGAGGGAATGATTCAAGTTTTGGAGAGAAACCCTTGGTTGGTGAAAAATGTTCCACTTGTGTTACAACTATGGCAACCGGACACCATATTGTCAAAGCCGGATTTGGATAAAGTGCCGATTTGGGTAACGATAAAGGATCTTCCGCTTTGTCTATGGAATGGGGGAAACATTGGACAAATTATTAGTTGTGTGGGTAAGCCGCTTATGATGGATAAAGCTACTTGCCAGAGGTGTGAAACTAAGAGAGGACCATTAAACTTTGCACGAGTTCTTGTGGAAGCTAAAGCTTCATATGGCCTTCCTACTTGTGTAAAGGTTCGTTTCCCGTCTCTCAATGGTTTACCAAACAAAGTTGAGTCCCTTGATTTATTTTATAAATGGAAGCCTCCTATATGTCGAAAATGTCATGTATTTGGTCATTTAGAATCGAGCCATGAGGGGGTTCAAAACCGGTTGAAAAAAAGATTTTGAAAGATAAAAATGTTATAGAGCAATCGGTTCATAAAAGTATTTTGAAAAAACCTGTGGTTCAAGATGACGGGTTTACTTTGGTCACGCGAAAGAAGCCCAATGTTAAGTGGGCTCCTTTGGTTAAAAATGATGTTGAAAGGCTGGTTAAAGGCCCAAAAACAAATGGAGCAGGCCCATCAGGGAATTCGGATAATAATGATGGTATAACAGTGGGTTCGGTAGTGGATAGAGGCCCAATTAGGCCCAGCGAAAAGGCTGCTAGGCCCAATATAGGAGCTGATGAGGGCTGTGCACAAGCGACAGGAGCAGGCCCAGCTAAAAAGGCTGCTGGAATTCATTTAAATGCAGGAAAAATTGGCCCAACAGCGAGTTATGCAGGTTATGTGGGCTCGGTTGATGAAGACAGGCCCAATCATGATAAAACTGCTGGGCCCAGCGCTGGCTTGGGCTGTGATGCTGTGAGTTCAGGCCCAGGTCCAATGGGTTCGGATGATCATTATCCACCATTAAGCAATTCAGGCCCACCTTGCTCAGGATCTGTTATCTATTCGACTGGCCCAAACAGTTCTGGCCCGAAATCTGAACCGGTTCTAATGGAGAACAAAGGTCCAAAATATGGAAGTGGGTAGTTTGATGTATCAAAACAGAATTTTGGGCCTCGACAAAGCCCAATAATTGGCACAAAAAATTCATTTGAAACTCTTCATGTGGAGGAAGATTGTTTTGATACCGAGCATGGGTTGTGGGAAAAAGAAATGCTTATGGTTTGAAAATTCTACGAGACTAATACGCAACCGCCGGATGATGTATTTTCTTCATGGTCGGAGAAATTGAAGGCTTATTACGTAATGCTTACAAAGTTTGATCCGGTGAAGGAAGCTTTGATTGAAACAAATGTTGAAGATGAAGTAGAGGTTGAATCCGAAACGGATGAATCGGCAAGAGACATCGTTCATGGAGTTTAGCTTCTTTTCATTTTTAGTTTGGGATCTTTTGTATGTTGGTTTTGGTTTGTGGTCTTTTTTGAGGTTTGGTTTTTTTTGCGAGTCGCCTTGGCCAAATGCTCTTTGTTTGTAATCTCGGTTTGAACATTATTAATAAAAGGTTTGCCCGGGGGTTTTCCCTCATTTCCCAAAAAAAAACCCTAAACCCTAAACCCTAGGATTGTTTCATTTGTTAATTTTCCCCAACACACACTTAAGGTGAGAGAGAATATGCTCTCTACTCTCTCTCATCATTTCTAACCACCACCGTCATTCCACCGCAATTTACCGCCGTCTACCACCGCCTACCACCCTCCTTCTTCGTCCATCATTCTCATTGTTTCTGTTCAGCTGTGATTTAGGGAAAGTTTTGCTGGTTTCATGAGATCATGGGTAAGAAAAAGAAAACTCCTCCACCAAAAGTTTATAACACGAGATCTTCATCAAAAGAGGAAGCTGCTGTGATTAAAGAGCAGGTTGCCTCTTGGTGGGATAAATTGGTTAGTGGAGAAGTTGATAAGAAAGATGAGAAGCAAGATGTAAAAACAGAAAACAGATCTGATGAAAATGTGCGGGATCAGGAGGTTTGTGAGTTGAGCAGATCTGCTTCCACGGTTCCAACAGTTTCAACGGTGAAGTTTTCGTCTGATCATTCAGAAAATTCGTTAGTTTCTGGTTTTGAATCATCTGGGTCTTCTTATACGGTGGCCGGAGATAGTTCTGTGAACTCTTCTCCTTCGGTTCGGAAGATACCGGATGTTAACAGTATAAAAAGTCCTAAGAATGTTTCATTATATGATGTTTTGGAGTATGAAAAAAGAAATATTCCTATTCCGGTGAAACCAGATGTTTCGGAGTTGTTGACGCCGGTGAAGGAATCGATAATAGGAAAAAATGAATTTGAAATTTGGATGATATGACGTGATAGTTCATTGGCAGCGGCTGTTGATGAAGATGAATTAGTTAAATCGTCTGAAAATGCAAAGAAAGGTACACCGGAATCAAAGTCTATGTCGGAAAATGTATCGGAAATGAAATTGCAGGGGAATGTTGGTCCTGGTGCTGCTGACGTCAGTGTGCAGATAGAATGTTCTTTTGTGGCTACACATGTTGTCAATTCAGAGCTGTCAAAAAACCCTAAAAATTCTGAGCCGTTTGATGAAGATAATCAACGGTCAAAGATTGATGGGAATATTTTGGGTTCAGTGCATTGTGAGCAGTCAAATGTGGAGCCGAGTATAAAAGCATCTGTGGATCTGGGTAATTTGAGTCCAGCTTCAAGTGGGCCTAATAAGTTTGGACCTGGGGGATTTGTTTTAAATTCAGAAACTGATGGTGATTTGGACTTAGGCCCAGCTGCGAGTAATGCAGATCAGAGTTGTTCTTCGATGTTGGGTCAGAATTTGAACAAGGTTAGTCCAATGCAGAATGGGCCTTCACCTTCGGTGGGCCTTAATGCTAATTCTGGTTCTAAGACAAATGAATCTGTGTTATACGAAACTTTTTTGGGCCCAGTTGAGAGTTCTGAAAAGAATGATTTGGGCTTGGATTTACAGTTTGGATCTATTGACCCTAGCAAATTGAGGAGGCCCACTTTTCAATTTGTTTGTGATCCGAACCTTAAATTTGGGCCGAATGGTGTTGATGTTGATCCAATTTTTGGTACCAAAATTTGGAATAAGGAGTTGTTTTCTCAATTGACTAAAGGTCTTGACATTGAAGAAAGTGAAACACGGCTATTCTATGATCCACCTAATTTAGATAAGGGTGAGGTTATTGTGGATCTAAACGGACATTTTATGACCAAGAGTATAAAAGCTCACCGTTTACAACTCTATGGTTATTTTGTGGGTGATAATCTTTCATTCCAAACGGTGAAAGAAAATCTAGTCAAAATGTGGCATAAATTTGGACTCAAAGCTATTAACAAGAAGAATGGCGGATTTTATTTCTTTACGTTTAAGCATGATGAGGGTATGATTCAAGTTTTGGAAAGAAACCCATGGTTAGTGAATAATGTTCCACTTGTTTTACAACTATGGCAACCGGATACCATTTTGTCAAAACCGGATTTGGATAAAGTGCCGATATGGGTAACTATAAAGGATCTCCCGCTTTGTTTATGGAATGGTGGAAATATTGGTCAAATTGTTAGTTGTGTAGGAAAGCCACTTATGATGGATAAAGCTACGTGTTTGCGGTGTGAAACTAAGAAAGGACCATTAAACTTTGCACGAGTTCTTGTGGAAGCTAAAGCTACGTATGGCCTTCCTTCTTGTGTAAAGGTTCGTTTCCCGTCCCTAAATGGTTTACCAAACAAAGTTGGGTCCCTTGATTTATCGTATAAATGGAAGCCTCCTATGTGTGGCAAATGTTGTGTTTTTGGTCACTTGGAATCGAGCCATGAGGAGGTAAAAAAACCGGTTGGAAAAACAAATTTGAAAGATAAAAATATTATAGAACAACCGGCTCTAAAAAGTATTTTGAAAAACCCTTTGGACCATAATGATGGGTTTACGGTGGTTACTCGGAAAAAGCCCAATGTGAAGTGGGCTCCATTGTCCAAAAAGGATGTCAACAAACTTGTACATGGCCCAAAAACTAGTGGAGCAGGTCCATCTAATGTTCCGAAGAGTACTAATAGCCTAACTGTGGATATGGTTGCTGATAGAAGTCCAATCAGGCCCAGCGATAAGGCTGCTGGGCCCAATCTGGGCACTGATTTGGGGGGCGCAATTGCGAGGCCAGGCCCAGTTCATTTGGACTCAGTTGAACAGTTTCCACCTTTAGCAGCTGACCCAATTGATGCGGCTGTTGGTTCAGGCCCAGCTACTTTGCGATGTACTCGGGATAGTAAGGTTGGCCCAACAGGCCCAGGTGCTGATTTGGGGGTTGCGGTGAAGCCAGGCCCAAACTCGGTTGGCCCAAACATTTATGGTTTAAAATCTGATCCGGTTCTTATGGAAGTTAAGGGCCCAAAAAATGGAAGTGGGTTTTATGATGTATCTCGAAATAATTTTGGGCCTCGGCAAAGCCCAATTCTTGAAACAAAAAATGCGTTTGGATCACTTCAAGACGATGAAGATTGTTATGATACCGAGCACGGGTTGTGGGAAAAAGAAATGTTAATGGTTCGTAAATTCTATGAGACAAGTACGCAACCGCCGGATGAGGTATTTTCTTCATGGTCGGAGAAATTGAAGGCTTATTACTTTATGCTTACAAAATTTGACCCGGTGAAGGAAGCCATAGTTGAAAAAAATATTGAAGATGAAGTAGAAGTTGATTCCGAAACGGATGAGTCGGCTAGAGACATCGCTCGTGGAGTTTAGCTTTTATTTTATTTTCTAGTTTGATGTTTGGTATATGTTTTTCTATCTTATGTTTTCTTTTTTTGGGGGTTTGGTCTTTGGCGAGTCGCCTAGGCCATATGCTCTTTGTTTGTATTCTCGTTTTGAAAATCATTAATAAAAGTTTCACCAGGGGTCTTCCCTCGTTTCCCAAAAAAAAAACCCTAAACCCTAAACCCTAACCCCTAAACCCTAACCCCTAAACCCTAAACCCTAACCCTAACCCCTAAGCCCTAACCCCTAAACCCGAAACCCTAAACCCTAACCCCTAACCCCTAACCCCTAAACTCTAACCCTAAACCCTAAACCCTAACCCCTAACCCCTAAACCCTAACCCCTAACCCCTAACCCCTAAACCCTAAACCCTAACCCCCAACCCCCAAACCCCAAACCCCAAACCCTAAACCCTAAGATTTTTCATTTGCTCAATTTTTTTCTCTCTCTTCTTTCTCTCGCTAAAAAATTCTCCCAGCCGATCCCTCTCCGTATGCCTGAAATCTCTTCTTGTGGTGATCTAATCCCACCACAAATCCCCCCATTACCTCCTGATCGGCCCCCAGATCTTGCACAATCCCCATTTGACTCTTCGGGAATTTCTTTGGCGCCCATAGGGGATGTTTTTCCTCAGCCGCCATTGGTACCCCGTAACCCTAATTTGCAATCCCCTGTCCAAAATCAGTATGTTGAAGAATCTTCATCAATTGGTTGCGTAGTGATGGATGCGAGTCTCCAATTTGGGGTGAATAACACTCATCACCATGAGGTTTCTCCTGATTCGGTCAAAGGAAACACAACTGCTCCGATTCCTAGTTCAGAAACCAGATTGGAGCCGTGTGTGGGGATTAACAGTTCAGCAGGTATGTGTAACCCTAACTCGAAGCCTAGAGAAAAGCTTGCTACTGGTTATGATTGCAATCTGCCCTCCCATGATGCTTCGTCATACCCTAGTCCCCCTGCCAATCCTATATCTTGCTCACCGAAGAAAGGAGCCAGACATTTGAGAAGCAGGGCTTTGAATTCAAGGTCTGGCAATCCATATTTGGATGCTATCCGAGCGGCTAATGTTGCTCACGATATGAAAATCCTGCAGGAATTTGACAAATCCAGAGGTAAAACTCGTACTACTCATTCTCGTACTAAACAAAATAGTGTTCAAATTGCTGGTTTTGGGGTCATTAGAAAGCAGAAAAAATCAGTTAAATACTGCCCTATGTTAGCTGACTTGAAAGTTAATGAGTTCGTAGCAAAGACCCCCCAGGTTTCTAAGTCTCAGCAGCAGCAAATGGATGGTTATGTGGAGGTTATGGATGCCGAAGAACCTGTCTTACAGGTGCCTGCTAAGGTTCCTAATTTTTACAGAATATCTTAAACGATCCAAATATTATTGTGTAAAAATCTCGGGATCCAATTCATTACCAATATTTTATAAAAATTCATTTTCCGGACTGCAATCAGATTCATCTTTTTTTGACTGCAGTCCACGGAATAATTTATTTAAAATTCATCGAGAGTCCGATTTACGAAATTCTAGTGGGAGAATTACAAATATATCGGTGGTCATATACAGTACAAATTTCATGATCTAACTCTACACAGAATTCAAGTTATGACGGAAAACAGAACGCATATTTTCAGCAGTAAAAATACAGCTTGAGCTGCTGTCCAAAAACAGATTTTTAAAAATAGTAAACGAAGTCCAAAAATTATGATTCTGGTGGCATTAGAACCGTATTTTGAAATATCCTGTTATAGACTCAATAAAATCTGTTTTTCTTTAAATATTGACCTGTTTACAGCCAACTGAAGTTGGCTGTAAAAGCTTGGACAGAAGCTATTTTCAGCTTTTAGCTTTCTAACTTGTGTTCGACTGATTCCGTTAACATGTTTAGTGATCACAACAACATCAAACATCAATATTAACAAGCAAATCATCAGGTAATCAACAAGAATCAAAACAACTTCGTATTAACATCACTTCATCACATTTCAACAACATTTCATCATTAGGTTAGCTCTATGTTCAAAACTTTGTTTATGATCCTTTAGTGTTCATTGATTCTCATCATAAAATAACTATTAACCACTCTAAATAACATGAAAAATGACGGATCTAAGTTCTTACCACTAGTTCAAGACTAGGGAAGTTCAAGTGAAGAAATGTGGTGGATAAAAGAAGATGAGAGTGCTCCTTCAACTTCCGAACACACCGAGCTTCGTTGTTTGCACTTTAACACCTTTGTACACTCTTGAAATGGTTGAAGATGATCAAGTGATGATGGTGAGGGTGGTGGTGGCTCACGGCCGAACAAGAGGGAGAGAAGAGAGAGTGCTTGAAGTGTGTTGTATGATGGAGGTGATGAATGGATGGAAGTCTTGTGGATTTATAAATAGACCACCAACATTCCAATAACCATTGTGTCTTATGTTGCATTAGTACCAAACACAATCAAATAAATAATTTCAAGAAAATTAAAGGGTGTCCTTCTTGTCTCCTAACCGGTTTGGGGGGGGGGGGGGGGGGGTTGGTCTAGTTGGGTTTCAATTGTTTAGTTACTAATCTAGTTAGAAATCAAATGCTTAGTTAGTGCATTATGGTGTGTTATTAAATATATAGTGTGTTAGGGTGTTCGGGTGTTCGGGGACCCTAACTAGCTCAGAAAAATAAAAACAATGTGTTTGACAATATTTTTGTATTCCGGGTAAAGTCCGGTTGTTCGGTTCGGTGTTGTTCCGTTAAAGTGCTTAATTAATCCGTAATGTGTCCTATATATATATTTTTGTAACATTTTTAATTTTCAACACTCAGGAAAGCATAACGGACTATTTAGTAACTTTTCTGTACACTACTAGTATGTTAACAAGCACATGTAAGTATAACACAGAAATCAGAAAGCAGTTAAATGATTCAGCACAGTCATCAAGCACTCTAATTATCATTAGTAAACTGTACGGATACATGAAATTATGAGGGTTGTCACATTCTCCCCCTGTTAAGAAAATTTCATCCCGAAATTTAGCTCGTGGCTACTGAGGAAGCTAGTTATGTTGCGTTGGTTTCCTGGTTTTCCTGGGGTGTCACATCATCCCCCCATTGGTTTGGAATTCCGTCCCGAAATTCTGTAGTAGCTTCAGCCTCAGTGGTGGTTGCACTTTTCTTAAACAGCTGGGGATACTTGAGTTTCATTTGGTCTTCCCGTTCCCAGGTATACTCTGGGCCACGACGGGAATCCCAACGGACTCGGACGAGAGGTATTCTGGTACGCTTGAGAATCTTAACATCTTGATCAGTAATCTCTACTGGTTCCTCGACGAATCGCAACTGGTCGTCGATTGTGAGCTCCTTGAGGGGAACTATGAGGGTCTCGTCCGACAGACACTTCTTCAGATTTGACACGTGGAATACGTTGTGAACTCCACTGAGTTCTTCAGGTAGATTCAACCTGTAAGCGACTTTGCCAATTTTCTCAATGATTTCGAATGGTCCGACATAACGCGGATTGAGCTTGCCTCGTTTGCCAAAACGAACTACACCTTTCCAAGGTGAGGCTTTGAGTAGCACCCGATCCCCAACCTGGAACTCGAGTGGCTTTCTTCGCTTATCCGCATAGCTTTTCTGACGGTCACGAGCTGCCGCCATTCGTTGTCGTGTCTGAGCAATCTTCTCGGTTGTATCTACTACAAGTTCTGGGCCAGTGATTTGACTGTCACCAACCTCTGCCCAACAAAGAGGTGATCGACACTTCCGTCCATATAATGCCTCAAACGGAGCGGCCTGGATGCTGGTGTGGTAGCTGTTGTTATACGAAAACTCCACTAGCGGAAGGTGCTTTTCCTAGCCATTACCAAAATCGATTACACATGCCCTAAGCATGCCTTCAAGGGTCTGGATGGTGCGTTCAGATTGCCCATCCGTCTGTTGGTGATAAGCGGTGCTCATATCTAAACGTGAGCCAAAAGACTTGTGCATAGCTTGCCACAGTTCAGATGTAAAACGCGCGTCACGATCAGAAATGATGGAGGTTGGCACTCCGTGCCTTGATACTACCTCCTTTAGGTAAACGTCTGCTAGAGTAGAAAACTTATCCGTTTCCTTGATAGCCAGAAAATGTGCAGACTTGGTCAGTCGATCCACGATCACCCAAATGGTATCGTTTCCGCGTTGAGATCTGGGCAGGCCAGTAACGAAATCCATGGAAATTTGCTCCCATTTCCATTTAGGTATCTCTGGTTGTTGAAGTGGGCCTGATGGTTTCTGGTATTCGACCTTGACCCTAGCACAAGTCAAGCATTTACTGACGTAGGTTGCTATGCTGGCTTTCATACCAGGCCACCAGTATGTAGTCTTTAGGTCGTGGTACATCTTATCCGAACCAGGATGTACTGAATAATGAGACTTATGTGCTTCATCCATCATAAGTTCGCGTAAGCCTCCATAAAATGGAACCCAGATGCGTCCGTTAACATAGTAGGCGTCGTTTTCCTTTCGTTCTAGCCGCTGCCTTAATCCTCGTAAGGACTCAGCCCTGATGTTCTCTGCTTTCAAAGCTTCAACCTGAGCATCGCGAATCTGAGCGGGAAGGTTAGATTGGATGGTAAGCTGTAACGCGCGTACACGCTTAGGTATGGTATCCTTTCGACTGAGGGCGTCGGCCACAACATTGGCCTTGCCTGGATGATACTTGATCGCGCATTCGTAATCATTCAAGAGTTCGACCCATTGGCGTTGTCGCATGTTTAATTCCTTTTGCTTGAAGATATGCTCGAGACTCCTGTGATCGGTGTAAATGGTGCACTTGGTACCGTACAGGTAATGTCTCCATATCTTAAGCGCGAAAACAACTGCTCCCAATTCCAAGTCGTGCGTAGTGTAGTTCCTTTTGTGAACTTTAAGCTGGCGTGATGCGTAGGCAATGACCTTGTCACGTTGCATCAACACGCAACCAAGTCCTTGGATGGAAGCGTCGCAGTAAACCACAAAATCATCTGTGCCTTCAGGCAATGAGAAGATAGGCGCGCTACAAAGTCTATCTTTCAGGTGCTGAAATGCGGACTCATGCGCATCACCCCAACGGTAGGTGACACCCTTCTGAGTCAGTGAAGTGAGAGGTTGCGCAATCTTTGAGAAATCCTTGATAAACCTTCTGTAATACCCTGCCAAACCCAAGAATTGGCGGATTTCTGTTGGTGTGCGGGGTGCAGGCTAGTTCTTGATCGAGTCAACCTTGGATGGATCTACATGAATCCCATCCTTGTTTACCACATGACCTAGAAAGTGGACTTCGCGAAGCCAGAAGTCACATTTCGAAAACTTGGCATACAACTGCTCTTTTTGAAGAAGTTCCAGGATAAGCCTCAGATGTTGCTCGTGTTCCTCCCGACTCTTAGAATAGATCAGGATGTCATCGATGAACACTATGACAAACTTATCCAGATAAGGCTTGCACACTCGGTTCATGAGATCCATGAAGACTGCAGGTGCATTCGTTAATCCGAAAGGCATAACCAGAAACTCGTAATGGCCGTAACGAGTTCTGAACGCTGTTTTGGAGACGTCCTCCTCTCGGACTCTCAGCTGATGGTATCCCGATCTCAAATCAATCTTAGAGTAATAACTCGACCCTTGCAACTGGTCGAACAAGTCATCAATGCGTGGAAGAGGATAACGATTCTTCACGGTCACCTTGTTGAGTTCGCGGTAGTCAATACACATTCTGAAGGTACCGTCTTTCTTCTTTACGAATAACACTGGAGCTCCCCATGGTGAAGAGCTAGGACGTAAGAAACCCTTTTCCAGGAGTTCTTGTAGTTGCGTAGACAGTTCTTCGAGTTCTGATGGAGCTAGACGATATGGTGCTCGAGCTACTGGTGCTGCTCTAGGAGCTAGCTCGATTTGAAACTCAACTTGGCGATGAGGCAGAAGACCAGGTAATTCCTCAGGAAATACCTCAGGAAAGTCGCGTACAATAGGTATGTCTTCTATCGTCCTTTCTTCCGCGGATGAATCAGAAACGAGGGCTAGGATAGCGGTGTGGCCCTTTCGCAAACACTTCTGGGCCTTAAGGAAAGAGATGATGCCTACGACAGCACCACTCTTGTCGCCATGAATCACGAGGGGTTCTTTACCAGAACGAGGGATGCGGACAATCTTCTTGCTGCAAATAATCTCCGCTTGATGTTGGGATAGCCAATCCATCCCAATAACAACGTCGAAACTACCCAGAACGATAGGAATGAGATCGATAGAGAAGGTCTGACCAGCTAAGACGAGGTTACAACCCTTAAATATGTGTGTGGCCTTGAGACTTTTACCGTTTGCTAGCTATACCGTGTGTTTGGTGGTCAAAAGTGTTGGGGTGCGCTTAAGCTTTTGGCTAACTTTTAAGGACACATAACTAGTATCGGCACCCGAATCAAATAAAACAGTAACAAAGAAATCATCCAGAAGAAACTTACCCATCACAACGTTGGGATCGTTCCTTGCATCACCCTGACCCAGCATGAACACACGTCCCCTGGCACCATTGCCATTATTGTTTCCCCCATTGCCGTTTCCATTCCCCTGATTGTTGTTGTTCTGGTTCTGGTTTAGCTGGGGGCAGTCTTTCTTGAAATGGCCCTTAGCACCACATTGAAAGCACCCTTTGTTGTTACCTTGTTGTTGCTGCTGCTGGCGTTGATTTGGTGGGGCTTGCTGATGCTGCCGGTTCTGATTCGCCGGACGCTGACTCCTGCAATCTCTTGCAATGTGACCAGGCTTGTTGCATCAATGACAGTTGCCTTTACTACATGGCCCGCTGTGGTGCAAGTTACAGCGATTACATTTGGGATGATTCCCCTTGTATCCACCTTGCCCTTGATTTCCAGAAGGCTGCTGACTGGGGCTCCTATGGTCCTCAGTCCTTCGTTTCTGAGACTGAGACTGAACAGAGGTAGAGCCTTTGCCCGAATTTCCATCCCATTTTCGCTTGTTATTATTGGGGGCATCAGTAGTAGCAGCGCTAATACGCTTGGGCAGCCTGTTCTGCTCAACTGCCTGATCGGTGAGACGATGAGCCAACTTGATGATTTGCTGAATGGTGCCAAGATTAGCTGAGGTTACGTGACTCTGAATCTCTGGTACAAGACCCTTGAGGTACAGCTCAATACGTTTGATGGGAGGGTCCACCATTGTAGGACACAAGATGGCCAGCTCGTTTGACCTCTTCGTGTATGCCTCGATCTCAGACCCCGTCATCTTCAAATTGAAAAATTCCACCTCCAGCTTGTGGATGTCGTCACGACTACAGTACTCTTCCTTGATCAGTTCCTTGCAGTCATTCCATGGGGTGGCATTAGCAACCTCCAACCCAAGCAGTTGAACCTGTGCTTTCCACCAGGTTAATGCAGCACCTTCGAGTGTTCCAGTAGCATATTTCACCCTACGATCTTCAGGGCATTCACACATCTCAAAAACAGACTCAAGCTTCTCGAACCAGTGAAGAAGACCTACAGCTCCTTCTGTGCCGCTGAAAGTACTAGGTCGGCAATCCATGAATGTTTTGAACGTGCACACAGGAGGTTGTGCAGGTTGACCTGTCGCACGGGAATAAAAGACAAGGTTAAGCACAAGGGTTGGTTTGCGAAGGTAGGATCTAAACATCCTAAGATGGGTTGATATGGCAGGTTATACCTCCTGCAGGAACAGCTGCGAGTGCCTCAACAACTCGTTCGTTGATCAAAGCCGTCAGCTGGGCTTGAGTTAGGTTGATACATCCTCCGCGTCCGCTCATGATCTTCACAACGAAGCAACGTAAGTGAGAAAAGTGTCGCGAAAGTGCGTAAGTGTGGGACGACAGTAGAGAGTAAGCACACAAGGTTCAAATAGCAATTATCACGTTAATTAATGCACAGTGTGAACTATCTAACCGACAATATAACCTAAATCATACCACCTATTGTGTCGAGTCTTGCACGTGGAGCGAAGCGTCGTTGTGGATCGTTGACCACTGTACAGGTTATAGTCTGGTTTTATCAAAAAGCTTTTCCCTTTCTAAAACCAAGTTCACTATAACCAATGGCTCTGATACCAATCTGTCACACCCCCAAATTCCACCATGCGTAGTATCACCGCTTGCAGGCGTGACATGACCAGGATCGAGCCACCAATCATATTGAACAACGTATTTAAGTAAATAAAACTAACCCCAATACAATTGGTGACCAAAAGGAAGTTAACCAAGTTCAATTTAAACAGCGGAAGCATAAGACGTTAAACCAAAACATAAGTTCGTAATTCATAAGTTTAAAGACCCAAAACATAAGTTTCATAAGTTCATGAAGTTTATTTATTGAGTACGGGACATAACAGTTCGCATCCCACAACGACCACCTCCTTGTGCAAGCTCCATAGCATCTAACGACCTGCAAAGCATGTAATAACGAGTCAACAACAAAGTTGAGTGAGTTCACGGTTGGTTGTCCATTTTAGAGTTGTTTCCAAAAACGTAGTTTAATCTCAATCAGCTGTCCAGCCGTGGGGGTTACCCCATAGTTCGAAAACGTTTATTAGTTAACCATCCCATGTCCACCTTCCCTGGCTATCCAGCCCGGCACTCCGGCCGTGGGGGCTACCCCATAATTTAAACTACCAGACTCGTTTATCATATCGACTACTAACGAAAATTACTTGTGCCCTAGCGTCGGTGTCTATCATCACCGACGTGCCATAGTCCATTAGTAAACGCCCGTCCGACTGGCACGGTGTGAGGTTTGTTAAACCTAATAGCGCTATTAACTAATGACCCGCTCGCCATAGCCTTGGTGATTAAGTCGATATAAAGGGAGGGACTTCGCTGATAGAGTTCTAGTCCAGTAAGTCTAATCCCGTCCCAACATGACGAGGAATTCTCATTCCTGAACACGTCCCAAGGACGAGGAATCCCTATTCCTGAACCCATTCCCATTCCCAACGGGAATTTCCATGCTTTGTAGAAAAGTGTGAACTCACCTCGGTTTGCTCGGTTAGATTCTAAAATATAGCTAACAGTCAAGGTCGGTCAATCACGTCCTAATATGATTACTAGTTAGTCATTTAGTGGTTTCAAATAGAGCACAAAGTTCCTACACGTATCTACTACATAACATGCATTCACTTTAATAGTTCACGCTCATATAAACATTCCACCTATAGCTACTCAAGAACAAGCATACGATATTGCACATATTACTTTCACTGACATATAACATGTTAGATCATCCTCAGATAACATACTCGACATTTAGACACGCAATTTACTACTTATGTCATTTCAACTTAAATATCCAAAACTGGGTTGTTTTCGGGAATTTTAATAAAATAGTTAACTTATTCCAGAAATTCCCAAATTTTTACAGAATATCTTAAACGATCCAAATATTATTGTGTAAAAATATCGGGATCCAATTCATTACCAATATTTTATAAAAATTCATTTTCCGGACTGCAATCAGATTCATCTTTTTCTGACTGCAGTCCACGGAATAATTTATTTAAAATTCATCGAGAGTCCGATTTACGAAATTCCAGTGGGAGAATTACAAATACATCGGTGGTCATCTACAATACAAATTTCATGATCTAACTCTACACAAAATTCAAGTTATGATGGAAAACAGAACACATATTTTCAGCAGTAAAAATGCAGCTTGAGCTGCTGTCCAAAAACAGATCTTTAAAAATAGTAAACGAAGTCCAAAAATTATGATTTCGGTGCCATTAGAACCGTATTTCGAAATAGCCTGTTATATACTCAAGGAAATCCGTTTTTCGTTAAATATTAACCTGTTTACAGCCAACTGAATTTGTCTGTAAAAGCTTGGACAGAAGCTGTTTTCAGCTTTTAGCTTTCTAACTTGTGTTCGATTGATTCCGTTAACATGTTTAGTGATCACAACAACATCAAACATCAATATTAACAAGCAAATCATCAGGTAATCAACAAGAATCAAAACAACTTCGTATTAACATCACTTCATCACATTTCAACAACATTTCATCATTAGGTTAGCTCTATGTTCAAAACTTTGTTTATGATCCTTTAGTGTTCATGGATTCTCATCATAAAATAACTATTAACCACTCTAAATAACATGAAAAATGACGGATCTAAGTTCTTACCACTAGTTCAAGACTAGGGAAGTTCAAGTGAAGAAATGTGGTGGATAAAAGAAGATGAGAGTGCTCCTTCAACTTCCGAACACACCGAGCTTCCTTGTTTGCACTTTAACACCTTTGTACACTCTTGAAATGGTTGAAGATGATCAAGTGATGATGGTGAGGGTGGTGGTGGCTCACGGCCGAACAAGAGGGAGAGAAGAGAGAGTGCTTGAAGTGTGTTGTATGTTGGAGGTGATGAATGGATGGAAGTCTTGTGGATTTATAAATAGACCACCAACATTCCAATAACCATTGTGTCTTATGTTGCATTAGTACCAAACACAATCAAATAAATAATTTCAAGAAAATCAAAGGGTGTCCTTCTTGTCTCCTAACCGGTTTGGGGGGGGGGTTGGTCTAGTTGGGTTTCAATTGTTTAGTTACTAATCTAGTTATAAATCAAATGCTTAGTTAGTGCATTATGGTGTGTTATTAAATATATAGTGTGTTAGGGTGTTCGGGGACCCTAACTAGCTCAGAAAAATAAAAACAATGTGTTTGACAATATTTTTGTATTCCGGGTAAAGTCCGGTTGTTCGGTTCGGTGTTGTTCCATTAAAGTGCTTAATTAATCCGTAATGTGTCTTATATATATATATATTTTTGTAACATTTTTAATTTTCAACACTCAGGAAAGCATAACGGACTATTTAGTAACTTTTCTGTACACTACTGCTATGTTAACAAGCAAATGTAAGTATAACACAGAAATCAGAAAGCAGTTAAATGATTCAGCACAGTCATCAAGCACTTTAATTATCATTAGTAAACTGTACGGATACATGGAATTATGAGGGTTGTCACAGTTAATCAATCGGAACCAAATAATCAGGAAAACTTTCTCAATAGAGAAGATATATAAAATATAGTTGCTCAGGGTATAGCTAATGCTATCCCAGCAATCGTCGCAGCTGTTAAAAATCCAGTTGAACCTTCCAAAGCCGACAATAGCAAACGCAACCGTGATGATAATTTCAATTATAGCGTAAATGGATGCAATAATAAATATAATTTAAGCCCCATTACCTAAAAAGGTGAAAGTGATGACGACTGGTTGCACTTATAAAGAATTCCTCCCCTGTAAGCCAACCGAATTTGCGGCCAATAAAGGAGCAACTGCTGCACTACGATGGTTAGAAAAGACAGAAGGTGTAATTAAAATAAGTAAGTGCGCAGAAGAAGACAGGGTGATGTATGCGTCCTACATTTTCAAAGAAGAAGCATTAGAATGGTGGAATATGGTACTACAACCTAAAGGAAGTGACGTGGCTTATGCCATGAGTTGGGAAGAGTTTAAGGAACTGATAGAAAGGAAATTTTGTCCTTCCTACGAAAAGGAACAAATGGCAAACCAGTTCCTGAACCACAGGATGGTGGATGCTAAATGCCGTGAGTATACTTCGAAATTCTTCGAGTATGCAAGAATAGTACCGAATCTGGCCTCGCCAAAACCTGTACTTATCTCTCGTTACATTTGGGGATTGATTAGTGAAATCCACGATATCGTCAAGGCTGCTAGACCTCGGACTATCGATGATGCAATCGAGTTGGCCAATACCTTGAATGACAGATTGGTTCGTATGAGAGAAGAGAATAGGAAGAAGGAATTGGCTCAAAAGATTACCCAAGGTTTCCGTTTGGGTAATAATAGTAATTCCAAGAAAAAGGGAACTGGGCAGTCTTCCGCACCGCCATTTTGCAGAAACAGTAAAAGGAAACATTTTGGAAAATGTAAGGAATATTGTAATTTCTGCAAAATACCAGGGCACCAAGAGGAAGATTGCAGGAAGAAATCTACAACTGCTACAATTTTGGAGAAGCAGGGTATTTTAAGCCAAATTGCCCTAAATAAGTCAACACAGCTGACAACAAATCGAAAGCGGCCGATGGAAGTAATAAGAAGAATACAAACGATTTTAGCTGACAACACAAGAGGCAGATCTGATTCCTGACGTGATAGCTGGTACGTTCATTGTCCATGACGTTTATGCAAAAGTATTATTTGACTCTGGTGCAAACCAAAGTTTTATAAATACTTCTTTCTGTCAAGCTCTTAAGCAACCCTTAACCAAACTTAGTCAAGTTTATACGATAGAAACGACAGAAGGAAACACTACTAGTATATATAAGGTACTTCTAGGAGGAAAAATAGAATTATCAGGGCATAAGTTCTCGGCAAACCTTCTACCTATGAATTTAGCAGGATTTGACGTCGTGTTAGGAATGGATTGGTTAGTAGCCAACCATGCTCGAATCCTATGTGATCAGAATTTTGTAGAAATTCGTACGCCAACAGAAGAGATAATTCTGATTACAGGAGATAAGCCACGTAAGCCAATGAAGTTCATTTCAATAATGAAAGTCGCAAGTTACGAACGAAAGCAAGGTATAGTGTATATGATTTCGGTAATCATTAACACTAAAAGCAAAGAACTTTAGGAAATTCCAGTAGTATCAGAATACCCCGATGAATTCCTAGAAGATCTACCTGGATTACTATCACACCCCGACCATGTAAAACAACAAATCGCGGCGGAATTGTCGGGGAGTGTTGTAACAGAATCATTGTTTCAAAACACACGGAAATTTGAGGTTTCGTTTTATTAATCATTAGATATTTACATCGTTTGGAAATCTAAATAAACAAGTTTATTAAGTTACTAAGGCCTCGTCCAGTCCTATGTGAGTACGCATCCTAGCAATCAACATCATTCAACAACACCTGAAACATATGTGAAAACAAAGTCAGCAAAGAAATGCTGGCGAGTACATAGGGTTTTGAGAGTGTCGGATTCATGGCTAGTTTACATATTGCAATACTCAATAAAAAAAAAACCTTGTTTTGAAAAGTATTGTATTGCGGCATAACTAACCAACTCAAATCAAGTTGGTTATAGTGTATAAAATCTCGTAGCCATGATTCTTAACCCAAAACATTTATTTAATAAAGTCTCGTTAATAAAACTCGTATAGTTTATATCGCTTCGAAAACCTCATTTGTGTGACATCGCTTCCAATTGTTTACCCAAGTGAACTAAATAACGCCACGGTATGTAATATGATGAAAACGTATATATATATATATAGGAAGTACCTGCGGCGTATCCACCATGCTTTCATCACATTACACCCGTCCCGTTATCTAAACACTAACCGAAAACCAATCGTTTGCCCAAATCGTTTAATTCGTTAAGCATCGCTTTAGTCGTTTAAATCATTCTCGTTTTAGATCGTGAAACTACTTTTGGTCGTCTCGCTAATAACATTCAAACCTTTGTGACTCGTCTATTGTTCAACTCGTTTTCGCATTAACAAACCTCCAAAGGGTAAGTTAACAATCATCAGATTCAGTCGTTAACCACCTAACCCACACATAACCATGGGTCCGGTCTGATAACGGGATTTGTCGGATCCTATGGTACCATAACCTAATACTTGTCGGTTTGGCCGAAATTAATGAATGTCATTCGTTATGTAATTACAACCAACAAGCTTGTTCACATTATCGAAATCATTATTAGTTTGGTATAAACCATCTTACTCGTTTTGAAACCATCGTTAAAACAGCGAAATCGTTTTGATACATATGAATCACCCCAAAACAATTGAAAATAGTAAAAGAGGGGAACTATGTACTCACCTTTGGGTGCGTTTTTATATGTTAACACAATCCCTCAAGTCCTTTATTCATCCTAAATTAAATAAGAATGCTGTAATAATCAAAAACCCACACTTTGGCATGCAATTACTACTTATGTCATTTCTGTTTTAATATATATGAAACTGGACTGTTTTCGGACATTTAAATAAAATGGTTAACTTATTCAAAAAATTCCCAAATTTTTCCAGAACGTCTAAAACGATCCAAATATTATTGTGTAAAAATATCGGGGTCTAGTTCATTACCAATATTTTATAAAAATTCATTTTCCGAACTGAAGTCAGATTCCTCTTTTTCTGACCGCAGTCCACGGAATAATTTATTTAAAATTCTTCGTAAGTTCGATTTACGAAATTCTAGTGGGATAATTACAAATACATCAATTGCCATCTACTGTATAAATTTCATGAGCTGATTCATCATGGATTTCCAGTTATGACCAAAAACATATTACATATTTTCAGCAGCAAAAATGCAGCTTGAGCTGCTGTTACAAAATGAGTCTTTAAAAATAGTAAACGACCTCGAAAATTACGATTCCAGTGCCATTTGCTTCGTTTTTCGAAAATACATATTTTAGGCTTCAGAAATTCTGTTTTTCGACTTATTAGGGTATGTTTACAGCCTGTTGAAGTCGGCTGGAAATGTACATCAGCATGATACTTTTTAGTTTAGACACTACTAAATCGTATCAACGAATGTTCTAACAACGGATTTTTCAAGAAATCAACGATCAATCATCATGCATGTTTTTAACCAACCCTAAACCCACAAGTTTTCATCATCATAACTCATCCTTATGTAAACATTTATGTAAGATTTTTGTGTAGAGTTCTATGTTCATCTTATTATTGTTTCTTGTTCTTGTGATTTAGACAACAACATCAAACTACATAACATAACTATGAACAAGATGAAACAAGGTACAAGAAACTTACTACTAGCACAAGGCTAGGGTAGAGATTCTAGTGAGAAAATGTGAGAAAAGATGAAGAAACAAGCAAGAACAAAGTTCCTTAGAAATCCCTTCAAGTTGCAACCTCCATGGATTCTTTGAAGCTTTGTATGGAACTTGAATGTATGAAGAAGAAGATGTGAAGAGAGAGGGAAGTGGGTTCGGTTTAGGGGGAACCGAAATGAGAGAGAGAGTGAGAGTTTGAGTGTGTAAGATAGGTTGAGTGTACTTATAGCAAACAAAACAATCTAACTAAAATCAAAAGCAATCCAAGAAAGTTAATACAATCAAGCAATATCAAAGAAAGAAATCTAGGAGATATTAGGTGGGGGCCACCCCACATTCATGACCGTAAATATGGGTGGGGAAGGGGGTAGAATGTAACTTTTGTTGATAAACAAGATAGAGGTAGATGTTTAACCGGGTACCGGGTATTTTATCTAGCGTTTAAATCCCGGTTTATGGCGTTGTAAATTATTTTTATTATTCTATAAAAATAAACTCGCCAAAATATTACTGAAATAAATTTCAGTTGCCAAGACTGGCTACGTTGTCCGCGTTTCGCAGTAGAAGCACTGTGTTGCGCAGAAACAAGCGGTACGTGCTTAAACTTGAAAAATAACGTTTTTAAGCGTTTTAATTTATTTTTCAACACGAACCTGATTAAAATAAAATTTTAATCATAACAGAATATTTGTGGGATTTAAATATTATCCGGGGCGGTCACTAACGTTCTTTTTGCAGTTTTTTTCGTAATTAGTTCTTTAGTTCAAATAAACATGTTTTCGCCATACCGAATCCTTCAAAACTTATGTCTAAGTTATGTAAAGGATATTTAGGGTATGTTCGGCTTACGTCACAGTTCCGGAGTGTACGTCGCGTTAAACTGATTGCGTTTAAGCACCAGTTTGCGTATAACCTTCCAGAAAGTGATTTAAAGCTTGAAGTCGGAATCGAATCAAATTGTAAAATTAATAAACACAATTGCACATATAATAACACCAAAACACATATAATAACACCAAAGCACATTGTTTTATTGATAATCGACATTGTTTTACATTATACGATGATTACAGAACACAGTTGTCACAATTACCACCAGATAGGGAAGTCGAATTTAGAATTCATCTAATACCTGGAACTGCTCCAATAGCTAAGGCACCCTATCGATTAGCACCCACAGAGATGTTCGAACTGAAAAAGCAGTTAGACGAGTTGTTTGGAAAAGGATTCATACAACCCAGTTCATCCCCTTGGGGAGCACCGGTGTTGTTCGTGAAAAAGAAAGATGGGTCAATGCGCATGTGTATCAATTATAGAGAATTAAATATGTTAGGATCTGAGTTTGGTTTTGATTGTGTTTTACGTTTGAATTAAGATGAAGATGAATGAGTTGTGCAGCGGAATTAAGATAGAAGCAAACTTTTCACAATCAAACAGGAGAAATGCTTTTAACATACAAGTTTAACATTGAACCGAATGATTGAATTTAGTTTCAACAACGATTACAATTTGAAAGTATGCAATAAACTCCCCCTCAGCCTGAGCTCATAGTATTTGTTCGTGCAGGAAGAAGATAGCAAAAGAGCTCATAGAACAGTACAGAGCACTGTTCTATTTATAGGCACGAGCAAACCACTGAAGCATCTAAGCTGACGTCACCGTGAAAGTGACATCTAACCTCCTAACAAACTCTAACCTCTGATCTATACAACCTCTGCTTATGCTAACTACTGCTATTACATTTCATTAATATAAAGATAACTAAACTACTGCTGCATCCTTCCACTGATGTGAACCCAGCAGTACTTGTCATGATCAGCAGAGCTTGACTCAAGGCAGTAGATTGAATAGCAGAGCTTTAATCTTTCATCAGTCTTTTACTTGATCAGCAGTTGTAGGTCAGCAGTTTGTACGATCAGTGGATAGGAGGTCGGCAGATGTTGAAACCACTTTCAAGGGGAGAGACTTGTATATATAACATCTGCTTATTCTGGATCCACTGCTCTGATCCAGTTTTGGCTTTAATTATCTGTTCCTTTGGTAGGGTTCAATCCCAACAATCTCCCCCTGGAACAGATAATGCCAAAACTCTTCATTATTGGTAGATCTTTATTGCCTCATCAGCAGTTCCCTTATTTGTCCTTTGAGTTGTAACTCAAAGGTTAAGGCATCTGTGTCATCATCATCCCTGCTAAGTGGAAGATCAAGGAGATCCTGCAAATCTTCAAGACTTAGGCCAAGTGCTTGTTCCCATGTTAGTTTCTTCACTTCTCCACTAGACTTGATCACTGTCAGTACGTGGGTCTGTTTATCAGTTTTCCACTTTATTACTTTTGAGCCTGGTGGGTTTCTTGGGAGATTTTTATTTGATGAGGTGTTTGGTGAAGCTGGCCTATTGATGACTAACTGAGCAGCAATTGCAGTTTGATCCAATCCAAGAGTTTCTACAATCATTTTCTTGGTGCCTTCTTTTACAAGGTCATCTCCTTCTATTAGCTCTAGGATGGTTTCAGCACCCAACTGTTTTTGTTGCCTTCTTTTAAAGATGGCTGCACCAGCTGGAGCAGTAGCTCTCCTGATTTGCAGCTTTGATGGTCTTTTTGAAACCTCTGCTTCAGGGTAGTCAGGTTTTTGTGGAACTGTGGGATCTTTCTTCCTTAATTCCTCCAACCTTTTGTAGGTGGCCCTGACTATATCTTCTTTCCATCTTCCCACTTGATTTTTAGACCGATAGTCAGCAGCAACTAATTCCTCTTTCATTCTCCTCAGCTCCTCCTTTTTATCAGGTACATTCTTTTTTAACTTTGCCCAATCTGGAGGAGTGTGTTTGACCTTATTCTTTATCATTTCTTGAATCCTGGATGCTTCTTGTTCAAGCTCAAGAATGGTCCACTCCTTGTACATATGCTTTTCTCCCTTGTACTTCTTGGTTGCCATGATGCTTTCAATGTAGTCTTTTCTCAAAGTTTCATCTGCTTTCTCTGAGATTTGTTGACAAACATTTTTTTGCAAATTGCTCTAAGGATCTGACTTGAGTGAATAAGAATTGATAATGCCTTTGAATTTCCTTGTCAGTTTTCCCTTGAGAGCTTCTTTTAGAGATATCCTCTGCCTGTTGAACCTTGATTTTCAAGTATTCTTCAATGTTGTTAGGCCTAGGATATCCTTCAACTGATGGCAATTTCCTTTTAGCAGGATCATCCTCATAGTAGAAGGATTTAATCTCTTCTCTGACTGCAATGAGCTCAAGAGGATATTGGAAACCTGCAAGAGTGATGATAGGGATTGGTTGTTGTACTGGAGCTGATGAGAGAGGAACAGGGTTTGGAATAAATGCAAGTGTTTGTGAAGATGTTGGTGGTGGTGATGGTAAATCATCATCTGGTATGAAAATCCTTCTCCTTTTTATTGTAGGAGAGGCAGATGATGTTTTGGGTGGATCAGTGGTGGTGATTTGAGTGGCAGTGATTTGTAATTGACTAACAGCTGTTGAAACAACTGGTGTTTCAACCACTGTTGTCATTACAACAGATTTTGTAACATCTGATGTCTTCTGCTTTTTGGTAGGAGGAGATGGTGTTGAGGTTGTTTTTGGTGGTAATGGTGGTGGTGGTAAAGCAGTGGTTGTGGTGTGTGTTGAGGTGGTGTGTGTTGAAGTGATGACAGTTGTTGAAACCACTGAAGTATCAGCAGTAGTTGACACATCAGGTGTTACAGCAACTGTTTGGGTGGAAGTTTGATGTTGGGGGCTTTTGGACGATGGTTTTGGAGTATGCTTTGTGAGTCTGGATGGTATGGTTTTGGGTTCCCTCACTTTTCTAATGGGATTTCTTTTTGGCACAGGATTTTTAACATCCTTTGGCTCAGAACAACCCTGCGCATTCAGCTCCATGTAAGCTCTTTTCTCCTCATTCCATCTTGACATATCCTTTGCCTCTCTGTCCCTTTTTACACTTGTTATAGCTTCATCAAGTGCATTTTGGGTAACATCAATCTTTTTGCTACCATCTGGCAAGGGAATCTTTCTAGTCATAGCATCCTTTTCAGGTTCAATGTAAAGACCATCATCTATTCCCTTCTTCTTCCACTCCTGAATTTTCTCCCCCTTTTTGGCATTATCTGGGGGTAATTGATCAATAAAGAGAACAGTTGGAGGAGCAGTGCCAGTGGTTTTCAATATGTGGGCCTTGAGAGCCTTGATGTCTGCTTGTGTGTTCTTGAACCTAGACTCCATTGTGTTTCTCAGCTCTTGTACATGTATTGCATGTTGCTGATCAGCCATTTGTTTTTGTCGTTGGAGAAAAGGTTGAAATAGATTCCAGAGCTCATTTGCAGCAGGTGCTTGTGGTGGAGCAGGTGCTTGAGGTGGAACAACAGTGGATTGCACCTTTTGTACTTTCAACAACTGATGCAGCATTTCTTTAATTTCTGCAACAGAGGTATCCAGTTTTTCAACTCGTTCCATCAATTCTAGGTACTTTAAACCATCACCCAATTTAATGGGATCATCTGATTTCCCACTAGCAGTGGTTTTATCAATGGTTGAGGTAGGGAGTGTACTCCAAACATTAACCACTGATGCCCTTTTTTCTTGGTACTGGGGTCTTCTTCCTTCAACACTTGACAACCTTTTGATGTTACCAGAGGATAAAATAAACTCACTGGTGGATATCAGAGGTGCTATGGAAGGAATTGCCTCCAAGGAAGTCTTATTGATGTAACCACTGTCCAAATGTAAACTAGTGGGTTCAACACTTGTAGTGGCTGCTTCACTTGAACTACCACCAAGAGTTACTTGTAACTCAAGGGGTGGAACCTCCTCAGGCCATGTTGGTGAGTTAACTATGATTGATGCATCAGACCCAATCATTTGTTGAAGTATATTCTCATTGATAGGTGATTGAGAAGGACTGGTTTGTGCCTGGTTCAAATCAATAGCATCCAACAAAAGTTTAGTTGGTGGGGGAATTGTGGAGGTGAGGTTAGGTGTAGAAAGAGAATTTACCCCGGGCATTGGGCTGTGGATGATGGAAGCAAGTGATTCCAGAGCATCATATTGTGGAGTCCCTATGTGTACAACCTGTTCTTTTTGAGAAGAAGCAGGAGGAGTTTCAGGTATAGGTTGAGATATTTGTACCAACTGCTGTGAGGAAGTAGCAGCAGTGGTTTCTTGTGACTTTTGTGTTGTGACTGGCAGTTGCTCTGGTATCTCATCCTCCAGAGTTGCCTTTTTGATAGGTTTGGGGGGTTTTTGAGTTTTCTTTTTGTTTGGCTTTTTGGTGATTAAAGGTGTGGGTTTCAAAGCAGTTGTTTTGCTACTTTGATCACCTTGAGCAGTGGGCTCAGTAGCAAATACCTGAGGAGCAGTGGTAGCTGCTAAATTCTGCTCAGGCACCTCTGCTTGTGTTTTGCAAGGTGTTGACATTCTTGTGAAAGTTTCAGCGGTTAAGTTGTTTATTTGAAAAGAGTCACCTTGGTGTATTGCAGAAGCATCTTTCTTACCCAGTTTCTTTTCAAAATAATAACTTAAAAATCTTGGAAAGAGTAAGAATGGCTTTTTCTCAACATTTTTAACCAAATCATTAAAGATTTCCTGGGAATAGTTTAAATTTTCTTCCTGAAGAATAGCAAAACCCAGATTTTGAATCTTTAATGGTATCTCATTGAAAGCAGTGGTTTTGTTTGAGACACACATTAGGAGGGTATGAAATAAAAACCATGTTGCAGAAGGGAAGAAACCTTTTTGTAAGGTGTCCTTTTTTACTTCTGCATTATACCCTCTTTCCAGAAAATCATTTTTTAACTCGTTTTTGGGAAAAGAAGTTTTACCTTGCTGATCATCGAGTTGAAAGACCTCCGAGATGGATTGTGGTGTAATTTTGATAGCTTTACCCTTTAGAGAAGAGTTAATGGCTATGACAGTCTCACCTTGTTTGTCAAGGGTTACATTTTTCCAGAACTCTCTTTGAGTCGCCAAGTAAATTGGTGCATCTGCTGTTAACAAAGTTTTATACTTTGATGCAGACATGATATCAATGATGGAGTCGAAAATATCAGTGGTGCCGGGTTTTGTGAGAAGACCCAGAAGGTTGTGAGACGGTTTGTGTGGGATTTCGATGGGTTTAGCCTTTTGAGAGGCCTCTTTTGAAGATGATTTGGAAATGGGTTTTGCAGATGGCTTCGATTTTGTCATTTTGGAGATGATGATTTGGAAATGGGTTTTGTGAGAAGACCCAGAAGGTTGTGAGACGGTTTGTGTGGGATTTCATATTAATAATCACATGGGTAAAACCCAAGTTTCTTATTACAATACATTTATAGGGATAAACCCTAACTTATTGAATTTAAAACATCGTTTATTAGGTAACTTTTATAGCCACATTATCCCCAAGCCTTTAGTGCTCTCCAGCTGGCTTTTTACTAATTGGCTATCACATTAGGTTACCTAAAACGCGTTTTAAAAACAGTTGTCAGTCGGAAATACTGGTGAGTGAATCCCAGTTTAATCAATAAACATTTTATCAATTAAAACAGTATTGAGAGCGATCACATTGTTTATGTCTACACAATTAATCCATTTGGTACTATCAATCCACTGACTTGTGGGTCATATTACACATTGGCTAACTCATTGTCCAATGGTAACGTACTGTCATACTCGACTTACTACTCGCGGGTAGTACAAATTTTGTATACAAAACCCCAACATACCGGCAGTAATTGAAGAACTACAAAGACTCAATCACCGCTTAATTATTTTGTAAAACAATTAAGGTTTTGTAAAACATTCCAAAAACATTAACAAAAAGAGGATAAACTCACATTGCTATCTTAGGCTTCTCGTAAGGGTTTCCTGGATATAATCTATAATTTATACAAATGTATATTGGTTAGTATTATAACCCTTTGAAAATATTAATGATACCCTCCCCGAGACGGCATTCCAACAACTACGTCGGGCAGAACCACGACAGTTGTTACGGAACCCTAAATCAATCGGGCAGCGTAACTATTACGAAATTGGGGTTATAATACTTACAACGGAGCAGAACCTCGCTAATTAGGGGGTATTATACTTGAAAATTATGCCAAATATCAGAGAATTCGAGATTGATAATTGAGAATGAGCGACGGAAAACGAAAACTGATGCCTGCTATTTATATTGTTGAAATACGACTTTCATGCGGCCCGCGTAAAACACAGGCCAGGGTTACGCGGCCCGCGTCAACCTTGGTCAACACTATAGCTTAGTCCGGTCACCAAGTAGACTCGACACGATGTCGACACGTGTCAGCACCGGATGTCTCCGCGTTTCATGATCGCTCGCGGCCCGCGTTAACTATCTAGAACTCTTACGCGGCCCGCTTGAACTAAAGGATTCAACGATATCATATTTAGACCCTGATACCGCCCGCGTAAAAGCATGGGGTGGGTCTACGCGGCCCGCCTCAGCTTAACTTTTATTGTTTTTAATTTATTTTATAAACTCTAACATATTTCGGGCTCGGTTTTCACATACGGGGTGTAATATAAGACATATTGGGATACTTTTAAGATATAATAGGGTGTCAGAAATATTATGAGAGTGTTGGTTTTACCGAGGGTTGTTACATTCTCCCCACCTTAATTTAGAGCTCGTCCTCGAGATCTATTGAAATAAATGCGGATATTTCTTTCGCATTTTTTATTCAAGCTCCCATGTGTACTCAGGTCCTCTTTTGGAATCCCACTTTACTTTGACTATAACTAGTCTTTTGTGTTTGAGATTTTTGACTTTCCTGTCTTCAATTTGTAGAGGTCTTTCTACAAATTTGAGTTGTTCATTTACCTCTATATCCTTAAGAGGCACTATCAATGATTCATCAGCTAAACACTTTTTGAGATTAGATACATGAAACACATCATGTATTCCTTCCATTTCCTCTGGTAGTTGTAGCTGATAGGCTACAGGTCCTATTTTTCTAATAATCTCAAAAGGTCCAACATACCTGGGACTTAGCTTTCCCATTTTGATGAATCTTACTACTCCTTTCCAAGGAGAGACTTTTAATAAGACTTTATCTCCTACTTGAAACTCCAATGGCTTGCGTCGATTATTGGCATAACTCTTTTGTCGATCACGTGCTGCTTTCAGTCGTACCTTGACTTGAATTATCTTGTCAGTTGTTTCTTGTACTATCTCAGGTCCAGATAGTTGCTTTTCCCCAATTTCTGCCCAACAGACTGGGGTTCGACACTTTCTTCCATAAAGTGCTTCGAATGGTGCAGCATTGATACTTGTGTGATAACTATTATTGTAAGAAAATTCTATTAAAGGTAAATGATCGCCCCAATTACCTCCGAAATCGATTACACAAGCTCTAAGCATGTCCTCCATTGTTTGAATTGTCCTTTCGCTTTGTCCATCCGTTTGTGGATGATAAGCTGTGCTTAACTTTAACTTGGTTCCCATTGCTTTTTGGAAACTTGACCAAAAATAAGATGTAAAGCGGCTATCTCAATCAGAAACAATTGATAAAGGAATACCATGTAAAGAAACAATTTCATTTACATACAATTTAGATAATTGTTCCATACTAATTGTTTCTTTCATTGGTAGAAAATGAGCTGACTTGGTTAGCCTATCTACAATCACCCAGGTTGTATCATTTCCTTTCCTAGTTTTGGGTAATTTAGTAACAAAATCCATTGTTATTAATTCCCATTTCCAAACTGGCATTTCTAATTGTTGTAACAAACCTGAGGGTTTCTGATGTTCAGCTTTAACCTGTGAACAAGTTAAACATTTAGAAACATAAGCTGCTATGTCTTTCTTCATTCCTATCCACCAGAAATTTTTCCTTAAATCCTGGTACATTTTATCACTTCCTGGATGCATCGTATACTTAGACTTATGGGCTTCTTCTAATATACGATGACGTAGATTTCCTAATTTAGGTATCCACATTCTCTTTTCGTGGAATCTCCAAATTCCATCTGTTCCTTGTTTTAATTCTTTCAGCATACCTTTTAATTTTTCAGAATCATCCTTGATTACTGATTCTTGTGCTTCTCTTATCTGATCATTTAAATCTACTTGCAGATTTAATTTAAGAGAACGTATCCTTCTTGATTTTTCATGATATTTTCGGCTTAAAGCATCTGCCACTACATTTGCTCTTCCTTTATAATATTGGATATCACAGTCATAGTCACTAAGCATTTCCATCCAACGTCTTTGTCTCATATTCAACTCCTTTTTCTTGAAGATATACATTAAACTCTTATGATCAGTGAATATGGTAAACTTATTACCATAAAGGTAATGTCTCCAAATCTTAAGAGCAAAAATTATAGCTCCTAATTCTAAATCATGGGTTGAATAATTCTCTTCATGATTCTTAAGTTGTCTAGATGCATAGGCTATAACCTTTTGGCGTTGCATCAACACACATCCATAACCTAATTTAGAAGCATCACAATAGACTACAAAGTCTTCAACTCCTTCTGGTAAGGCTAATATAGGTGTATGGGTCAATCTTTGCTTGAGAATTCTAAAGGCTTCTTCTTGTTTTAATCCCCATTCAAACTTAACAGATTTACAGGTTAACTTAGTTAAAGGAATGGCTATTATAGAAAAATCTTGAATAAATCTTCTATAATAACCGGCCAATCCTAAGAAACTTCTAACCTCGGTTGGTGATTCGGGGGTTTTCCATTTAGTAATTGCCTCAATCTTTGTTGGATCTACATGAATTCCTTCATGATTGACTAGGTGTCCAAGGAATTGTACCTGTTCTAACCAAAATTCGCACTTAGAAAATTTAGCATAAAGCTTTTCCTTTCTTAATAAACTTAAAAGTGCGTGCAAATGCCTTGCATGATCTTCTTTACTCTTAGAGTAAATTAGAATATCATCTATAAATACAATTATGAATTTATCCAAATATGGCTTACATATTCGGTTCATCATGTCCATAAATGCAGCTGGGGCATTGGTTAAACCAAATGGCATGACAGTAAATTCATAATGGCCATACCTTGTTCTGAAAGCGGTTTTAGGAATGTCCTCTTCCTGTACCTTTAATTGATGATATCCTGACCTTAAATCGATTTTAGAGAAAAATCGAGCTCCTTGTAATTGATCAAACAGATCATCGATTCTCGGTAATGGGTACCGATTCTTAATCGTAACCTTGTTTAATTCACGGTAGTCAATGCACATACGCATTGATCCGTCCTTATTTTTAACAAACAGTATCGGCGCTCCCCATGGCGATGAACTTGGCTGTATAAATCATTTCTCTAACAATTCATTTAATTGTTTCTTCAATTCTTGCATTTCAGATGGTGCCAAACGGTAAGGTGCTTTGGCAATTGGTGCTGTTCCTGGTATCAAATGGATTCTGAATTCGACTTCTCTATCCGGAGGTAGTCCTGGTAATTCTTCTGGAAAGACATCTGAAAATTGAGATACTACTGGAATATCTTTTAAATCCTTTCCTTTAGTGTTAGTGATTATGGAAATCAAATACACTATAGATCTTTTTCTTATACAACTTGCAGTTTTCATCACAGAGATAAATTTAGTAGACCTAGAAGGTTTATCTCCTTTAATTGTGATCGTTTTACCTTTTGGTGAATTTACTTGAATTAACTTTTGATCACATAAAATACTGGCTTTATTGGCTATTAACCAATCCATTCCTAAAACGACATCAAATCCTACCAGATTCATGGGATATAGGTTTGAAATAAATTTCTGATTTAAAATTTCTATGCTTGCTAGACATTCTTGTGGTAGTTTAGTTAATGACTGATTTAGAAATTTGCAAAAGGATGTATTAATAAAACTTTGGTTTGCACCAGAGTCAAATAATACTTTAGCAAAAACATCATTAACTAAAAACATACCAGCAATGACATCTGGGATCATTTTGGCTTCATCTGCAGTCAAAACAAATGCTCTAGCAATTTTAGTATTCTTGTTGTCTGGAGCTGGAGCTAATTTTGGGCAGTTTGGTCTGATATGACCTTTTTCTCCACAGTTGTAGCAAAATCCATTACTGGATTTCTTCCTGCAATTTTCTTCCTTGTGTCCTGACATCTTGCAATAATTGCAGAGAGTGGAGCATTTTCCCGAATGCTTTTTCTTGCAGACCTTGCAGTATGGTACAGAGGTAGAACCCATATTCCTACGATTGTAATTTCCGGAACGGAATTCTTGTGTAAGCCTTTGGGTTAAGTTCCTCCTCTGATCCTCTTCTCTAGTACGGACTAATTCATCAGTCAAGGTATTTGTTAATTCTATAGCTGCTTCTATGGTTTGAGGTCTAGCTGCCTTGACTATGTGTCTAATCTCTCCAATTAATCCCCAAATATAACGGGAAATTAACACTGGTTCTGGTGAAGCAAGAGTTGGCACTATTCTGGCATATTCAAAAAATATTTTAGTGTATCCCTTACTATCCACACCTGTCATCCTAAGGTTTAGGAATTTGTTTTGTGACAACTCGTATTTCGGAACCTATCTTTGTACTTTGATGTAACGTATGTGAACGTGATGTGATTATATGAACTTAGTTGATTAAATGAATGTTACGTTTGTTATGAGCTATGTGTAGTGTATGTATGTATATAAACATCCCAAGCGCACAACACGAACCAATCGCACAAGCCCATTCGTGCCACAACTTGTATTCGGACCAAGGGCAGCCCAAGGAAGGGTTCGGCCCACTCCTTTTATACGTATGCACACAACCTTAGGGAGTTTGGTTCTCATTTGTTGCAAACTCAACACACACACAAACCCTACGACCTCTTTCTCTCCTCTCGAAGCCGATGCCAAACAACATTCCATCTCCATCGAAGCTCTTGATTCGGATCACTCTCATCTTATTTTAATCGGTTAGTGATTCCTGATGTGTGTTTTGTAAATGATGTTTATGTGATAATGTTTGTGTGAACCGGATGTATATGATGATGTTAATCGACTGTCATGTCTTGTTTTCGGATTTGTTTGCATAATGATTCAGGATCGAATGTATGAAATCGGTTGTATGTATGTAATCGGCCTTACATGGGTTTGAATCCGAATGAGTTGTTTGAGTTAGTACAAATTGGATTATTGATGAATGAGAAACCAAATGTTTGATTATTCGGCTGTGATATGTTTAAGTTAGGATGTTTGCTAGTGATCGAGATTTTTAATCATATTAATATGGTTGGTGTTATGATTATTGTTCATGTGTTGATTATGTTATTCATTAGGGTTCATATGATTTGAGTGATAAAAACCTTGTTTTGATCGAAATTGTGCATGATTGAAACTGTTGGTGTGTTGATTGAAAATCTCATAAATGGAAACCACATAATTGATTGATTGTTGACTAAATCGGATAATGGAAACATTGTAACTGATTAACATAAAATTCAGATATTTAAACTAATCGCACAAGACTCCTTGGTCGCACAAGATCAGATCGTACAAGATCTGATCTGATCGCACAAGGCAGTCGCACAAGATAGGATGCAATTGTTACAGCACTACGTACAACATATATCCTGCATGATCGCACAAGACCTTGTGGATCGCACAAGACGGTGCCGATCGCACAAGGCCTTGGGCCACACACGTGAACACTTAGGCTGTTGGGCCTCAAAGCCCAATCTCAGACGCACAAGATTGTTCAGTCGCACAAGATCATTTGGATCGCACAAGTTAAATGTTGATTAGTTTATTGAACCGCACAAGATCAACGTGTTATATTTTCGGGCTGTGTATCTAGGTTGGGCCGGGGTATTTATTGGGCTTCCAATTGAGTCGCACAAGTTGGGCATTGTGTGGACTTGACTGTTAAGTGATTCTGTGTTTGCCATGATCATTGTGTGATTGTAATCTAATAGTTTATGTGTAAACATGTGTGTCTTGTTTGAACCTAGACCTGACTTGTATGGTAACCATGTTAGGACGTGGTTGACCTCTAGCAGCTCGATTGACCTTTACTTATCTGCCGAGCTAACCTAAGGTGAGTTCACACTTTCTACAAAGCATGGGGTTCCCAGGGGTTGGGAATGGGGTTAAGGAACATGGATTCCTCGTCCTTTCTTGGGTAGGACAGTACGGGTTCAGGAATAAAATTCCTCGTCCTCATGGACAGTTAACTTTTACTAGACCAAAACTCTATCACGAAGTCCCTCCTTTTTATATCGACTTAATCGTCGGGCCAATGGCGAGCGGGTCATTAGTTAGATAGCGCTATTTAGGTCTGACAAGCCTCACACCGTGCCGCAGAGGACGGGCGTGAACTAATGGATCTGGGCACGTCAATGATGATAGACATTGACAGTTCAGGGCACATAAACATGACTACAGTCAGCAGTCGATATGGTAACGAGTCTAGTAGTATAAACATGGGGTAGCCCCCATGGCCGAAAAGCCAGATAACTAAACATGGGGTAGCCCCCACGGCCGAAAAGCCAGATAACTAAACATGTGGTAGCCCCCACGGCTGGATTGCCAGAGTAAATGGGATAAACAAATCACGTTTTCAACTATGGGGTAACCCCCACGGCAGGGATGCCAGTTAAAGGAAACTGTTTTCGAAACAACTTAAAACAAACACCCAACTGTGAACTCGCTCAACATTGTTGTTGACTCGTTACTACATGCTTTGCAGGTCAATAGGTACTTAGCTGGAGCTTGCATGGAGAAGAGTCGTTGTGGGACATGGACAACTGTGTGCCATGTGAAACATTGAACTTATATTTTACTTTGGTTTTAAACGTTATGCTTCCGCTTGCAACTTAAACTATGTTTTGTTTGGACACCAATTGTATTGGTTGGATTTTATAATTACTTACATGCTTGTTCAATATGATTGGTGGCTGGATCCTGGTCAGTCACGCCTCCAAGCGGTGATACTCCGCGTGTGGATTTTGGGGGTGTGACATGTTTGCTATCTGTTCCTTCTCATTGGGTGGGCAGAATTTCTTTTCTACCTTGTTCTTAAATTCTTCCCATTCCATATTGTAGGTTTGATCACTTCCTCTTGTCTGGAGGATAGTGTTCCACCATTCTAGCGCTGCATTCTTAAACAGATTAGAAGCAAACAGTATTTTATCTTCTTCAGCACACTTGCTTATCCTTAAGACTGCTTCAGTTTTCTCTATCCAGCGTAGGGTTGCAATGGCCCCTTCGTTGCCTGAGAATTCCATTGGTTTACAAGACCAGAATTCTTTATAAGAACAACCATAAGGCATAGTTCTTCTTCTTTTGGGAATAGGCAATTGAAGTACAGGTCCATTGTTCACGCTATGTTCTAGTTCACTTGGTCGCTTACTGCTATGCTTACTTTTATTATTAGCATCCTTAACAGTTTGAAGAATAAATGGCATTGCATCTATAATTCCTTGTGCTACTATGTGTTGGATAGCACTATTATCCACTTGATTGTTATTGTTATTGATGCTTGGATTCTCATTAACCACGTTAATGTTACTCTGGTTATCATTATTCAAATTTCCTTGGTTTCCTTCGTCGGCCATCTAAATTTTAAACAATTATCTCATATTAATATCACAAATAATATCTTAATATAGTTAATCACATGACACGCATTTTTGCCAAAAGCGTCGATCATTGCGACTATACTCTTTTCATATACTATTATGCGTCTATTACACACTAGTACTGAAATAAAATTACAATACCAACAGAAATAGAATCACACTAATAGTAATATGCATCCGTACACACATATTTTATTTTTATTATATTTTATTATTATTACTACTACCATTTCCTCCATTCATATTCATGGATATGGATTTATCCAAAAATCCATATTGCGCTCATCGTATTTCCATACGAGACGCTCTCCCACCTAACGCATTCTCTCACTGCTTTCTAAAATTTCCTCCCCAAAAGTCCTAAGTTCTTGAACGTTTTCTACACTCATTGGGGGTGCAGGTTCTCGGACTGGGTTTGGAATCTGGGGTACATGTTCCTGATATGGGGGTGTAGGTGCCTGAAATCGGTAAGGATCTTCTAAGATTTCCCTAATATAATCATCTTGGTAATAGGGATCTAAAGGGTCCATACCTGGGTAGGCTTCTATGTTCTGTATGGGTGGATAATCCTGGATAGGGTAACGTTGCACAAAGTCCCTATTGTCGTCCCACCAGGGGTCGTAATTTGGGTCTAGAGGGTTTGGTGCAGGTACCCTATGGATTTCTTCTGGATTAAAGTCATGCATTTCCACTTGGTTTTCTTGGTTTTCTATCTCCATAGGTTGATCTGGATTTTGTGGTTGTGGGGCTTCTAATTGTTCCAAACTTGGGTCAGCAGCAGTTGTAGCTAGGATATGGAAATTAGCTAGGCTTCTATTAAGCATATCCTGCGTATGGGCATCTGTCTCCCGCTTAATAGCTGCTAAGGCTCTTTGCTGTTGCAATTTTCGCATTCTTTTCCTACGAGCAAAAACTTCTTTACTGAACCATCCTCGTTTCTTATTAGGAAATGGTTCTTCAGATTGTGCTCTAAAAGCAAACACTCCTTCTTCCTGATCAGCAGAATACCCCGAAAGGGCAGGCTGTGACGAAGTACCTTCACTCTTAGGTGATTCAGACAACAGACGATTCATGTCTGAGGGTCCTTGATCACTCATACTGTAAACTAACAAATAGTCAAATAACACATAACAAATAAATACAGTTATGCATGTATCTCCATAATTTATTTCCTAACACAAAATTTAGAATTTAAGTGTCAGCAGAACACTTCTTTGGCTCAGACCAGTGCTAAGCTCTGATACCACCTTCTGTCGCAACCCCCGATCCCTGATTCCCGGGAACGGGCGGACGCGATCACAGAGTTTCGGTGGTATCAGGGTTATTTAATCTTGTAGCGGAATTTACATCAGGACCGTAGTTAGGAAATGTTTATCAGAGTAAAACCACCATATTTCATATTAATAATCACATGGGTAAAACCCAAGTTTCTTATTACAATACATTTATAGGGATAAACCCTAATTTATTGAATTTAAAACATCGTTTATTAGGTAACTTTTATAGCCACATTATCCCCAAGCCTTTAGTGCTCTCCAGCTGGCTTTTTACTAATTGGCTGTCACATTAGGTTACCTGAAACGCATTTTAAAAACATTTGTCAGTCGGAAATACTGGTGAGTGAATCCCAGTTTAATCAAGAAACATTTTATCAATGGTAACTCATTGTCCAATGGTAACGTACTGTCATACTCGACTTACTACTCGCAGGTAGTACAAATTTTGTATACAAAACCCTAACATACCGGCAGTAATTGAAGAACTACAAAGACTCAATCACCGCTTAATTATTTTGTAAAACAATTAAGGTTTTGTAAAACATTCCAAAAACATTAACAAAAAGAGGATAAACTCACATTGCTATCTTAGGCTTCTCGTAAGGGTTTCCTGGATATAATCTATAATTTATACAAATGTATATTGGTTAGTATTATAACCCTTTGAAAATATTAATGATACCCTCCCCGAGACGGCATTCCAACAACTACATCGGGCAGAACCACGACAGTTGTTACGGAACCCTAAATCAATCGGGCAGCGTAACTATTACGAAACTGGGGTTATAATACTTACAACGGAGTAGAACCTCGCTAATTAGGGGGTATTATACTTGAAAATTATGCCAAATATCAGAGAATTCGAGATTGAGAATTGATAATGAGCGACGGAAAATGAAAACTGATGCCTGCTATTTATATTGCTGAAATACGACTTTCACGCGGCCCGCGTAAAACACAGGCCAGGGTTACGCGGCCCGCGTCAACCTTGGTCAACACTATAGCTTAGTCCGGTCACCAAGTAGACTCGACACGATGTCGACACGTGTCAGCACCGGATGTCTCCGCGTTTCATGATCGCTCGCGGCCCGTGTTAACTATCTAGAACTCTTACGCAGCCCGCTTGAACTAAAGGATTCAACGATATCAGATTTAGACCCTGATACCGCCCGCGTAAAAGCATGGGGTGGGTCTACGCGGCCCGCCTCAGCTTAACTTTTATTGTTTTTAATTTATTTTATAAACTCTAACATATTTCGGGCTCGGTTTTCACATACGGGGTGTAATATAAGACATATTGGGATATTTTTAAGATATAATAGGGTGTCAGAAATATTATGAGAGTGTTGGTTTTACCGAGGGTTGTTACATAAGATACCATCCTGGCAAGGCGAATGTAGTCGCAGATGCCTTCAGTCGAAAGGAAAGGGTGAAGCCTATAAGAATCAATGCCAAGAGCATTGAGATAAAGAATAGTTTGAACGAAAGGTTGTTAGCTGCACAGAAGGAAGTTGTGTTGGAAGCTAACTATCCTAATGAAAAGCTAGGAGTAACCGAAGAACAGTTATCCTATGGCAAGGACGGAATTTTGAGGTTAAATGGACGAATATGGGTTCCAATTTATGGAGGACTTCGAGATGTTATCCTCCAGGAGGCCCACAGTTCTAAATACTCCGTTCATCCTGGAGCTGATAAGATGTACCAGGATCTAAAGGCAAACTATTGGTGGATAGGCTTGAAGAAGTCTGTAGCTGCCTATGTAGCTAAATGTTTGACGTGTGCGCAAGTCAAAGCAGAACATTAAAAGCCGTCAGGTTTGCTACAACAGCCTGAACTTCCCACGTGGAAGTGGGAAATGGTGACAATGGATTTCATCACCAAGTTGCCGAAGACAAGGAAGGGAAATGATACGATATGGGTGATAGTTGATAGACTGACTAAGTCAGCACATTTCCTACCCATCAAGGAGACCTATAGCTCCGACATGTTAGCCCAATTGTACGTAGATAAGATTGTATCTCTACATGGCGTACCAGTGTCTATTATCTCTGACCGAGATACTAGATACACGTCACATTTTTGGAAGAGTTTCCAACAATCTATGGGCACGCGCTTAAATTTTAGTACGGCTTACCATCCTCAGACGGACGGCCAGAGTGAGCGTACTATTCAAACTTTGGAAGACATGCTTCGTGCATGTGTGATTGACTTAGGTGGTAGTTGGGATAACCACATATCCCAACATATTTAAGACATATTAACTTTGGAAACCTGTATATGACCTTCATGGACACCCGTTACGCCTCTCGCGCGTTCGGTTCGGTTTATGTAACTAGTTTGCATAAATTAGCCGAAACGGGTCAAACCTTATCGTTTTTATCTCGAAATCCAGAATGTGTTTAGTTTACCCATATTATACAAGTCTTCAAACTTTTCGGGTCTAAATCACATCCTATTCCGGTCTTCGCTTAATCGCGCGTTAGAACCGTATCTTCCTTTAAAACTAACCGGTCTAAGCTTAGGCTTAATTAAAGGCCCGTTAGGATTCTAATAGGTTATTATAAACATTCGTTCCAGAATAGGAGACCTGGTAAAAGCTACACGCACTTGCTAAATTGTGATTGATACTTGCAAAGGTAAATACTTTTAACTTATTTTCCCTTATACGGGCTTGGGGTACGGTATATAAAATACCGCTTGGTCTGGCATTGAATCTTTAATCGAATAGAGGTTAAATCATTGATATGCTCCGTTTTGAAATGTTTTGTTTGCTTAAAGCCTTTGGGGGGTTAATGACCATGTCCCGGATATCCTTGGCATCATCTTACGAGATGGCCATGACCTGAGCACGGGGTGTAGGCGTACACCCGTCAGTGCATAAATAAATAATGTGGTGTGTCTATTGATCTTTAACCCGGTCTACGGATCGGGCTACTGAACGCATAAGGAACATGTAATTCTTTTACAAGTATTATCTACAAATAATTATCCCAAGTTATAAAAAAAAGTTTGTGCCACGTGCATTCAAATCAATTTTCCTAAACTCTTTTCAAAATGAGTCGGTTGAATGTATTTACCAATGTAAACTGACGTATTTTTCCCAAAAAGGTTAAGTGCAGGTACTACACGAACTAGGCTGGCTTTCTCCTAGCGTCCACAATAAGTCTCGCAAGCTTGGATGTCAAAATTGTTGAACAATGTTTCCTATTTATTTTTGATCCACCTGTGGATTATTTTCAACTGTTGTGATACTTGATATTACAATTATATTCGGTTGAAATATATATATCCTTTGTTTCCGCTGTGCATTTAAATATTGTGTTGTTTGACTGTAATGTTACCAACTACGTCACGATACTCCCCACCGGGCCCACCGGTAATACGTGGAAATATCGGGGTGTGACATCTCATCTATGTGTACATCCATATGTGGTATGACTAGCGACTCATCAGCTAGACATTTCTTCAGATTGCAGATGTGGAATACATTGTGAATACCACTGAGCTCTTCAGGCAAGTTCAACTTGTAAGCCACTGACCCAACACATTCGATAATCTCGAATGGTCCTATATACCTTGGCTTAACTTACCTTTCTTACCAAATCGCATCACCCCCTTCCAAGGTGATACCTTAAGCAAAACTTTATCACCAACCTCAAACTTTAGAGGTTTTCGCCTTTTATTAGCATAACTTTTCTGCCTATCCCCAGCAGCTTTCAGGCGGTCACGAATCTGGACAATCTTGCCCGTTGTTTCAAAGACTATTTCAGGTCCTGTCAGTTGGACATCTCCAACCTCCGCCCAACAAACGGGCATTCTGCACTTTCTACCGTATAAGGTCTCGAAGGGCGCAGCCTTAATGCTGGTATGGTAGCTATTGTTGTAGGAAAATTCGATTAACGGCAGGTGGTTATCCCAACTACCACCTAAGTCAATCACACATGTACGAAGCATGTCTTCCAAGGTTTGGATTGTACGCTCACTCTGCCCGTCCGTCTGAGGATGGTAAGCCGTACTAAAATTTAAGCGCGTGCCCAAAGATTGTTGGAAACTTTTCCAAAAAATGCGATGTGTATCTAGTATCTCTGTCCGAGATAATAGACACTGGTACGCCGTGCAGCGATAAAATCTTATCTACGTACAATTGGGCTAACAGGTTGGAGCTATAGGTCTCCTTAATGGGTAGGAAAAGTGCTGACTTAGTCGGTCTATCTACTATCACTCATATAGTATCATTTCCTTTCTTTGTCTTTGGTAACTTAGTCATGAAATCCATTGTCACCATTTCCCACTTCCACGTGGGAAGTTCAGGCTTGCTGTAGCAAACCTGACGGTTTCTGATGTTCAGCTTTGACTTACGCACACGTCAAACATTTAGCTACATAGGCAGCTATAGACTTCTTCAAGCCTATCCACCAAAAATTTGCTTTCATATTCTGGTAATTGAACTTACCAATCTTCTGTCTACTAATAGTTGTTTAACATTCCATCCATACAAGGTATCCAAATGAGCACCCTTGATACTTAGATAACAACCATTATAGAAAAGCTTATCTTAAGGTGAGGCGGTTATTCCAACCACTGCTTAAAACTAGTCTTAAGAAATAGCTAACCCTTGCCGTTAGTCGAACAAATCGACGATCCTGGGCAGCTGATGGAAATTCTTAATTGTTGCCTAATTAGGGTTGCGGTAATCAATGCACAACCAAAATGAACCGTCTTTCTTAATTAACTATACCGAATTCTCAGAATATTGAGTTAGGCTATATGAATTCTCTATTTTAAACTTACTTAATCAGGTTTTCGATTCTTCCAATGATGGTACTAGCCGTCTTGGAGATCTCATAAAAAAAACAGCCCTACATGGGATATAAATTTTAACTCTACTGGACTCTCAGGGGGGAAGCAGGGTAATCTTAGGAGAAGATAATCAAGATACAAGGAGGTTACAGAGATTTTCCATATCTCAGGCTCCAGTACTTCCACCATTGCTTGTGTCAATTAAGTGACACGTTTATGTTATAAGTCCACGAATTCCTTAATCGGAGACATTTACTTGGACAATTCCATTCTGGATATCTTCTTTGAATACCATTAGTTGACTTTAGTACCATATGACCATTAGAATATCCTTGCGGTTCCATGCATTAAACCTCCATACTGATCAGGCATGGAAGCAATCTATGGAACTTATTGAGATACATCAATCCTCATATGGCGCTTTTATCATACTGTCTGGTATTCACAATCGATAGAGATCAAAGAGATATTAACTATGTATGCTGACGCACTTCCTCTTAGAGAGAGGATACTTCTAAAATTCTACGACTGAAGGTTTCTTGACAGAAACAGAAGAAATGGTTCTTGTGATTTTTTTTTTTTTTTTTTGCCTGTAAGTTTTACCTTACACTTAATATCTGGGTTTCTTACGGGAAAAATTTCTAAAGGTTTGCTAAGCTTATAGTCATATGAGAGACTTAGCAGCACCTGAAACCAAATGTAACTCCTAGCAATAAAACTACAATAAGGGATTTATCTGGTGTCATTAATGTGAGCTGCCTCTAATCCTTCACCAGGAGGGTTAAACGCCTCCATTCTTAATTCTTTTAAACTTAGCTGCCAAATCTTTGACAAATTTTAGGGCAGACTCAGCTTTGACTGGTTATTTCTTAATCTATACAACGTGAGTAGTTGAGGTAGATCCAAAATGGGTTTATAATGAGCAGGCTTTGAAACCTTAATGTGCCCTCTTATTTCCGATACTAACCACCAACAATTATTTGCATTAAGCTTAGATTTTGGGTAAACGGAATAGGGTACTATCTCAGCCAATGAATTAAAATTTTAACATACCCTCGACAGCCTAGAACTTTTATGGCGAGAGTCAGAAAATTCTTATCCCATTTTTTTTTCATTTTGTGATGTGGATAATAGGTCTTTCTAATAAGGTCCTTAAAACCTGGACCATCCCATATTGCATAAGGGGATCCTTCTTGTGGACTTCATTTATGTTCTCACTAATTAAGGGTATTGCCATCGAATGACTGTGATGCATACATCACCGTGTCCTTTCAGCACAACCACTGATACACCTCATGGTTCCTACTTCTTTCAACAATTCCCTGCAATCGATGGCCCCCTTTTTACTATTAAAGTCTCTTGACTTCCAAGAGGCGAAGTACCTTTAAGTACATCCTAAAATGGGGCTCCTTGCCATATATGATTTTGTTTAGTCTATTCTTCGCATTTGAAGTATGAATAAAGCTCTTCTCATGAGCAGCGACGCGAGTTTTTAGAGTAATCAGCATCCGGCTTCTTGAACCTTTTCATGACTTTCCTCATAGCCTTTCTAACAGTTGCGTTAATTACAGTTTTGGAGATTAACTCCATTAACATTGAGGTTCACATTTGATGCATCATTAACATTTTTCGCATCTCTAGCATTTCGATTGTCGTTTGTCTTTTCCGAGTTTTCCTTGCTCGAAGCTTTGGTATTAAATACCGATCTCAGCAGGTACATAGGCAATCCATACCCTATGTCTCACTGGATTGTCAAGGCTTACCATAAGGAGTCTTGATAACTACTTACTTCTTATTACCCATAATATGGGCTTGGTTTTAAGACGACCATTCCATTCTTATCACTACATCGAGTTTCCTTTAATTTCAATGGAAACAAGGACAGCGGAAAGAATGGTTCCTAATGGATATAAAACATCCATCTATTATTGCTAAAGCAGTCTCTGAGGTACCATCGGCTAATTCTACTTTATATTTAACGCTTAGAGTTTTAACAGGCAGATTTAATGATTTACAAAATCTATTGTCTATGAAAGACTTATCTGAACCTGAACCAAATAATACTCTAGCATGAACGTTATTGATAAGGAAAGTACCTGTTGTGACATTGTCATCCTGAATAGTCTCTTGAGCGTCCATTTGAGATCTTCCAGCTTTGGTCTCCTTAGCCTCCCCAGGCTTCTTGGTTTTATTTGGGCAATTTGTCTTGATGTGCCATATTTCATTGCAACCATAGCAGGTTGCGTCCTTTATGTCTTGGCACTCCAAGGTCTTGTGCCCTTCTTTATTACAAATCCCACAAGGCCTAGCTTGTGACTCCAAAGTGCGTTTTTCCTTAGTTGCCTTCTTTGGGCAGCGGGTCTTTATGTGCCCTTTTTCGCCACAACCATGGCAGGTCGCATCTTCCAACTTCTTGCAATCCAAGGTCTTATGCTCCTTGGACTTGCATATTCCACAAGGTGAAGGCTGAGATTCAAATCTGCATTTCCCGAGGTGGTATTTCCTACAGGTTTTGCATCTGGTCTTTTCACCGGTCTGCTGGTTGTCCTTCAAATCCTTGCATTCATGGGTCTTGTGATCCGTCTCCTTACAGATGACACATCCCCTGGTCTGATCATAGAAACATTTTCCGAAGTGCTTCTTCCCGTAGGTTTTACATTCGGGTTTTGCCTCCTGTGGCTTGGACTGGTTATAGTTTGAACCGGTTTTACCCTTCTTGTAACCCTTATTTGGGGTATTATCGCACTTTCGCTTATGATCCTTTAACGCTCGGTCCACGGCCTTGTTTACGGCTGTATCTAACATAGCCTGTAACTCGGCGCCCGTTAAGTTCAGTCTTGCATCATTATTCTGATCAGCTGGATGATTGTGAGCTTCAGATGAGTCGGCCATGGTGAAGCTTTGAAGGCTACAAACTAAGTAGTAATAATTGGTTTAATTATATGGTGAATTGTCGAATTTTGATGATTAAATAGCTATGGTGTAAATAAACCATATAGGCCAATAGATAGTATTTAATTTATTTGATTATGTTTTGCCTAGGTTTCTAAATAAACCATCCTTGGCGTGTAAACGGAATATAATCCTTCATATTTATTAGACAAGGGACATAAATCACGACTGTTAATGTCGTACCGACATTTTATATAGCACAAGGGCTTGTTCCAAAGGACTTTTGATGGCATAGATGCCTTGTCACTAGGGAAATTTTAAAACATAATTGATGATTCCTTTGGATCAGAAAATTTCATAGTTCATTGTCTTGACAAGAAGTTATGAAATAAAACTATCTTTTTCATGTATACATCTTTGCCCAAAGGTATTCATCCCAATGGATGTTTTGATGTGTTCATCATGTTCGACGTTTATTAGCCATGATTCCTCTTGATCATTTACGCTAAATAAGGGGTTTAGAAATTCCTAATATGAAGATGACAAGTGTGATTTTATTGCATCACCTTTGTCAGGAGGGTTAACATGTTTCCAAATGTTAACAAGGATCTGAATCTCTTTTTAAACAGGTTTTACCATCTTAGCTAGGTCTTTAATGACATTCAAGCTAGGTTATACCTTTTAAGATTCTTTTTAATGTATATACTGGCAGAAAAGGAATGATATTTATTTTATTCAGGATTTTCATTATAATTATCCTAAACTTAATTAAAATATAACTATGGCACAAAAAGACCAAGTCACAAGGGAAACTTTAAATTATAAACCATGATTTTGTAGAATCATGGTATTTAGGCTTGAACGTTGTTCATTACCTTTTCTTGACAGGGAGTTGTAGGCTACGACTGTCGTTTGTCTTATACGACAATGAATATGGCCCGTAAGCATTACATTCCTAATGGATGCTGAATTCACAAAATAAGAAAGGATTTCGGGAGAATCCAGTATAAGGATGATTTATGCGATTTTATCAAATCACATCTGCCAGGAATGTTAACATGTTTACAGATGTAAACAAGGTTTTGAAGCTTTAGAATAGGCTTATGTAAAATCACCAAAATTTATAACCCATGGTTTTTAATAACCATTTTAGTTAATTTGATAAATATATAATTGTTCAGGGTCCTTATCATAAATCCTAAATTATAAGTTAATAATGGCGCAAAAGGCCTAGTCACGTAGACAAGTTTAATTTATAAGCCCAGATTTTATAGAACTGAGGCATTAAGGTTTGAATCACAGTTCATCACCTTTTCTTGACAGGGAGTTATAGGCTACTACTGTCTTTAGTCTCAGAGGACGTTAATTATAGCCCGTAGGCACTTCATCCTTAAGGGAGGATTATTTCAAATAAGGGAATTTAGATTAACCCCCTTTTTTCTTAAAAAAAAGATGGCATGTGTGACTTTAACGATTCACAGTTTGCCAAAAATGTTAACATACTTATAGATGTTAACAGGGATTGGAATCTTTTGGATAGGTTTTACCGTCTTGGCCATGTCTGCAATGACATTTAGGCTAGGTTTTACCATCTTGGCCATGTCTGCATTGACATTTAGGCTAGGTTTTACCTTTAAGATTCTTTTAATATTTAACGCAGAACAATCCTAAATTGAGATGTAAACAAGGATCTGAATCTAACTGTGGAACTACCGTCTTGGCCCTGTCTTAAAACGACACATGAGCTAGGTCTTGTCCCTTTTTAGATTTTGCCATCTTGTTATAATGGTAGATCTCATAATAGGAACGTTATTTTAAATCTAACCGTCCCATTAAAATTTAAATAGGTACAGGGTTGCCCTAAACGGGACTTCTAACAGCAATGACTCGCCCATGCAGGGGCTAATCAGAAAAATAACAAAGGAAACAAATAAAGGACAAAAACAAATCAGGAATAGACCTAAGTTCTTTGTCTAGACTCAAGAATAAAAATGTGCAATCGTGTAACTGAGATTAAACACAAAAGGCTAGTGTTTAATTCACTCAGTGTTGGCTCTGATACCAACCTGTCACACCCCGATATTTCCACGTATTACCGGTGGGCCCGGTGGGGAGTATCGTGACGTAGTTGATATCATCATAGTCAAACAACACAATATATAAATGCACAGCGGAAGAAAAGATAGATTCATTTCAACTTTAATAAATTGTAATATTAAATATCACGAATTAGTTGAAACAGATCCACGGGCGGATCAAAATAAAAAGGAGATATTGTTCAACAGTTTTATTGACATCCAAGCTTGCGAGACTTATTGTGGACGCTAGGAGAAAGCCAGCCTAGTTCGAGTAGTACCTGCACTTAACCTTTTGGGAAAATACGTCAGTTTACACTGGTAAATACAATTTAACTGACTCATTTGGAAAAGGTTTGAAAATTGGTTTGAATGCACGAGGCACAAAACATTTTATAACTTGGGATAATTATTTGAATATAATCTTGTAAAAGAATTACATGTTTCTTATGCGTTCAGTAGCCCGATCCGTAGACCGGGTTAAAGATCAATAGACACACCACATTATTTGGTTAGGCACTGACGGGTGTACGCCTACACCCCGTGTGGCCATCTCGTAAGATGATGCCAAGGATATCCGGGACATGGTCATTAACCCCCCAAAGGCTTTAAGCAAACAAAACATTTCAAAACGGAGCATATCAATGGTTTAACCTCTATTCGATTAAAGATTCAATGCTCGACCAAGCGGTATTTTATATACCGTACCCCAAGCCCGTATAAGGGAAAATAAGTTAAAAGTATTTACCTTTGCAAGTATAAATCACAATTAGCAAGTGCGTGTAGCTTTTACTGGGTCCCCTACTCTGGAACAAAGGTTTATAATAACCTATTAGATTTCTAACGGGTCTTTAATTAAGCCTATGCTTAGACCGGTTAGTTTTAAAGGAAGACACGGTTCAAACGCATGATAAAGCGAAGACCGGTTTAGAATGTGGTTTTGACCCGACAAGCTTGTATGCTTGTTTAATATGGGTAACTTAAACACATTCTGGATTTTGAGACAAAACGATATGGTTTTACCCGTTTCGGCTAATATATGAACTAGCTACATAGACCGATCCAAACGCGAAACATGCGTAACGGGTAACCATAAGAGTCATGAACAGGTTTCCTAAGTTAATATGCCCTAAACATGTTGTGATATTAGTAGGATACCTTCCATTATGCCCAAAACGAATTTAAAACCAATTTATGCCCCACAGGGGTATTTTGGTCATTTAAAAGGTTATAAAAGAGATTAAATATTATTTTGAGTTACAGGTCTTATTTAATCAGTAAACATACTTAATTTAATAAGTTATAACAGTAGGGTATCATATATATGTGAAATTTATTAATTATAACCAAACTATGCACCGTAGGGGCATTTTGGAAATTTCACATAAGCTTAAAAGGTCAAAACTGGAAATCTGAGTTTAAAAATTTTGTTTACTGTTAGAATACAAATATTTACTAAAATATCAGTAGGCATCAAACCTTATATTTATAAAATTGTTTTAATACATACTATGCGTTAAAAACGCTTAAAAAGGCGATTTGGAGCCATTTCCGGGTTTTCAAAGGAAAGCTGATATTTTTATTATTCCAGAAGGCTCAAAATATTTTATTTATCATATTAGATCAGTAGAAAAAGGTTTGGGGTCAAAAGGATTTGTAAAACCCATTTTATAGCCCAAAAGGGCAAAACCGACAATAACCGAAACAAAGGTATAACCCTATGTTATGCTCAGCCTAAAAATAAATAAAAATCTTCAAAAATCCCAAAATATTATATTAAATTAGTGGGTAAAAATTTTGATATAAAAAATCGGGTTTAGATAGGCTTTATGCTAATTACGCCGTTTAATTACTAAAAGCTTTCTAATTACGCTAGTGAGCATAACTCTTAATCTAGACCTCAAACTGATGTCAAATTTTAGGTACAAGTTTATAAACCAGTAACTAAGGTTTCTACTCTTTTACATTTTCAAAAATCACGTTTTAAGGTCATATGGGCATAATAGTCAACATTTAGGCATTTAACGGAAATATGCATATGAACCGGATGACTAATGAACCAAGTTGTATAATCACAGAGGGTTATACTTATATGAAACCTGGTCCTAATAAGGCTCTAAGACATTACTAAACTATGCTCTAATGGGTCAGAACTAAAAGTCAAAGCAAAAGTCTACTTTTGCGACTTTCAGTTCCGAACCGAGCTTAAACTGAAAATTGTCGAGTTGAACATTCTTAGACATGTTCTTACATCAATTACCAAGTTATATTAATGACAAAACAGGTTGCATAGCTTCTACATTGCTAATTATGCATTAATTTGAAAATAAGCTTTCTGTTGACTTTTTAGGATTAAGTTTGACCCGACAATTGACCTAGTTAGATTGGGAATCAGAGGGTGCCCTTTTAAGGGTTTATTGCCCACATAATTACCAACTCATAGATACATTCAATTTGAAATTTGACTGGACAATTTAAGATTAATGACGAAGTCAAATCTTAATTACGACGGTTTGACTTTAAGCTAAACAACTAAGTAAAACTGAATTAAGAGAGGTTAAGGAAGCTTACCAAGGTACTAAGTATGACTAGTGATGCTTGGGGACTGATCTTGAGCTCCAAGAGACTCCACAACTTGAGTTAGACTGAATTTAAAGTGAGCAAGTTCAATGTTGCACAAGGAGCTCTTTATATAGGAGTTTAGATGGCACAAGATCATTACAACAAGGTCTATGGATGATCCTTGATGTATTACAAGTGTCCCTAGATCAATATAGTCCCTCAAACAAGCCCCTAGAACTGAAAAATGGCAAAATAAGGCGGTTTAACTTGCTGAACTCGCAGGTGTGCATGGATTCGGATCAGATAAGGCCGTCGTGTAGCGCGACAGCAGAGAGGGTTTATGCTTGCGCTACGCTAGCATGTGGGTAACCAGCCAAACAAGTTTCAGCTATTTGCATTTCAGTCCCTGGTCCTTCCAAACGTGGTTTTAAGTTTATTTCTTGCACTTTTGGTCCTCAAACTTTACTTTTAAAGGCTCCAAGACATAATTAAACATTGTTAAGTCCTTGGTTAACTTTATGATCACCCGTAAAGCCTTGAATTTCAACGTTGACGCTTTTAACCCCTAGTATACGAATTTCATCATAACTTTCTCATACTTAATCGAACCCTTGTGAAATTTTTATCACTTATTCTAGTGAGCATAATTAATTGTTACAAAGCTTCGGGTTTGCTTAAAGGTCACTCAGAGGTATACTTTAAACATGTTGACACATTTAACCCCGGTAGTTCGTAATCTCTCACTTTCTTCCACAGTTAGCTTCGTATGATCCATGATTTATTCATTTAAGGTTATAAACATCATGTGGGGCTATTGTGAAGTATATTTATTCCTTGTTGACACTTCGAACCCTTATATTCACGTGGTTTCTTTGTTTGCCAACTTTAGTCCCTCAAATCAATTCTTTACACGCTTTAAGTCCATGACACGTGTTGATATATTATTGGACATGAATTTTTCGAGATGTTACAATCATAAACTCCATCTGAAAGTAAAAAATACAATAACAGTTAAATACTATAATATAAAATCAATTGTATCTGAAAAGCATTCTATTTAAGGTATAAAAAAATATCCAACATTGTGTAGGACTAAACTTATCTGTTGTGTATTTCAATATGGTCCCTACAACTAACAATATGAATCTAACACTGTGTACTTAAATGGAATGAATCAAAATGTAACTAAATAGGTTGATATAAATCTTATTATAAAATAAAGAAAATAAGTTCATATAAGTTTATCTATTTTAACATCAGTAGATTATGATTTTGATGTTTATATAATTTGAAATGAAGAAACTGAAAGGAACATGTTAAAGCATACCTATAAAATAAACAAGAGAACAAAAAAAATACCTGATCTAAAACTTCAAACTTCTGATCGTCAAGTCTGAGGAATAAGAAACTATAGAGTTTTTTCGCCGGAGAAGAAGAGGTGAGATTGTATTGGGATTGTTGAAAATAAGATATTTATCTATTAACTTGTAATTGTTTATTTATTTAACTTATAATAATCTTTAATATCGGGATTTAAAAACTATTTTTAATTATATAAATATAAATATATTAAATTAATAGATAAGTTTTTCGTATTTACCAATATAAATTTATATTCAAACAGTGGTTATTGTTGTCTAAAAATTGTGATGTTTTAATGTAAAAGGGGGTAAAGTATAAATTTTACAAAATTTAATTTCAACCAACCAGTGTAAATGTAACATCTGTATTAACTCCATTTAATATACTTTTCAACTCCATTATTGAATATAAGCTTCAGAAAAGATATTCGGAAGTTTTCTCAAATAACTTTCTTATCAAAATCGGTAAGGTTCTATTCCATATTATAGATTACAAGCTATAAAATCAAGTATTGTTTTTTTGAATTTATTGTTTGTATTATATATGTTAGATGAATCATTATTTGATGTTATGAGTATGTGTTTGTCACTGACGGCGTTTCATATTCTCTCTTGAAGCAAATAATAGTTTCTGTAATCAGGTGTATTTTTATTGATTAAGTACTGTATTAACTTAAATGAAGTTACTGATAGCATTCTCTGTCCCAATTTGTGCATGCATCTTCGTGATGTTGTCTTCTACATTACGATTGATAAATCAACTATATAATTTTTGGTTAATGCTCATTTGCTTAATTGTTGTGAGAAATGATGATTTTCGTTTTGTGCTTTGTTTTTATAATACCTTAAGTGTGTGAATATACCACTTGATTTTTATAATAACTTGTAAGTTTAAATTGTTTATTTGCAGATATGAATCTATCCAATCAAACACCATCCTTTTTACAATTCCTTAATGAAGATGATATTATATTTTTGGTATGTTTTTTAACTTTCTTGCTACTATTAGGATTCTACGTTAATTTTTGATGTAAGATGTTTGTTAACTACTTTTGCAGAATATACCACTTGATTTTCAGACTCTGTTGTGGGGCAAGGAGGTCCCGTATGGGCGACTCGTAGAGTTACTTGATGGTGACAAATCATGGTTAGTACGAGTAAAGAAGAGAGATGATCATTGTATATTTACAGATGGATGGACAAAGTTTGTTAGATATTGTTGTTTGAAAACGAAAGATGCTGTATTGGTGAAAGCTATTGGACATTTGTCGTTCGTTGTCTCATGTTTTAAAGAAAAAGTGTACGAGAACTCTTACATTTCAGCAAATATTAGCCCTGAAGTTGGAATGACTGTAAGTAATGATATATTATTTCGTTACTTACTCTAAATATTTTATGCTATCTCAACAGCTTGCTAACATCTATTTGCCCTTTTAACGTCTGTTTCCTTATAATCTTAACATATGTTGACTAAACTTTTTAACTTCTGTTGACTAAGTCTTTTAACCTCGGTTGACTAACATCTGATATTTAAGATCTGTCCACGTTGCAACATCTGCTAGACATAATGGATGACAGTTGTTACGAAACCTCTGTTGGATAGCAACAGAGGTATGTAATAGTTGATAGCCAAACAGTGGTTAGGTTGTGTGTAAATACTGTAACTACTGTTGACTAACCCTGTTGAGTAATTCTCATTTTAACTTTTGTTGACTAATCCGTTGTAACTTCTGTTGCTCAATAGTTCATATCAAATTTGCAAGTCTGCGCTAAATATTCCTTTGCTTATTCTATAGCTAATTGCTGACAAATTTTGGAAACAATTCTATGGTAAAAATTACGAGTATGGGATGGCAACTATCTATGTTGGCGAAAGGTTTTGGAATGTGATGATGAAAGGATGGACTGATGGATGCGGATTTACTGATGGATGGTCAAAGTTGATTGAAGAAGTTCCCATACCAGTTGAATCTTGGTTGGTTTTCACCATGATTGCATCTAAAACATTTGAGCTTTCCGTTTTTCATTCCGAGACTGGAACTGAGGTTTCTTTCAAGAGGGCTGATGTAGTTGTTTTGGATGATTCAGTTTATGGAGATGATGGATTTGATTTATTGGCTGCGGTATAAAATTTTGATGATATAATACATTGCTTGATAACATGACGGTGATAAGTGACTTTTATTATATTATGCTAATAACTTTTGAAATCTCATTTTGTAGGCTAAACACAAACAGCTTCTGGATTCCGGGGAAGTTGCTTTGGATGATGAGGATGCTAGAGCTTTGGTTGGTAATCCTAAGCAGCTTACGAGTTTTGAGGAAATTTTTAATGTATATATACACACTAGGTTATCACCCGGGACTGCTTCCCGGGTTGGAGAAAATTATTTATATAAACATTAAGTGTATAAATAAAATAAAATACAAACAAACTGTCATGTTACATAAATTAGTGACAAAATGGATGCAGACACACTAAATAGGCCCAAATTATGAACCTTTATCATATACAATCAGAACTACTTTTCAAAGCAACAAAAAATAAATAAAGGAAAAAACTAAGAGGACAGAGTGAGTTTGACCCAATTCAACCAATCACACACTTGCTCCTAAAAAATAGTACAGAGCTCTCTCCAAGACTTTCCTAGCCGATCTGACTGAGAACGAACCTGAAGAATCTTCGGCCTAATTCGTACATGTCTTCATATGTAATTAGTACTTTCGACCCATCTCGTTAACGTATTTAGTTGATTTAGGTTATGTTGTTATCTCAAAAAAGGGGTCATACTTGCACATTTTTTTTATTAAATGTCCAAAAAAAGGCTTAGTGCAACTAAATAAGATTTGTAGAATTAATAAAAATTACATAAACGACCAGTTTGTTTCCAGGTAGGATTAATAAAAATGAACTTGGTATATACACAATATATCAACTATTTATATAACCCAAGTCTTATGATTAGGATCCTACGCTAGAGTGACACATGAAGAATAAATAAAATAATGACTCCATGGAGTAATGTTATAAAAGAGTTTTTAAAAGGCAAATGACATAAAAAAACCAACATGCTTTTTATTTTTTTCTCATAGAAGTCCTACTTTTTTTTGCACTTAAAAACCCAACATACTTTCTTTTTTGTTTTATAAATGTTCCTCCACTTTTTTGCACATAAAAACCCAACATGCTTTCTTTTTCGTCTCATAAAGGAAAGTATGTTGGTTTTTAATATGAAAAAAAGTGGAAGGACTTTTATAAGAAAAGTTATTGAAGGTGTAGCTGATGCATATATACATCTTATCAAATCATCAACTATCCTAACCGATGAACAAACTATGAAAGACAACAAAGAAAGCAAGATCTTTTACTTACCAATCCTCACGTCTCCTAGGAACATAGTCCAATGATCATCAAATATGCGAAAGGGACTGCAAACATAGATATAAAAAGTTAAAATTTACTTTAGCATACCTTTTATATATCTGTTTTAAACAGTGTTAATTACAACGGAAGAAAACATATTTACTTTAGTTAATTAGTTATGTTTAACCATCCTTGAATAATTAATATACAGTTACAAAAATGAAAACACTATATAGAATTTAAAAAAAGTACATTTGTATTCTCAAAATCGCTAATTAATTTATAACAAAACATCATTAATTAGCAACATATTTAAGAAACAAAAGTTTAATTTTTTCTAACCGAAATCCTTATCATCTTATTATTTTCTACAACGAATAAGCATGAAATAACACACCCAAAATTGAAAAGGGGCTGCAAACATTTGGTGCAACCGTCTTTCCGTGTAAATAGCACCATGAGACACCACAGTGCTCGCTTCTCTAGCTTTGTTGCTCCCGTTAAGCACATTGTACACATTATAATTGAGTCTTTAGAGTAACGGCTAACACCCATTCATTATGAGTCACATGGACTATAAACGCAGCCCACGTGTTATGCGTGCATACCTCAGCGTTCGGTTCTGTTTAACCGATACCGTGCGATCAGAAGTAGCAGACTTTATTGAGTTTTAGAGCCAAGAACCTGAAATAAACTTACAAAATATATTCGCGGTATGACCACTGTCGATGGAATGAAAGAGTTTGCGGCTTTGATAGCTCCAAAATGGAACATTTTTACTTCAAGCTTTTAACTTTTATATCATAAGCCACCAAAGCATACATGACAAAATGCAGAAGTAGTTGCATGACTAATGGTCATTTTTTATACACATATGCGTTGCAAAACAAAGTGAAAACCATATATGTTAACACTTGGTTTTTCAACCATCATATGCTAACATATACAAAATATGTAATAATAATATAAAGACAGAGATGAAAAGGCGTACACAAGTGTCATCAGATCCAGATATCAATAGTGAGCCATTTGAGTTCCATGCAATAGTGTTTACACATCCCCGATGCCCCTGAAAGAACACAAACAAACACGTTGATCGAAATTTAAATTCCTTCTGAAAAGTATCCCTTGCAAGATTTACCAAGATTTAAACACACCTCCAGCTCTCTTTCTAGAGAAAGCCTTTTAAGGAATGATGAATTCAACTGCAGACTACGACTTATATCCTACAAATTTAGAAACTCGGAATTTACCAAAATTTCTTAGTGCAAAATATCACATAACCAGAACATATGAATGAAGTTAACAAAAATGATAGAACATGACCAGTGATGATTGATACTCAGATAAACATCTAAAAGTTATGAAAAACCTCTAAGCAAATGTAGATGTATCAATATTTTCTTCTCTAAACATCCATCAACTATGCAAAAGCTAGGAACATCAAAATCGAATTTCATTTCAGTGAAATACAACTGATTTAGGATGGCAAACATGTAATTCAGTCATCATACTTTTTATCACGTATAAAGTTATTGGTTTGAAATACAAAATTCTCAATCGGTCAACTGTTGGCACATAAGTAGAAGTCGTCGTATTTAGGATGGCAAACTTTATTGTCAACAATCATTCCTGTAACACGAAAGAAAAGAAAAAACAATCAGTTTTTATGACCATATCCTATATGAATCTGATGTTCTTTTCCCAAAAATCAAACACTCAACAACAAAAAAGCAAGAACATATCCCTAAACAACCAACTTTAAAAAAAAACCAAGAAACCTAGTCCCAAAATCAAACACGCAAACTAAAGCCCCAAATCAAACATCAATAAAAAAACCCTAGAACCCCTAAATCAAAACATAAAAAATATATCAACTTGTCGCATACCAGGGTATATGGATCTACTATTCTGTCATCAACATGGAAAGTATGTATGATGAAGACTCCAACTACCAACATTGTCTTACCTTTTGTCGGGATTGAGGGGCTGATTTTCAGCATCAAGAAAGAGAATATAAAAAAAGAGAAGTGTTGGATTCATGCGGTGGTGGAACCCTAGCCGCCACCATGTAGTCCTTGCATAAACCCACAACTATCACAAGATCATCATTGGACAAAACCCTACATCAACGTCGCCGTCATAGTTCCTCTTCAGGCAACCACCACCTTCACCATCTTCCTCTATCGAAGCACCGCCACTGGATGATCTTTGGGAAGCGATTGAAGAAGGGGGAGGATTAGGGTTTTCTATTGTCTGAAAAAAAGATGGTTGAAAAAGAAAAGAATGTGTTTTGGGTGTTTATATAGGATCCGAATAATGTAACGGGTCAAATAGCTCCATTCGGGGCTTCACTGTAATAAAAAATAGGTGAAAAAAAGATCCATATATTTCCCGCCAAAACCAATCTAAGAGAGGCCCTAATATTGCGACATGTGTCCCAAATTATTTTTGTTTATTATATATAGTAGATGTAATATTTTTATATTATTATGATTTAAAATATGGTTTCTTATATATGATTCTTCTTATAAATATAGTTAGCTGATGATGGGCTATTTGATTCAAAGATTGCGTGTCTGGTTGATGAGTCAGATGTTAAAAATGCTGTAAATTTATAATTTTCTACGCATATATTTTATTGTATTATAAGTATAAGAAGATTTTTTTTTTTAAATTTTGTTGTAGCCTGAAGATCATTCTGTAAAAATAGCTGATGATGTTAACGATCGTCAACTACAGTCTAAAGATTTTCCTGTTCGTGACATTTCTGCTTCTTCAAGTGTTATATCTAATGTAAGTGTTTATTAGTTTTATACTGTCTATTTTATTATTGTCTCAATATATTGATATTCTTCTATATGATTGAGTCTTAAACTTCAAAGCTGAGTTGAGAAGATAGTTTGTGTTGATAAAGAAAGTTATAAAATTTCAAGAATTTAGAGTTGTTACATTCTAAATTAATTTACTTAGGTGGAAAAGATGCGCAAACTTCGTGGCAAGACAATTGTAGAGGATAATAAAGCTGTTGATAGACCATGTAAAGTTCGAAAGGTTCGTTTAGTATCATCCACTTCAGAATCAGTCTTACACTTCACCACACATGCTGAAGACAGGCTTGTAAGCTTTTGCAGTCATTGCTTTGTTTCGTTATTTCAATAACTTCAGTTATATATCAATATTTATAAAATTCACGGTTCAATTTTCTGTTTTTTAGCAACTGCCATCAGATGTATCTTCTACGTTGGATCTGCATACTGATAATCCTAAGCCTATCAAGATCCAGAATCTTAAATGTGAAGTCCAGGAACTGTTTACAACATCTCAAAAAACCAATACTGGATTCAACTATGCTGTTGTTGGATGGTCTTCTTATCTGAGATCTTGCAATATTGCTTTTGGTGATGAACTTTCGTTAGAGTTTCACAAGTCTACTCAATTGCTGAAGTTAAAAAAAGTTGTGCATATCGTGACAAATATAAAGTCCTCTTAGTTTCATGTCATGATTGTTTGTGGTTGTACATTTGGTTCGTTGCTGGTACTAATTTTGCTTCTTAGACATGCTCTATATGTAGTTATGTCTATAAACAAGTTTCATTGTCAATGGGTGGGTGCTACTTTTTTTTTTTTGGATAGTACAATGGAAATACTCATATGTATATTATATATTAACTGATGATGCATGTCTATAGTTGTCTTTTACCTATAATAGATGTCTTTTAGCTATAATAGATAACACGTTTTGGTACAATATCTACACATATGTATATGTTCTATCAATATCTGTTTACTAACTTTTGTAGTTTCTGTTGACTGACCTTTTTAACATGGCTTGACTAACATCTGATAGTTACTATCTATCCATCTAGCAAGCTCTGTTGGAGATAATGGATGACAGTTCTTATTAAAGTCTGTTGGAAAGCAACAGAAGTTTTTAAAAGTTAGTAGATAACAGTAGTTTGCTATCAACATAATGGAATTGCTGTTGAATAAATCTATTGACCATTAGTGTATATCAATTTTATAAGTCTGCACTAATTATTTTTTTACTCTCTGTTGAATTCTAAATGAGATGTTGACCAAAAGTTTAACAGATGTTTACCAAAAGTCAAACAGTTGTTGACCAAAAATCAAACAGATGTTGACCAACAGATAAACAGATGTTGACCAAAAGTGAAACAGATTTTGAACCACTAAGAATCATAGTTTTGCCAACAGTGGTTTGACTTTGGTCAAACAGAGTTTTTGAAAACAGTGGTTTCACTTTAAGCAATCATCAATGGAATTGGTCAACTTTATTTGCAAAAATTGCTTTTAACTTTATTTGAATTTAAATTACAAGTACTGTATATTTCTCATTCTTATTGCAAGAATTGTCTTCGATCTAAAGTTAATAAAATATATTATCTCAGATGGTTTTGAAAACAGTGGTTTCACTTTAAGCTATCCATCTGGTAAGCTCTGTTGGAGATAATGGATAACATTTTTTAGAAAAGTCTGTTGGAAAGCAACTGAAGTTTTTAACAGTTAATAGACAACAGTAGTTTGCTATCAACATAATGGAATTGCTGTTGAATAAACCTATTGACCATTAGTGTATATCAATTTTATAAGTCTGCACTAATTATTTAACAGATGTTTACCAAAAGTCAAACAGTTGTTGACCAAAAATCAAACAGATGTTGACCAAAAGTGAAACAGATTTTGAACCACTAAGAATCATAGTTTTGACAACAGTGGTTTGACTTTGGTCAAACAGAGTTTTTGAAAACAGTGGTTTCACTTTAAGCAATCATCAATGGAATTGGTCAACTTTATTTGTAAAAATTGGTTTTAACTTTATTTGAATTTAAATTACAAGTACCGTATATTTCTCATTCTTATTGCAAGAATTGTCTTCGATCTAAAGTTAATAAAATATAGTATCTCAGATGGTTTTGAAAACAGTGGTTTCACTTTAAGCTATCCATCTGGTAAGCTCTGTTGGAGATAATGGATAACATTTTTTTGGAAAGTCTGTTGGAAAGCAACTGAAGTTTTTAACAGTTAATAGACAACAGTAGTTTGCTATCAACATAATGGAATTGCTGTTGAATAAACCTATTGACCATTAGTGTATATCTATTTTATAAGCCTGCACTAATTATTTTTTTACTCTCTGTCAATATGGGCTATGCATGGTTTTCTAAGAAACGACCCGTGTTTGCACAGGGGTCTTACCGCTAGTACTATATAATAAAAGAAACCACTTTGAGGACAAGTGTCATCATATTAGGCCATCTCTTATAGATAATTATAATTTTAGTTTAATCTCTTCTAATTGATTATAGATAAATTTAGTTTAATATCTTATATTATAGATAACCCTCCTACTAAATATTATTAGTTTAATATCTTATGGATAATTATTATTTAGTTTAATCTCCTCCTCATTTATAATATTATTTATTTGATTAATTATATTTGAACGTTTTGTTTAGTTTGGTATCATATAGATTTTACGAAACTTAAAATAAAAAAAAACTAATATTATTTATCATTTATACATTTACGGAGTTTTAAATAAAGGGTTAAATTTATTGAGATTTCGTTAACACATTTTGCAACAACAAAATAATCTATTTTTATCACGAAAACCAAACTTTGTATTAATATATTAAATATTTTTATTTTCACTATATAAAATTACATTTACTCGACCCATGTAATACATGAGGTTTTTTAAGATATACATTTTTATTATTTGATTTATAAAATTAGATTTATTCAATTCGTACAATACACGGGGTTTTTTAAGGATATATATTTTTTTATTATTTAGTACATAAAATTACACTTATTCAACCCGTGTAATGCGCATATTTTTAAAGATGTATTTTTTATTATTTGTTATATAAAATTACATTTATTCAACCCGTGTAATAAATGAGGTTTTTGAAAGATGTATTATTTTATTATTTGGTAAACAATATTACATTTATTCAACTCGTACAATACACGTGGTTTTAAAGATATAACTTTTTTATTTGGTATATAAAATTACATTTATTCAACCCATACAATATGATTCTTATAGATATAACTTTTTATTATTTCATATATAAATTTATATTTATTCAACCCGTGCAATAAATGAGGTTTTGAAAGATATATTGTTTTTTTATTTAGTATATAAAATTTATTTAATCAACCCGTGTAATACACGGGGTTATAACATAGTAGTTTATTATTTTCAAAGTTTGTTCGGTGACAAAGTGAGGTTCTTGTAATTAATTTCCTAATCCTTAATTATAATACAGACTTTTATTTCAATCTTTCTCTGACGCGAACGAACGAAAAGAAAGAAAAGGGTACGGTGGTCTTTTCGGAAGATAGGGTGGCCAACACAATTTGAGAATCCATTCTTTACTTTCTTCCCGTGACCCACAAGGGATCATACATATTATATATGGGATCATAAATATTATATTATTTATTTATTATACATATGAATGAATTATCTAGAGTATAGAAGAATAAAATTCATGACTTTGGAAACACGTCATTCATCTAGATGTCTGCTTCATAGTCGGCGTGCGCATCCTAATGTTGAAAATTAGCCAACATATGCAGACAAACCCAGTTTATATATAAATTTTTCATTGCTTAATGCTCACATATAATTTTCACTAGGCTCTTATTGCATAGTTCATTACAGGCCACAGCAATCTAAGTTCAAATATGGCATTGGATAACAGTTATAACTCATGGGCCGATCAGTGGGACACGAAAGCTGAATACGTCTATCCGCAAAGCAAAAAGAGCAGCACCGTCGGGAATGGTTTTGGTAAGACAAAAACGGTGGCTATGACCGGGATGAAGAAGGTTAAGCAGGGAACAAGCGTCGGGATCCAGTGGATCAAACAAAAGTGCAGTATATCCACTGAAAAACATTAATGTTTATTCGTCTTGTATGTTGATAGTGCGCGTGTTTTGGAACTTTTGTAAATTAAAGATTAGGGTGTTGTATAGAATTAATGCTCCTTTAGCACGCAGTTTAATTTATTTACTTTATTGGTTTAATAAGTTATGTGAAAAAAATATATATTATATAACTGTATAAGGTGCTATGTGTGATTTGGTTCTCTACTAGTAGCAATAATAATTATTATGATTACAAAATTATTAGATTATAAAATATATACAGTAGCCTTCTCACGCTTTTTCTAAACTATGATAACAAATCGAGGAACAAAGTGTATATTGGCAATTCGCTCTCATAAAAAAAGCCCACGCGTCGTACCAATGTTATCTGGTTAATTTGGTGATTTTTTTGCAAAAATAGGTGGTTTGAACCACAAAAGAGTGTTATTAGGTGGGTTTGAATTATGTTTTCAGATTTAGGTAAGTTGTGAATTCAAACAGCGACCTTCGATCACTTTTCTGCACAATGTCAGACCTTCTGCAAAAAGCTGCAACAAATGTTTAAGATTGCAGAATGATACAGCGACCTTGTGAAGGTCTCTGTTTGAACTACCAACCTTCTTAAAGGTCGCTGATTCAAGTACAAACCTTGGAGAAGGTCTCTGTTTGAGGTTCAAACCTTGGAGAAGGTCTCTGTTTTGTCTCACAACCTTGGAGAAGGTCTCTGTTTTGTCTCACAACCTTATAAAAGGTCTCTGTTTTGTCTCACAATGTTATTAAAGGTCTCTGTTTTGTCTCACAATGTTATTAAAGGTCGCAGATTCATATGGCAAGCTTATAACCCTAATTTCAATGATGGTTGAAAAAAAAAATTAGAACCAAGACTTCAAACGAATAATAAAATCCGATAAATGTTATCATCTGTGACGCGGGGGTAACAAACCCTGCCAGACTAGTGTTGGGGTCCATCATATGGGACGAGGGGCTAAAAAACCCCGCCTGACTTATGTTTGGGTCTACAAACTGATTGTTGTTACCCATATCATTCTGTTGGGGGTTCAATAACTCACCGACGTCAAAACCCTCGGAGCATGCCGTAGCCAACGCTGACAGCCATGATGCACCCATATCAGTATTACCAAGGTTTACCGCAAAATTTACATCTTCGTTACCACCGGATCCTGATCCCCCCCCTGTTTCGAAGTTTGGGCCCCAATTTGATGTCCCGGCCTCTTCAACGTTTCTACCACCACGAGCACGACGTCGGGGCCTGCCTACCCTCTGTGTACGAGGATATGAAACAAGGTCCACCGGCTCCTGTGACAGATGAGTCGGATATTGTGTGTATTGTGGAACATTAGACATCTCAAGGGCCCGATAAGCCGCACCATGAATAACGTCCACATCTTCAGATCGGTGAATTAGACCCATCGTCTCCGACTGCAAAAAAATAATTAATAATTAATTTTTTAATAAAAATAAAAATGGTAACTTTCAATAATTTTAAACTTGTGTATACCATCATTTGGACCCTCGCTCTTTCGTCTTGAAATCCGCTCGTAGGGCCAGCTGACAACTGTGGGTTAGACACATATAACACCGTATGTTCCATGTACCACGACATGTAATCATTGGCAACTCCAACAGATGTCATGAGTTCCCCCGTCACCAAGTTTTGATGACGTGCCTCCCACTGACTAACATACGGTGCGTGACGACTTAACCAGTTCCAGCCGGTTTTCCCACTCCGGTTCATGGAATGAAGTTTGGCATGCTCATTATGATCTATGGCAATTGGGTTAGGTATGTACTGGAACATGCCAAACTGTCTCATCACTCGTTGAGGATAGTGATGCTCCACAACCGAGTAGCATAGCAAAGGGCAACAACTCCGCCAAATTCCCATACCACTCCGACATATATCGGGGAGTCTACCGAGAATGTCGTCGTATGGTCTCCAATTAAACTGCAACAAAAAAAAATTCATTCATTAGAAACGTGTTCAAACAAACTTAAATTTTATATGTCAACAACTAACAACCATACCGTTGCCTCGGTCATTGATTGCAGCTGAGATCTATATGTTCTCAGGCAATGTGTGGAAACATCTGTACACGTTAAGCTTCCCTTCCACCTAAAAGGATAAATAAAAAAATAACATAAGTCAGGTATATATATACAAAATAATAAATTTAATTATTTCCAATTCACACTACCGAGCAGCTAACGGGGCATTGTACTGGAACCGGGCAACAGCAGGAGCAAAACAACGAAACCTCTCCCAAGCCCACACTTGTAGAAGCGCAACTGGGCCAGTAATGGATATAGCATTAGGTGTTGTAGCATTACAAAGGTTTCTGTAAAGGAGAGCTAACACAGCACCGCCCCAACTATATCCCGAACATGCGGGCAAGTCTACCAGAAATTCTAAAAATTTGACATCAATCAGGCTGTTTGCATTATCAGGAAAGATTGTGCACCCTATCAAATAAAATATTATTTGACGTGCACGAAAAATGCAATCTTCATCTGATGCTTCATTTTCAGAAAAGGATGACGTTATTTGTGCTAAAACTCGGGAGGACCTAACCCTTTTGCCCTTCACATGATCTTCGTCAGGGGTAAACCCCAACACCGTTTGACACTTGTCTCGTACAGTATACATCGACATACCTGTGTCAGCCCCAGAAATAGGCAACCCATCTATCGGTAGCCCCCACAACACGTTCACATCCTGTAATGTCACGGTCGTTTCTCCAAAAGGAAGGTGAAACGTGTGAGTTTCTGGCCTCCATCTCTCAACCAACGCAGTTATTAACGCGTGGTCAACATACTTGTACCCAATTTGCAGTATCCCGCTGAATCCTGCTGCATGTATTAAACCTTCTACCCTTCCACTAACCGGATTTTCTTTCATATGTTGCCAGAACGTTCGATCTGATCGTCTAATATCTAATGGCTTATCATACGGTGTTGGATTTTTAAACACCTCCAACGCACGGTGATTGTTGCCCAAGAACAACACCGATGCATTCATCGGACCAGGATGACATTCAAAATTCATCTTCGGCTTATAAAACTTGACTGAATATTTTTCGTTAATGAAAGGATTGAGTTTGATATTGAAAATGTATCTCAACTGCTTTGCTTTATGTTCATATGTAAATACTTCACTCTGTGCCTCAATTTTCGAATTCATGGTGTTTGCAGAATTTTTCTTACACTACAGTTGATTTCTCTTACACACAACTATTCAAATTAGCAGGTTTTATTTCATATCATGTGAGAGCTAGGGTCAAGTCATATCACCTTCACATTTACCACTCACATTTCATGCAGCAAATGGACAAAAACCTCAAACAGGCACCTATTACACTACCATCCGAAAGCTGCATTAATTCTGCAAAGTTTGTCGTTATTTACAAAGACTGCCATATGAATCTGAGACCTTTAATAACATTGTGAGACAAAACAGAGACCTTTAATAACATTGTGAGACAAAACAGAGACCTTTTATAAGGTTGTGAGACAAAACAGAGACCTTTAATAACATTGTGAGACAAAACAGAGACCTTTTATAAGGTTGTGAGACAAAACAGAGACCTTCTCCAAGGTTGTGAGACAAAACAGAGACCTTCTCCAAGGTTTGAACCTCAAACAGAGACCTTCTCCAAGGTTTGTACTTGAATCAGCGACCTTTAAGAAGGTTGGTAGTTCAAACAGAGACCTTCACAAGGTCGCTGTATCATTCTGCAATCTTAAACATTTGTTGCAGCTTTTTGCAGAAGGTCTGAGATTGTGCAGAAAAGTGATCGAAGGTCGCTGTTTGAATTCACAACTTACCTAAATCTGAAAACATAATTCAAACCCACCTAATAACACTCTTTTGTGGTTCAAACCACCTATTTTTGCAAAAAATTCTTCTGATTACCGGAATTAAGATCAAGAAGACATGAGAAGTGGGGTGGTGGGGCTCACTTGAGTTTAACTTTTTATTCTTTATTGTTTAAATTTTATCTATAATAGTAAGGTTAAATTAGGGCTGTAAACGAGCCGAGTCGAGCCGAGCTAGATCCAGCTCGAGCTCGGCTCGAAATCGATTCAAGCTGACTCGGCTCGAGCTCGAATTTCAAAACGAGCTGAGATTTGAGGCTCGAGCTCGACTCGATTAGAATTCGAGCTAGCTCGGCTCGGCTCAATCTAACTCAAACTAACAAAGAACCGCAAAATTTACTACTTAAAAAGCTCTTAAAAATGAATTTCTTCATAGACTAAGGACCATAATTGCCATTTAATTTAACCATATGGCTAAATATGGAAGTATAAATAGTTCATTCACTTTGTACATTGTCTTTACCTTCTTTTATAAGGGAGATACTCACTTAGTTTTTGTTTTCTAAGCGATGTGGGAAAAAAAATGAAGGATGTAAACCTTATCGAGCCAGCTCACGAGTTCACGAGCCGAGCCGAGCCAGGCCAAGCTCGAGCTCGGCTCGTTTACAAACCGAGCCGAGCCGAGCTGGCTCATTTACAACCGAGCCAATTTTGAGCCGTTTTTTTCGAGCGAGTTTCAAGCGAGCTGCGAGCCACGAGTTTTTTGAACACCCCTAGATTAAACTGGTCATTTCACACCCACTTAGCTGAGAAAACTAACCTCCATTCGCTTCAGGGACAATCCGAGTAACAACTCATCAAACCACAAGGAGCAAGAGTGTAATTTTAAAAAGTTAGGGACTAAAGGTGAAATTTCAACAAACCACGGGGACTATCCGTGCATTTTACTCTTCTGAAAATTAGGCCAAACTTATGAACCTGAAATACGTGATGGTTGAGAACAAAATAACATTAGTTCCACTAATCGGACTCCAATTGTTAAAAAAATTAAAACACTAATTAAATTATTAGCTATGTTCTACTAGTGGAGAGTTCAAATGAGAAGAAATTTTTTGTAAGAATAAAAAAGAAGAAATTTCAATCAATAAGAATACTTCATTTTACTTCATTTAATTTTTGTATTTAATATTAGTGTAAGGGTATATTGGTAAACTTAGATAGATCATTAATTGGTAGTCTTCCTTTTTAATAGCTAACTACATTAAATTTGTAACTTATTTTCAAGATACCATATTTTTTCAAAAAAAGAAAAAAAATATATAATTTAGAGTGTAGCATAAATTACGAGGTGTGTAGGATGAATTACGAGCCGTGTAGGATAAATTTCAATATATGTAGGATAAATTTCAAAACGTTTAGGATAAATATGGTGTGTGTAAGCAAAAATTTAAGTGTGGAGGATAATAGTGTTTATGACTAATTAATTAGTAAAAGATAATAATAAATGAATTGAGAGAAAAACTATTTAATGTTTTACATTTGTACCCTTTGTTCTTTTTCTTCTTAATTTAATTTTCTTCTCAATGAACTTTCCCTTGTTCTATTATTGTTAGTTGGTGAATCTGTTTAGTTATTAATTATAGAGAAAATATAAAAATATTATAATTTATTAATATAGAATTTTCAGTTTTTTTTTTGTTTTTCCAGTCTGGGGGGTGGGGGGTAAAGCCCCGGGTCCCGATGGGTTCACGTTCCGGTTCATAAAACGGTTTTGCGCTATCCTCGAACCGCTTTTTGTCAAGATAATGGAACAACTTCATTGCTGTCTGACCTTCCCTCTAAGGTGTAATTCTTTGTTTATATCCCTTTTTCCAAAGATTCAAGACCCTCGTCAAGTCAAGGACCGATCTCTTTAATAGGAATCATGTATAAAGTGGTAGCAAAGATGCTTGCTAATCGGTTAAAGCCGGTTGTCAGGGAGTTAGTGTCAAATATTCGGTTGGCTTTCATCGAGGGGCATTCGATTCTAGATGGGCCTCTAATTGTGAGCGAAATTATATCTTGGTCGAAAAGTTACAAAAAGGAAATTTTTGTTTTCAAGGTTGATTTCGAGAAGGCCTACGAATCAGTTAATTGGAATTCCCCCCTTTCCAATCTTAGGGACATGAATTTCCCGGATATTTGGAGAAAATGGATAAAGGTGTCCTTAGATCGGGTTGGGCATCAGTTTTGGTTAATGGCTCGCCGACGGATGAATTCCAAATGTATAGGGGCCTTCGTCAAGGTGAACAGATGTCTCCATTTATCTTCATTTTGGCGTTGGAAGCCCTCGATGTCATTATGTGAAAGGCAGTTGTAACGCCTCATATCTTCGTATTTCTATTTCTAAAAAGTCTTGTATTCGCAGTCAATTTTCGGAAACTTGTAATTCGTATTCCTTTCAACCAATTGTAATTCAAGACTTCGATCATAATGGAAATGCATTTTTTATACATATACATGTTACAATCATACTTGTTTTATGTGCTATACACTACCAATTGCATGTTTATGTGAGAAACCAAATCATATACAATTATTAAATACTCAATTACACACATTTTACTCTATCACCATACTTATACACAAGCTTATATGCACTAGATACATAAAAACATGCTTAATTATGAGTTTCTAGTATAAAATAATGGGATTATCAAACTCTGAGGGTCAAACTGCAAATTTGGAAAAATTTCGTTGGGAAGCATGACCATGCTCATAACTAGCACAATAGTGCTCATGACCACTCAGTGAAGACTCATGACCCACATGACTGACGTGAGGTGGAAGTCTCACTCAAATTTAATCCAAATACTACTAAATAGCTAGCGGTAAGTGGGTATCGAACACAGGGAGTTTGTGGAATATGCGTTATCTAAATAGCTTTACTACAAGACTAAATTAATACAATAAAACATTTTTATAGGTCTATAAGTACCTGTATTCTGCAATCTCTCCAGACGACAGGCACATAACAACCCGCAATCTGTGTACAGCTGGCAGCCACATGTTGATCCGAATGACCGCAACGTGGTTAGTTTCCGTGTTAGCTCATTTTCTAATAGGTTAAGAGCATGGATGAAAACATTACAAAGTAGGTTGCGAAACAAAGGAATCTCAAGGTGGCTGTTCATTAGCTTGGTGTGGCTTTCTTCCAAGCATTTCTTTATTTGTGTATATTGTTTTAGTACCAAGGTGTTCACCTTTTTCACTAGCGTTTCCAGACTGCAGTTCGGTGTAGTGGGTTGTTTCTTTAATGCAGCATGTGCACCTTCAGCTCTATTTGTTGTAGTTTGGTAGAATGTTAGGGTTTGATTAGTCCATGCAGATACGAGTAAATGGCGTGAGGTGTTTAACCAGTTATCCCACAGGTAATAAAAACATCTGCAAAAGTAAACATATTCAAATTATATATCTATTTTAATGAATGTATTAACTTAAGAGAAAACATACGTTTATATTGTTGATTGAGAAGGTGTCTCTGAAGGTTGACGAGGTTATAATCGTATAACTCCTCGGTAGCGGAATCACACACTGTTTTCCACAGACGAACAAAGTCCTCCCAATCTGGTTGAGTAAACGAATTCTTGCAGTGCTTCACATTATTTTGTAAGATGTGGAACCTGCAGAGATATATGTGTGTGGCAGGCAATATTTTTCTACACGCGTTTATCAGTGCCTGGTCCATGTCCGTTAGAATTACACCCGGCTCCATGCACTCATGCAGCATGGACCTAACCTTCTCCATGACCCAGATATACGTTACCTCCTGCTCGTTTGAAAGAAATGCATGCGCAACACAGAAGGTTTGTTTTGTCGACGTCATACCCGCTACTTGCAAAAATGGAATATTGTACATGTTAGTTTTGTAGGTAGCGTCGACCATAAGCACATGCGGGAATGCCCTCCATATTTCAAAGGGCTTGTCGTGACGGAAAAATATATTCTGAACGACATTGGTGGAAGGTTCCGCCTGTATGTAATAGGTCATCTTTTTTCCTGGAAGATTTCTCGAACTTTGTGACCCTGATCTTTTGGCGAGCATTGTGTTTGTCTTTCGGAACACATTTGTTTTCAGGGTTCTGTTCGGTTACGGCCTTCCAGATTGTATAGGGTTGCATGTCTTAATCTGTCAGCTCTTGCACCAGTCTAAACTCATTAGGAGTAAGTCTCCTAGCATACGCGTAACCCTCTAGATGTTCACTCGGGCCGTGGTTGTGGGTCTCGTTAAAATTTTTGTGCAGATAATCTATCCGCCAAGCTCGACGACTTTGCTCGAGACAACCTATCACCATAAAAGGGCACGCGCTTTTTTTGCTGCCGGTTTTCCTAATCGTGGCCTTACTCTCATGCTCGACACTACGACAACATTGGAGCCATATCCAGTGATCATTGGACCGCCTGGTAACAATAACGTATCCGTTGGCTAAACCCCTTCTTTTTACCTAGCCTTCCAACTTATCGCGGAATATAAAATCCTACGTGAAAAAATATATATAACATTTACAATATTTTTTTAACAAAAAAAATATAACATTTATAATTCATTTACAAATATATAACAACGTCATCCATATCAATCTAAAAATATAACAAATAATTTAAAAAAAATATAACAATTTCTAATGTATTTTTTATTATATTTAAAAAAATATAACAATTTTAATTAATTTTAAAAAAAAATATAACATTTTTTATGTATTTTGTATTTACAATTTTATAATAATTTAACATTTAACAATATAACATTGTTTAGTTCTTGATTTGTTTTTTCTCTTGATGTATAGTTTTGTTTTCCTGGACTTTGTACTTGACTTGGTTCTAAGACTTCATAGCGCCTTGCTATTTGTCGTTTTGTCCATGATTTGATGAATAAAGGTTCCATTGTTGTTGTTCAAAAAAAAATTTAACAAAAATATAATTTTTTAACCAACAAAATATAATATTTATAAGTCTTTTTTAAAAAAAAGTCATCCATATCAATCTAATAACATAACAAATATTTTAAAAAATATAAAAAATTTTAATGTATTTTTTTATAATCTTTTATAAGAATATAAAAAGTTTAATTAATTTTATAAAAATATTACATTTTTTAATTAATTTTTATCCTATTTAAAAAATATAATAATTTTTAATGTATTTTTTATTAACAATTTTAAAATAATTTTTTAACAGAAAAAAGTATAACATTTAACAAAAATATATATCATTCGTACCTGATCAGTTTTGTATGAAACTTCAGGGTAAGCGGGTTGCTCGTCACCCAATGACTCTTGCGCGTAAGAAGGCTCACAAGCGTCCTCTTGTACTCCCGAGGCACCACTAACGAAAAAGTTATTGTCATAATCTTCATGTCCGTACGAGGCACCGTAACCGGCTTCATAAGACGGAGACACATAACCATGATCATAGCTAGGCACGACTAACTAAAAAAAAAACAACGGTTAAATCATAACGGCACATCTAAAAGCCTTTATAATAATAAGTAATTTAGTTTTACCTTGTTCAGATCTGGCAACAACGGTTGGCGGGGCACAGCAAACTAAAAAAACCAACGGGTAAAAGGTAATGGTAAGTTTAATGCCGAATAGAAAAAATTAAATAAATATTTACCTCGTTGAGGTCTGGCAACAACGATTCATTATAATGGGGACGAAAGCCGGACACGACCTCCTCCGCGTGATCATCATTTCCTCTCCCATCGTAAGAATCAGGGACAGCAGACCCCTCCTAACACAAACGGTGTGCTAAGTATTTCATAAAAACAAAACAAAACAAGTTAAAAAAATGCTATACCACACTGCTTTCCGGAATAAACGTGCTCGTGTTTGTGCCGGAAGACTCGCCGAAAATATGGTTGAACCAAGACATGTTGTTAGCGAATGTAAATAAAAAACGAAGACGATATATTACCTTCATCTTCTTCATCGCTTAAATAGGGGAAGCAGAATGCAATTTCACAATTCAATACGGATCGTATAGGCCTATACGACCCGTATAGGGCTAACGCCAATCACTCTATGAGTTTATGTCACTGTTGAGTGATAGAAAGCAACCTCATACCATAATACGGATCGTATAGGCCTATACGATCTGTATTGGGGTTGTATGTGAACCCTAGTTGTCTGCTTTGAAGGACAACCTAGTACTAATACGCATTGTATAGGCCTAACGATGCGTATTACCCCGCATGATGGGGACATTATCAGCCTTTGACTAACCTTGAAGTTTGAATTTCACCTAATACGCATTGTATAAGCCTATACGATGCGTATTGAATGTGTCGATTTAATTTTCCAAGATGTCTCAATAATACGACCTTAATAAAATAGATTAAAGTATATGTAAACATGATTAAAAAAAATAGTCAAAGCTCAGTGGGTGGACATGTAACCAATTACATAGTTTTGCCCAACCAGTACCACCCATCATCATTGTATACCGTCCTTATAAAGTATCATTATATGTAACATTACAAGTATAGTATTGATGAAACAGTGGTTAACCAAGGGATGTTAATTCACTGGTCTCGTCAAGTAGGGTTAATCCCTTCTTTCCGAGGATCAGTGCCTGAATCGTCCGCTGATCTGTCTCCTACACAAGGAAAACACACCGTGACTCGTAACAAGGAGGATGGGGTGGGTGGTGCTCCTTGTTACCACTCTCCGGCGTGAGAATCAGTAATTTGCTTGAGAGCAAAGTGTGTGACAGTAGTAAGAGTGAGAGAGTTTGATAAGCGATACCTCAAACCTTGTCCGGGATGGGTATATATAGCCGAGGAGTAAAGGAGGGTAATTGAGTGGCTACACTGACAACGCACAGCCCTTTGCAGGTGTGTCAGGCATGGAGGTGGCCCCACGTCCCACTGTGGTGTCAGTCTGTGCGCCAGTGTCGTTTACGTATGGGCTGACAGATGACTGTCATCAGTGCCACTTGCTGTTTTGGGCATCCGAGTCAAAGTGTCAGTCCCACTTGCGTCGTCAATAGGATGCGGTGCTAGGCCGCATCGCTGCCTTCGATAACCGCGGTTGTTTATGCATCCTTTGGCTTGATGTAGATGTTTATGGGATGCGGTGCGGAGCCGCATCGCCTTACTTGGTAACTGCTTTTCCTGTATCCCTTATCGTGACGAAAATGTTCATAGGATGCAGTGCTAAGCCGCATCGCTATGTGCAACACCCATTTTCATACACAAGGTAAGTCTTCTCATCACTTGACAGATTAGATTCGACTGCTGCGTTCGAGCGTGCCCGCGCAGACGCAGATAAGTTCTTGTCGGTGGGAGTATTTGATAAGGGTAATGGTCACTCGTGACCATGTTGGTGCGAGATCTGGGACCATACCCCTTCAAGTCCCCCCATTCTAGTGTTGTTTCCTCATGCAAGTTGCATGTGGGAGGAATACTGGACTATGAGGTCGAGTGGGTACTTTGGAAGTTGGAGTGGAGAAGATCCTAGGCCCGGTTGGTTGCTCCTGCTTCAAGTAAATCAACTTGGAGATCCGGTAGAGTCGTGTGACGTCTCTTCCGTACCAGTGAGCAAGTTCAGGCTGATGCTGTAACATCAGTCGATGACTTAGGTAGTGTGCTATACCTTTTTTCTGATGTCATCATGCTTGGTTGCCACCTGTTGGTGTGTCGAACCAACCTTTGAGATGGTGACTGAAGATGGCAGTGTCCGCAACTCTAGCTGTAACCTTTGCGGTTGCGGATGCAATGCGTTAATTGCCCTGCTGGCACTTTATGTTTATGAACTGGACATGCAACGATGATCCCTATCCTGTTGGGTATTCGTGTTCTTCCAGTATAGCTCTCAAGTAATCGCACGTCCTTTGCGGTTACCTCGTTCATGAACGCTGTTAGCCATGTTTGATTGAACAATGTGAGGAATTTTGCATCATTGTTGGCCGTGTTTGGTCGAACAATGTGAATAGTTCTGTTGGACTATGGGCAAATAAACATGGTCATAGGTATGTTAGTGCCCACCATTGTTTATTCTATGCGGCCCATAGGTATGTAAACAAACTCATAAGCAGACTTGTTACCACTTTTGCTTGCCTTGTTGCTCAATGAGATCACCGCGGATGGTTAGGAATTTGGATGAAACTCGTCCGTGTTCATTCTGTAGCCACTTTCCTTCATGGGAAGCTGTAGAGCAGTTTTCCTTGAAGTAGCTTTGCTCATTCGTGTGATGACTTAGTCGTGGCTCTTCCGTAGCTACCGTTCGCGCAGTTACGTGTAGCCACAGCGACTCATGAGTGCCTGTGGTTTGTAACAAAAGACTCGCTTTAAAAGAGTGTTACACTTGGATGTAGCTCTTGAAGGATCAGGAGTCAGGGTTGCTGATGTGCGGTTGCTCATCATTCTTATCCTTTCCCTATGGAGAAGCTGTTTGTGTCCCCTCTGTGGTTGTGAATCGGACACGAGGGATTTGAAGCTTGTTGAAGCTTTTAAATAATGCGGTTTGCCTGTTCCTGAGAAGCGGTTTTCGCAGTCCAAAGAACATTGCTGGTTCTGAGTATCTGACACACCTGTGCAGGCTCGTGTGTGCCATCTCCGCATATTCCACGTGTGGTAGCGGAGATATGAAGGTGTTGGTTATCCCCTTTTACATAGTATGTATATATATATATATATATATATATATATATATATTCTTTTTTTAGGGGTATGTAAAAAATGACATGCGGTATGGGTTATGGTGCGGAATACCACAGAAACCGCATGTCGCTTTGATTGAAGGTTGTCGTCGCTTTTTGCTTGTTGTATACGTGATAGACCGCACATGTGGGTTGGTGGAAGTTGGTGAGATTCAGCTGGCATGTGCTGAAATAAAAGGACGTTTGTACTGCCCAAGGTAACAATTGCACTGTAGCAGGAGTGTAAAAGGTCCTTTCTGTCAGGCGCGTGGGCGGCCACGCGCGCGTGATAACCATCAGAGAAGCCGTCGTTGGACACGTGGCGACGTATGATGGGCTTCGAAATAGCACGTCTGTTCGGTTTCCGTGATCGCATTAATTGCGATGAGTATAAAAGGGGAAACCGTTTAGGGTTTCCCCTCACTTTTCGAATTTTCAAAAAATTTCTGGTGAGAGAAAGCCATTTCCTTTGTCTTCTCCAATCAAAAGCCTGATTTTCCGGTGAGAGTTTCCAGAATTTCTTACACTCATCTGTTAGTTTGTTTCTTTTCCTCAATGGCTGAAACTTGCAACCCCTTGTCTACTCCGGTTGAAAACCCTGAACCGTCGTCGCCAGTGGCAGCGGAGGAGGAGGAGGCTGAAGTTAACGCTCCCGACAAGAACTTACCGGTTTTGAAGTGGACAAAGTCGGGGTTTGAGATGATGTTGACGAACACTCAAATGCCTCCAGAGTATGGGGCTATGTATCCCCAGGAAGGTGACATCGCCGGTGATGCTCCGGCGGGATATGTCACCATGTTTGCTGACTTTTTTGGAGACTGTAATCTTCGGTTGCCTTTGACTATTTTTGTGGCTGAAATATTGGAGTATTACAAACTCCATATTTCTCAACTGAGTCCATTGGGAATGATCCGGGTTCGGAATTTTGAGTACACATTTCGTGCTTTGGGCATAGAGCCTTTTGTAGGAGATTTCCGGCGTTTTTACCAGTTGAGTGTGTCACTGGGTTTCTTTTCTTTCCGCCAACGGGACCATGCTCCCAAGTTGATGGTCCCACCCAAAGATATGACCAAATGGAAGACAAAGTTCTTCTATGTTAAGGCTGCTGCGATTACTGCGAAGTTGCCGTTTAAGAACGTGACGGGGACGATCATAACAGAGAACATTAGTCTCCCCAAAGCAGATACGGTGGATTGGTTCCCAAGGTTGCGTATCATTGGTTGGGTTAAGTTGGATAACAAGCAGCTGTGGGTGCTGCGGATGATGCTTGGCAGGCTGAGTAGGAAAGCAAGGCCTGTGCTGCGGGAAAAGAGCGGTGGTAAGTGTCTCTTCCTTTGTGTGGTTTATTTGCTTTCCTGTTTGTGTTAGTAATCTTTGTGGATTGGTTGACAGAGGAGGCTCCTTTGTGGAGGATGTTTTTCCCTGACTTCAAGGGCAAGGTGGAGATATTGACCTGCGGTGCGGGTGAGGAAGGGTGGAACCGCACCATTATTAACAATTTCCGAGTGCCTGATCGGGCTGCATTGGATGCGGTGCTGCCGGAAGGCAAAGGTATAGTAATTTATTCTTCCTTTATTGCTTTTAAACAACTTGTCCCTGATGAGTTGTCACACCCCGACCACGTAAAACAATAAACCGTGGCGGAAACGTCGGGGAGTGTTGTAACAGAATCATCGTTTCACAACCATGGTAATTAAATATTTCGTTTTATTGAATTATTATGTAATGTACATTGTCTTTAAACCAAAACAAACAAACTACACATCGTCTATAACTGTTTTTAAGTCACTAAGGCCTCGTCCAGGTCCTATGTGACACAAGCTTCCTAGCAATCGATATCACGCAACACCACCTGAAACATATGTAAAAACAAAGTCAGCAAAGAAATGTTGGCGAGCACATAGGTTTTGTGAGAGTATCGGATTCATGGCTCGTTTATATGTTGCAATACCTCATTAGACTACAAGAGTCAAAAGTACAAACCTCGTTTTGAAAAGTGTATTGCAACATGGATAGCCAACTCAAATCAAGTTGGTTATAGTTTGTAAAAATCTCATAGCCATGATTCATAACCCAAAAACATTTGTTTTAGTAAACCAATTCATAAAAACATCTCGTAAAAACTCGTTAATAAAACTCGTATGGTTTATATCATTTCGAAAACCTCGTTGTGTGACATCGTTTCAAATCGTTTCCCAAGTGAACTAAATAATAACACGCAATGTAATATGATAGAAGCACTTATATATAAGATGTACCAGCGGCGTATCTACCATGATTCTATCATACTACACCCGTCCCATTATCTAATCACTACCCAAAAGCCAATCGTTTAGTCAAATCGTTTATCTCTTTTAAGTCGTCTCAAATCGTTTATCTCGTCCCAAAATCGTTTTCGTTTTAATTGTGAAACTACTTATGGTCGTCTCGCTAATAACATTCAAACCTTCATGACTCGACTATCTCGTTTCTCGTATTAACAAACCACCAAATGGTAAGTTAACAATCATCAGATTCGGTCGGTACCTACATAACCCCCACACATAACCATGGGTGTAGTCTGATAACGGGATTTGTCAGATCCTATGGTACCATAACCTAGTACTGGTCGGCTTGATCAATGCTAATGAATGTCATTCGTTATGTAAATACGTCCAACAAGTTTGTTCACATTATCGAAATCGTTATTAGTTTAATATAAACCATCTTAATCGTTTTTGAAACCATCGTTAAAATATCGAAATCGTTTTAATACATATGAATCACCCCAAAACATTCGAAAACAGTAAAATAGGGGAACTATGTACTCACATCGAAGTGCAAAGTATCCTCAATCTAAAGAACTCAACAAGCTCAATCAAACCAAGGAAACTCAAGCAGCACCTAATAATCGAATCACTAGTAAATAAATCGACACCTAAATCGGAAGATCGGACAGAATGAGGTCTTGTAAACCAAATGAGTGTAGAAACTCATGTGATATGGTTTAACAAAGCCTACATTCTAAATCAGAACCTAACCTAAGTGCTTTCGACCCGTTACGACTCGTTTAGGTAGCTTACGCTACTTTAACGTGCCGTTCGCGTAAAACGCGTTCGAGACGTCTAACTAGTCCTATGACAAGTATTATATGCCTAAACATGTTTAGTTATGTTGCATAATCAGTTTAGGTGACAAAAGTTAGGTTACATATGCTTAAAATCCAATTATGCATGAAAAGGGCATTTTGGTCATTTACCTAAGGCATATAAACTACCTATCATACAACTACTTAAACTAGGTAACCATAAGGTATAACCTCGGAAGGTTATTCCCTATGCAACTATGGTCACTAAACATGCTTGGTCGGATCCTAATGATCGACCAAACGGGTCGAGTTCGAAAGTCTAAGCGGTGGTTTAGACCGCTTGACTTACGACTCTAAACAAGCACTAAACTAAAAGTGACGAGCTAAGCATGTTAATACATGCTTAACTAAGTTAGAAAGCAGGTTTAGATATCAAAACAAAGTGTTTTGATACCCAAGAGTAGTTTGGTTGCAAAATACGCTTAAATGCGCATTTTGACCGAAACTACGACTCGTCACTACGCCTAGTCAACGTGGTAATCAGTAGGTATAGTCACAAGGGACTATAACCATCATGATTACGCTCACGTTGCGAAGTTCAAGCGAACTTCTTGTTGACCATCTCGTGGTCAAAGCTGAAAGTCAAACACTGTTTAACTTTCAAGCTAGGAAAGCAATAAAAGAATGAAAGAGGACTTACAAAGGGTCCAAAGAGATTTGATTCCAAGTATTCTCAGGTATGAAGTGAATAATCACATCAACTTAGACAATTCTCAGATCAAATGTGAGGAAAAATGAATGAGATGGCTTGCTATTTATAGTAGTGCATGAAGAACAAGATCATGACACTTGTTTGTGTGGTCTCCAAGCAAAAAATCATGGCCATACAATTGTTAGGAGCTGATTAGTAACCTTGGTGATCACTTAAACTTGCCCATCACACAAAAGAATTACCATAACAGCCCCTGAAGTTGCAACAGAATGCAAAAACTGATTTTTGGTTGCTGGACATGTTCACACGGCCCGCGTAAGCTGAGGGACAGGCTTACGCGGCCCGCCTGGTCCCTGCAGCTCAGCAATAGTTTCAGCATTTACAGTTCAGGTCCCTGCACTTGTTTGAGTCCATTTTTGGCACTTTTGACACCCGTTAAGCCATTTTCAAAGCTCCACAAGGTCAATAAAGTTTAGAGGACTCAAAATGTGCTCGGAAATTCTCGGATGTCGGCTCGTTTGGTCGTACGGTCGCGTTGTTTGTCAAATTACGACGAAACTCAAACGGACGCGAAAACGATCCAAATTAAGCGACGAACGGTATTTTTGCATGCCGATCACTGAAATAAAAATATTTTAGTGTGTACAAAAATTTTGGATGTCCAGATGTGGTCAGAACGTAAGATATGCGCGAAAATGCAAACTTACGTCGTTTTTGACACTTTTAGTCCCTGTAAGATCAAATAAGCATATTTTCGCACACCGAACCATTCAAAGCTTATTTCTAAGCTATGTTTAGGTTATTTATGGTATGTTTAGCTTATGATCAAGTTCCGGACTGTTCGATACTATACGAATCGGTATAGTTTTCGCAGTTTCACACAAATAGTCCCTGCGATCGAACAAACTTGTTTTCAACACACCAAACCATCCAAAAATAATTTCTAAGTTATTTGAAGGTTATTTAAGGTATGTTAAGCCTATGTAACTATTCCAGAGTGTTTGTCATGTTAAACTGACTGCGTTTACGCACCAGTTTGCGTATAACTTTCCAGAAAACGATTTAAAGCTCTAAATCGGAATCGAATCAAATCGTAAAATCATCAAACACAAATACACACATAATAACACCAAAACACATTGTTTTATTGATAAGTAACATTGTTTTACATTGTACATCGATTACAGAGCACAGTTGTCACATGAGTGTTTTTTGATGAAAAAACGCAGGAGATCTTGGGGCCTTGGGAGACCCCGCTGCGGTGGGTGTTCCCAAACAGACTGTGCTGAAGTTTAGTGATAAGCATCAGCATAAAACGAAGAAGATGCATGAGGCGGTTGTTGTTCCTCCTTTGGTGCCAGAGGTGGCAGGTATCCCTCAAACTCGTTTACGCAAATATGAGGATTACGTAGTAGTATCTGACACCCTTGAGGGCTTGTGTGTTCCAGGTGGTGCTGCGGCTACGGGTGGATCGACAGCGGGTACTAAGCCCGTTGATGATAAGCAAAGGAAGGCAGTCGTTGTTGCTGGTGGAGAGAAGGCTACTAAATTTAGGAAAACCCGGGCTACTACGGTCCCGAAGCCTCAGACTGCGATCCTGATATTCACTAAAATATATGTGTTTTATTCCCCCATTTTACGCGTTTTTGGCCGTAAAACCGAGAATCGGATACTTAATCGGTTTTATTTTTGTTTACAGGCCTAAAACAGCGTGCCGAACAAGAAGATGATGAAAACGAGGATTTTCCGGGTGAAATGGCCGAGCTGCAAAGATTCTATAGAAAAATCTGATCTGGGCAAGTTGCACGGTCGTGCGTCTGGTGGCACTCCCGTGTGGATCCGACAACAGGGCTCATCTCGGCAATGCACAGCCAGTGCGATCCAGCGTGCAAGCCATCTCAGGAACGCACAACCATGCGACAGAAGGAACCCCCGTGCCGATCCGACACCAAGCCCCAGCCCGGCAATGCACTGCCTGTGCAGCTGGTCGTGTCGTCCTAACCTAGGAGATGCACGCTCGTGCAACCAATGGCATGCCCGTGCCAATACGAAGACCGGTCAAGACTTGCTGATGTCTCACGGTTTGGTGAAAAGTAACTTAAAGTGAACGGTCATGCACTTTAATCGCACGACCATGCGATCTGAAAAAGTTATAAAAAACAGAAGGCAGCAATCAGTTTGACGTTCTGGACTTTTGGGAGCTCATCAGGCGAATTATCAGGCTCCGAAGGCTCTTGCTTTCACCCGGATTCAAGCCATCTTGTGCTGATTAGCTCCGTTACTATCCAGATTCTCAATCTTGTGCTTGTTTATGGTTTGATTCTTGAATCTTTCCATGTTTTTGTTCATGTTTCAAGCATTTAGGTTGATGATTATGTATTATTGTAAGCCTAAGGGCAAAAACACTAGTATCCCTTGCTTAATAACAACAATTAGTATGTTAATTATGTTTGTAATGACACTTTAAAGCATTTTCTATGTTAATCCTTGATTATTAGTTTGCAAACTTGTTTATTGATGTTGAATTCTTGATTATAGTTAATTATCTTGGATGATTAGTATGTGATTAGTTGAGATATTTGCAAAATGAAGCTTAATTAATCATGTATTAGTAGACTTTGAACTTTTTTAACTAGTTTAACTTGTTTAAAATGTATGCACCATGATACTAGAAATGGTTAGTGGTTTAATAAGGGGTAATTAATGTTAATCAAGAAAGCTTTCCCTCACGTAAGGACCTTAACGAGTTAAATGGTGTTGTTATGAATTCTTGACATAAATTGTTAGCTTAGTTAGTAGTTTAGGCCAAAATTGCTTGCTTGGTGAATTTATGTTCAAGATTTGTAAAATGAACTCGGTTGTGATTTAATCTAGTTTATGCTTGTCTCGGTGGTTACATTGTGTTTATCGATGTCACTTTCCTTGATTAAGTGAGGTTAGAAAACTCTTAACGGATGACTAACTTTTCTTTAGGGGATTTTCATAGACATTTGTCAATTGGGCGTTAAAGAACAATTTTAGTTGGTTAAAGCGTGTTTATCGTTTTAGCTTTCCAAAGAATTGTCATGTTAGGATTCCCAAAAGGGATATTAATTGTCTTGAAAAAATGGAAAATTGACCAAGTGTTTTAAGTGACAAAACCGACTTAGTTCACATACTTTGGTTGTGCATAAAGCAAGGCTATATATTTATTTTCTTATTTGGAGTCTATTATGTTTATGAAAGTTTATGTTTTAGTCTTATTTTTAGTTTAAACAAACTATCCACTCATCTTTCTACCGGTAATTTAATGACAACGGTTTAGTACTATTCCTCCGCCCACATCATTGGATCGACATTTGGTTCTTACCGATACTTTACTACATATATGACGGGGTACACTTGCCCTTTTGTGTGTGTTTTAATGTTGAAGTATACATCATTTTTATAAATTTAAAACCGAATCGTGTGTAAAATTCATTGTAAAAATATGTATATACACGCACACGTCAGATCCCAACTGGTAAGTTAATAGTATGTTTTGCAAGTGTTGTTGTCACAGTTTTAACTGATTGATGTGTTCTGTTTTTTGTAGAAACCTGGGAAGAACCGGTCTCCTGTTTTGCCACCCCTCCTTCTTCTCCGAAAGTGGCGGACGTGGAAGTCTAGAAGGAGGGTGAAAAAAGCCCTTCTATTGAAGTTGTTAGTGGTGGTGGTACTCCTCCGTCTGTTCATGCGGAGGATACTTCAAAGAAAACCGTGGGTGAAATGATTGTCGATACGTTGGACTCTGCCAACAACTTGATCGACCCGTAGGATGATGGTGGTAATCGGGGTGAGAAACCAAAGTCCCCTGAAAAAACTTCTGGGTCCACTGCCGTGGGCAAAGGGGGTGAGGATCAACCTTCAATTCAGCCTGGGGAGAGTGAATTGGAGTTCTATTATCGCTCTTATGCGGCGGAGCGGTGTCTTGACTACCACCGTCCCCCTTGGAATGTTATACGAGATGATGTTTCGAATGATCCCTCTGCTTGCAGGGAGATTCTGGGGGGTTTGGGAACCACTTTTGAGACTGCTCGGGCTCGTGATTTGCCTCGTAAAAAACGGATAAATCAGCTTTCTTCCATTCTTGTTGGTAGTTCCATAATTGCGAATGCGATTATGGGTGACTATAATGTCTTAGCTCGTAGAAAGGAGGAAACCATTCGGCTGCGGGCTGAAGCTGAGGCGATGGTGAACGCTGCTCGAGAGGGTGCGGAGCAGTTGGAGAAAGAGAAAGCTGCTTTTGAGAAGTTGAAGCAGACTGAGACATGGGCCGCATCCGCTTACCTTAAACAGGTTCGTTCTCTTGCAAAACTGCTTTCTGATGAGCGCAACGGTTGGAGGGAAGCTTGTGCTAGAGAGAATGAAAAACTTTTCCGTGTTCGCCAGGAGTTGAATAATCTCAAGGTTGCGAACGCTGCTTTGGTGAAGGAAAAGGCCGCGGTTAAAGCGGCTGCAAAAGAGGCGGAGGCACGTAGTGCCAAGGCACTTGAAGATGCGGATGGTGACCGCGCTAAGCTAAACAAGGCTGTGGATGAACTCAAGGTATGAATTATGACCATTCATGAGATGTGTCCTTGTTTGGTAAGTGTAACTGGTTGTCTGCTTATACTTGTCTATGCTTGTTGTTAACAGGCAGAAGTGCAGAACCGGGTGACCATTATCGAGGAGGTGAGTTCTCGCGCGACTGAAGCTGAGGAAGCCAGAGATGGGTTGGCCACCTCCTTAAGCCAGGTTACCGCGGATCACTTATGGATGCGTGAGCACGGTATTGGGCATGTAAGTACCTGGTGTCCTTTTCATCCTTATGTTTGCCTTTGTTAATCTCGTCACTTTTATCTTTTCAGATTGTGGAAACCATTCTTGACGCACCGGAAAATGCGAGTGTTGTTGCCGAAACGAACGAGTGTGCGCGTCAAGCTAGGTTTAAGGCTGGTTACAATGAATGCCTTAGCCATGTGAACCCCTTCTTTAAGAGCAGATTTACTGATGAAAGATCGGGGTTCCATGGTGTAGATACCGAAGCTACCTATGCCGCGGCGGTGGATGCGTACAACAAACTTTCCATACCCGCCCTTGATGATATTGAGAAATGTTTGGAGGCGGAAGATTATGTGGATCGTTTGCGTATGCTGTTTGAGCCGCCGGAAGAAGATGAAGGCACTGATGATGCGGAGAATGATGATGATGCAGGCACTAGCGGTGTAAAGGCAGACTAGGTTGGGCCTGCGTGCCATCTTTTTGGTTTCTTTTGATATAAATGTTCAAGAACCTATGTAAAGCTAGTTCCTTATACACCGCATAGGTGTGTAAATATTTTTGAATATAAGCTTTTTTGTTTGGCTCAAAGCATGTAAGTAAAGAGTATTCACTTCCTGCCTTTGTATGAGCGCGGGTAGGTTAATGTTATTTAAGGCCAACATTTAAGACACGTGTAAATAATATTAAGCCCGGATTTTCCATTTGCATTTTTAAATATTATACAAGTATATGAATGTGTTACTCCGTCGGCTGGAAAGCGCGGTTGAGTATACTCTACACCATTGTCGTGCAAGTATTAATCAATTCCCGTTTTTATCCCGTTAGGGCCTAGGAATTATTTTCAGGGTTTGGGAACTCGTGTCTATGCATCCGGCCGGATACGTAACGGTGTTTTGCCTTTGCTGGCCTATTACAATATTTGTGTGTGGTTGCCACTTTGTATGGGTATCGCGAATGAAGACTTTGCCAATCTGTTTTTGTAGATACATCAAAGTGGAACACGCATTTGTAATAGAAAGATAAACACTATTGTATTGAATTGTTCGTTTATTTATTGGTAAATGGCCTGCGGGCCAGTAGGTTACATAGAAAATGTAAAGTGCAGCTTACATGTAGCAAAGTCGAAGCTTCTGTGCATTCCATGTTCTTGCGATAGGGTCACCTTCTAACGTTTGCAGTTTGTATGCCCCTTTGCCCAAAACCTATTGAACGAGATAGGGTCCTTCCCATTTAGGGGCAAGTTTCCCTGGGCGTTCCGCGTTAAAAGCCTCATTGTCGCGAAGGACATAATCTCCCGGGTTGAATGTACAAATACGAACGCGCGCTTTGTAGTATTTTTCAAGTTTTGTTTTGTACTTAGCCTCGTTGATTGCTGCGTTTTCACGCCTTTCTTCCAAGAGGTCTAAGTCAAGCCTGCGCTCGTTGCCGTTATCAATTTTGTTGACGGCTAACATTCTTGGTGAAGGGAGACCAATTTCAGCTTGGATCACCGCCTCAGAGCCGTAGACTAGGCTGAAGGGTGTCTCGCCGTGGCTTGTCTTCGGGTTTGTCCTATGTGCCCATAGGATACTTGGGAGTTTATCGACCCAGCCATGTCTGGCTGTTCCCAACCGTGCCTTTATGCCTTCGACTAAACTTTTATTGATGCTTTCAACTTGGCCATTCCCTTGCGGATGTGCCACTGAGGAGAAGACGTGTTCAATGTTTAGTTCTTTCAACCAGTTTTGGAAATCATCGGCAGCGAAGTTGGTGCCGTTATCGGTTACGATGCACATGGGTAGACCGAAACGGCAGATGATATGTTCCAAGACAAACTTTGTTGTATCATAGCGGTGGTAGAGGCTAGCGGTTTTGCTTCTACCCATTTGGTGAAGTAGTCGACAGCCACTATGATAAACTTCACCACACCTGGTGCGTCTGGAAAGGGTCCCACCACGTCGATTGCCCATTTTTGGAAGGGCCATGCGGTGGTGACAGGGATCAGGTTGTTCTTTGGGCGCAATGTTTTGGGTGCGTGTCGTTGACAATTGAAACACTTGCGCACGATTTTAACCGCGTCCAGGTGCATGTCGGGCCAGTAATACCCAACATTCATGATTTTGGCCACTACCATGAGCGGGCCCGCGTGTATGCCACATATTCCTTCATGTATTTCTCTGATCAAACACGTGGCATCTTGAGGGTCAACGCACCGTATGAGTGGCCCCAGGTATGACTTGCGGTATAAGATACCGTCCCCCATCTGATAGTGACACGCCTTGTATTGTAGCTTGCGTGCCTCTGCTTTACTCTCGGGGGTAATACCTGATTGTAGGTATGCTATAATTGGTGTCATCTAGGACGTTATACCGTATTGGATGACGTTGACTTGGTGTGGGGGTACTGAGGGATTTTGCAGGATCTCAATACGTATTTCCTTTGCCAGATGCTGGAAGCTGGTGGATGCGAGTTTTTAAAGTGCATCCGCGGGTTTGTTTTCACTCCTATTGATATGTCGAATGTTGAAGGAAATGAATCGTGATTTCAGTTGCTTGGCTTGTTCGAGATAGAGGATCATGATATCCCCTTACGCGGCATAGTCTCTGCGGACTTGCCCCGCAACTAGTAACGAGCCAATGTGTGCTTCCAAATGTTGGACTCCGAGCTTGACTGCCAAGTGTAGCCCTGCTAGTAAAGCCTCATACTCTGCCTCCTTATTTGTACTTTTGAAGTCGAGGTGGATGGCATAAGTAAGGTCTTGGTCATCAGGGCTGACGAGTCGCAGACCTGCACCGTCCTCGTTGGACACACCATCGGTGTATAGTGCCCAGATGTCCAATGGGGACGGTGGAGGTGTAGGATTTTGTTCGTCTTCGCATTCTTGGATGCGATTCGCTGGTACTTTCACGGCAAAATCAGCTAAAACCTAGCCTTTGATTGCTGGGCACGGTTTGTAAATCAATGTGTGCGCGCCCAGTTCAATGGCCCATTTGGCTAGTCTTCCAGAGATTTCGGGCTTGGAGAGGATTTGCCCGATCCTGTAGTTGGTTAACACGGTGATGACGTGATCTGTAAAGTAACGGCGTAGCCGTCTGGATGCATGTACCAGTGCGAGTACCAACTTCTCCTTAATAGATTGGTGTTTGAACCCCCTCTCTTTCCACTATGAGTATCGCGCCCACCGCGTTGGCTGTGGCGGACAAGTACAGGATGAGTGGTTCTTCTTTGCGTGGTGCAGTGAGAGCTGGGAGTTGGATCAAACACTCTTTCATCTCCCGGAAAGCGTTCTCTGCCTCTGCGGTCCATTGGAACTGTTCCTTTTTAGGCAGTTGCGCAGAGTACTGATAAAGGGGTAAGATTTAGCCGCGTGGTTGGCTAAGAATCTGTTTAACGCGGCTAGCCGGCCGGCTAGTCGTTGCATCTCCTTTATTGTAGAAGGAGATGGCATGCGCTTGATCGCCTGGACTTTTTCCGGGTTGACCTTGAATCCATCTTTTGTGACGATGAATACAAGGAACTTTCCTTCTTCCATTCGAAACGAGCATTTCTCTAGATTAAGCTTCATGTTGACGCCTCGCAGAGTTTGGAATGTTCTTTCGATATCTTGGAGCATGGTATCCTCCTCCATGCTCATGACGACTAAGTCGTCCATGTAGATCTCGACACTCTTGCTAATTTGATCGCCGAAAGTGTCGTTCATCATTTTTTGCGAGGTTGCCCCCACATTGCGCAACCCAAACGACATTTTTGTGTAGCAGTAATTTCCGGTAGGGGTGCGGAATGTTGTTCTATCTTCGTCCTCGATTGCCATCTGTACTTGGTGATTGCCTTTGTAACAATCGAGGAAACACTTCCATCAGAATGGGGCGAGGTTATCGACTTTGTCGTCGATCTCCGGAAGTGCGTAGTAATCTTTAGGGCAGGCTTTGTTGAGATCTTTGTAGTCGACGCACATGCGCCAGCCCCCGGTCGCTTTTTCTACTATGACTGGGTTGGATAACCAAGTCAAGTATTTGACTTCCCGCAGGATGCCTGTGGAGAGCAGTTCTTTGACCTACTCGTTCATCGTCTCGTTATTTGCGGATCCAATGTGGTGTTGGCCTTGGATCCCGGGCTTGATACCTGGTAGGGTATTCAAGAAATGCTGCGCGACTTCGCATGGGACACCTGTCATATCGGCGGGTGTCCATGCAAAGATGTCTTGATTTCTGAAAAGAAGTTGCTTCAGGCGCGCTCTTGTGCTGTTAGACAAGGCATGACCCAATGTCACCGTTTGTTCGGGGTAACTTGCATTAAGTACCCATTTCTCGGGTGTGGTGTTGGGGGTCAACCTTGCCGTTTTGGCTGGACGCAGATCGTCAATGGACATTACTTCTCTGTGGGCACAAATTATCTCGATACCCGTCTCGGTTGGGAAACCGATAGCAGAGTGGGGAACGGATGTTATCATGTTAAAATCACTTTGAGCTTCTCGCCCGAGAAGTACGTCGTAACGGGAGGTGTGGGGTAAAACCATGAAGTTTACCTCCTCGACCCGCGTGTGCTTACCGCTGGTAAGGCGCACGGGGAAAGTGATTTGGCTCAAGGGGAACATTGTTTCCCCCGCGAAGCCGGCCAATGGGTAGTCCACCGGCTGCAACCGATCTTTATTTTCTTGATCGAATTGGTTAAAGCACTGCTCATAGATAATGTCGGAGGTACTGCCCGAGTCGATAAATAGACGCTCCGTGCAGTAATGAGCCAGGTAGCCGGTGATGACGACGGTGCGCCTATCGCGCGGTCCACCTCGGATTTTGGGGAAAACGAATTATTCGTCTCGCCAGTCGTCGTCCCCTCTTCTTGCTGCCTTTCGCGGCATTCCACGGCCCCCATTGATCATGTGGGTGGTGGCCACATACATGGCCTTTTTGCCGTTGGAGGTGCCCTCGTCATGGGGGGGTAATGCGCTTAGTTTGTTTCTGCGCAGCTGACAACGGGTATTGTAGCTTCCCCTCTTTTAGGGCTCGCTCAATCTGCAACCGGAGACTGATGCAATTGTTCGTTGAGTGGCCCGAGTCTTTATGATACTCACAGTAAAGGGTCAAATCTTGGCCCTTTTTAGACTTCATCGGTTGTGTCGGTCGCAAACTGTGCGTCCGTGAGGAGGACGTCTCTTGGCGTCTTGTTGATCTCGGTCCAATTGCAGTCCCGAGATTTCTTCTTGGATGCCCGCTGGTCACGCTGGGCATTAATTGTTGCCCGTGCATCGGGCTGATATTCACGCGGGACATATGGTTTGGAATCGTTGCTCCAATTCCATGTATCCCGGTTGCGTTTGTTGTTGCGCTTGGGGTCTTGGCGGTAGGATTGACCTTCCGCCTGGGGGTGCGTTTTGCCAGCGTGCGGTTTGAGAGACTGTTGTGTCTGGGCGTACGTCTTGACTGCCGCCATAACGTCGTCCCATTTTTCTGGCAAGCCATCCTTGCCTAAGATGGTCATGATGATTTCATCGTGGTTGACGGCCCGGATGAAATGGTTGCGGGCCATTTGATTCGCTATCCCGCCAATCTCGAGGCATTCTTTGTTATAGCAGATAACAAAAGATTCGAAACTTTCGTTTTCTCCGCGCCAAATGTTCATGACGTCCAATGAATCGCGTTTGTGACGTCGTTGTTTGCTAAAGTGAGCAAGAAATTTTTCTTGCAATTGTTCGAATGAAGCCAGCGATCCGACTGGCAAAGAATCAAACCAGGCCCTCGCTAATCCAGTGAGGGTCTTGGTGAAAAAATGGCACCAAGTGGCTCCGTCCTAACGGCCCATGCACCCAGCCCCGGTAAAGATATTCATATGGTCGTCAGGATCTGACGAACCGTTGTATTTCCTCACCGTGAGTGGGAGTTTGTTTGTAGTGAGTGTGGCGTGGGCGATCTCCGGTATGAATTTGGAGTTTTCGGCCGCGGACCTTGGCCTATAGGGTTGGGCTTGATTGCGCTTTGCGGCACGGTCGTATGCAGCGCGGGGTTGTGTAGGGGGATAGTAGTTGTATCCTCCTGGTCGGCTAGCAGCCGAGTGAGATTCCCCGCAGTATGTATGGTCGTCTGGGTCGGTGCGATCGTACCCCTCGTTGTGGGGCTGCGGCCCCAGACGGCTATGTATGCCGGACCTGTGACCGATTGTTGATTGTCGCCGATTTTCGCTATATGTGCCCAGGCGGCTTTGTATTGGACCCATAGAGTGGGACCCATATGTGGAGTCGTACTCTCTGAGCGTGTGGACGCTACAATAGGAGGAGTCGCGTTCCTCGCGTCTATCTCGGGACGCCGGGTTTGTGGGTGTCCTACCCTCGTATTGCAAGATACGAGCCGCAGGTGTGTATGGTGCGGGCGTGGGTCCTCCAGGTATTTGCGCCTCTGCGCAAGCTTTGTTATAGGCTGCGGCAAGGGCAGTCTGTTGTTGGTAATACCAGGTATGTAGGTCCATATCTGGGGGCAGTACAGGAGCGTACAGTGAAAGATCTGGGATGAATGCTGGGGGAGTGCCCCCCTGTGCGGATATGCCTACGTGGCCAATTTGTTGGGCTGGGGGAGTGGTCCCTGTAGGCCCCAAGTTTGCAGGGTGGAGGCTTTCCCCAGTAGCATTGTTTTGACGATCAGACATGATCTTCAAGAAAGAGAGAGATATGGTAAGTGCTAAGAGTAGCGGTGGGCGCCAATGATGAAACAGTGGTTAACCAAGGGAGGTTAATTCATTGGTCTCGTCAAGTAGGGTTAATCCCTTCTTTCTGAGGATTGGTGGTTGGATCGTCCGCTGATCTGTCTCCTGCACAAGGAAAACACACTGTGACTCGTAACAAGGAGGATGGGGTGGGTGATGCTCCTTGTTACCACTCTCCGGCGTGAGAATCAGTAATTTGCTTGAGAACAAAGTGTGTGATAGTAGTAAGAGTGAGAGAGTTTGATAAGCGATACCTCAAACCTGGTCCGGGATGGGTATATATAGCTGAGGAGTGAAGGAGGGTAATTGAGTGGCTAGACTGACAACGCACACCCCTTTGCAGGTGTGTCAGGCTTGTCGGTCATGGAGGTGGCCCCACATCCCACTGTGGTGTCAGTCTGTGCGCCAGTGTCGTTTACGTATGGGCTGACAGACGACTGTCATTAGTGCCACTTGCTGTTTTGGGCATCCAAGTCAAAGTGTCAGTCCCACTTGCGTCGTCAGTAGGATGCGGTGCTAGGCCGCATCGCTGCCTGCGGTAACCGCGGTTGTTTTCGCGTCCTTTGGCTTGACGTAGATGTTTATGGGATGCGGTGCGGAGCCGCATCGCCATACTTGGTAACTGCTTTTCCTGTATCTCTTGTCGTGACGAAAATGTTCATAGGATGCGGTGCTAAGCCGCATCGCTATGTGCAACACCCATTTTCATACACAAGGTAAGTCTTCTCATCACTTAACAGATTAGATTCGACCGCTGCGTTCGCGTGTGCCCGCAAGGACGCACATAAGTTCTTGCCGGTGGGAGTATTTGATAAGGGTAATGGTCACTCGCGACCATATTGGTGCGAGATCTGGAACCATACCCCTTCAAGTATGTTCACATTTGTGATTGTGAATCAATCTCCATCACATAATTCATTAGATTCAATCTCCGTATATTTGTGATTAAATCCTCAACGTAAAATCAGTCTTCTCTTCTTCATTGTGATTATAAGATCAGAGTCTCCGTTGTTAGATCAGCGTCTTTGTTGTGATTAGCTAGCTAGCTCATCATTATTTAATTTAAAAACCTACTATATTATTTACCAAGTAATGCTGCTGCTATCCAGCAAATAGTCCTTACACCCCATACCATTAGACTCCACTGTTTGATTTAGAATTAAATTTGCCACTCCATATGTTTAATTAAATCACCTATACATGCAAATGGTCCACTATAATCTTTCCTCCGTGAACTTAACAATCCTAACTCGTTATACCACCTACTTTTTAAGTATCTTAGGAACCCACCCATTGGCTTACCAACCTATCTTTAATCATGACTGAAGTGACATTACATCTACTAACAAATACCCACAATATTATTATATTACCCTTCTTGTTACCCGTTCACCGATTAACAGAATTATATAAGGTTCTAGGACTGGTTTTGCCCACGACTGATGCCTACCACCGCCACCGGGGCAGTTGTAACTTACTACAACACCTGTTGTTTATCACCAAAAACCGTCACTAGTGTGGGTTATCAAAATTCAAAAGCATTTAAGAAAACCAACAATATTACTGGTAACAACAAGTACACATGGAAAGGGTAAGGTCTGTTGTAAATAATACAAGACAAGTGACATTTGATAGCTTATCCCTCCCTCCCTCCCTCCACTCTTCTACACCTGCAACAAATTACAATGCCAAAATTAGCAAAAACTGTGTTTGGAAAGAGTATACAGAAGCTGAAAAGAATTTCTTTTCCCTTACCATCTATTGGAAAGGCGCAAATAATATTGATGAGTTGTGACCCCCAAATCCAAATGAATTAGACAACCCAACCTTGACATTCAGTCTTTCTTTCTTTGAGCCCACTAACACTTTGGTGTCCTGAATTCAAGCCATTACATTACATTATTATTAATCCATGCCATAATCTAAAATAAAACATCATCCATCCTTGAAAACTACTTACTACGCCTTGGTCTGGATTTTCAAGATTAATATTTGGATGAATCCAACCCGTCCGTATTGCCTGGAACAAGATTGCATAAAAACCCCAATGAGAGATATAGAATGATGACAAGCACTTAATGAATCTGTAAAGTATTATTTATTACCTGTACAGTTGCAACGGCTTCTACAGCACCGGCTGCTCCTAAAAGGTGACCGATCATTGATTTTGTAGAGTTGACTCGCAACTCTTGGTTGTTGCCAAAACAATGAAGAAGAGCATGGTATTCCTTGAGGTCACCAGCTGGTGTTGATGTAGCATGTGCATTTATATAGTTGACATCCTCCCTGTTCACCCCAGCCTGAGACAAGGCTTTCTCTATGCATAAAATGACACCAGCACCTTGAGGATGAGGTTCTGTCATATGATAAGCATCACAAGTGAAGCTTCCACCCAGAAACTCCGCATAGATTTTCGCACCCCTTTTCTGTGCAACAATTACACTCATTACTTCCTCCCTGCGTGCGTGTCTTTAAGTATCAACAAACAAACAAACAAACAAACCTACCTTAGCATGCTCAAGTTCTTCCAGCAATAGGACTCCAGCTCCTTCTCCCATAACAAACCCATCACGGCCCTGCTTAAAATACCACCATCCTCTGATTATTAATCCTAATTAAAGTGGGTTATGGGAGTTTTTCGTATCTAAACAGGGCAAGTTAAATGGATAGATTTATGCAATTTTTTATCTTTATTATAAATAGATTAGCTTTTCACATTGAAGAATAAAATAAAATTTTAGAGTCGGGCAAAGTTGCTTGTCTTTATATTTTCTAACCATCTGATAATCAGATCAGCAAACAAAACAGCAGATAAAAACACCAAGAGATGAAGGCTTCAACAGGTTGCGGTCTGATGAATGATTGAAGCAAGAGATCCGATCAAAGCAAGAACAAACAAGAGCAAGAAAGTTGAACCGCATAGGACAGTACCTTTTTGCGGTTCACATAGAGTCTGAAGAAGAAGATCTGTGTGGGATCTTATGATTGATTCAAACAAGTAGCAAAACATCAAGATAGAAAGCAAATTAGCAAGACAAAAGGCAGAATCTCTGCGGATCAAGGTGGAAAATTATGGCAGCAAATGATTCCATTGTACCAGCCATAGTTGTGAATAGCGGCTATAGCGACTGATAGCGAGAATAGCGACACTTAATTTTTTTTATATAAATATCAATTAAATACAGCTATAGAATATCTGGATTATAGGTTTTTGTTAAATATACATGTAAAATAGTATAAATACTAGGGTATTTTGATATAATATACATATAAAAATTTTCAAATTTTGTTTCTAGTGTATCACTATTTATAAAATAGCCGGCCGCTATTTATCGCTATTCACTATGTAGCATATAGGTACCTTGTCGCTATTCGCCATTAACAACTATGGTTCCAGCACTTGAGCAATCTCTTCAATGCCCCAAGTTGACAAGTACTAACTACAAAACAAGGGCTGAGACAATCTTGCAAGCCCACAACCTATGGTATATACGATTGAAGAAAGAAAGAATCTGATGGCAAGAGCTTATATCTTCCAAACCTTACTCGAAGGAAGATATTCTCCTTCAAGTGGCAAAGCATAAGAGTGCAAAACAAGTTTGGGAGTCAATCAACGTTTCTTCGTTATATAGGTGTCGTCTACAAACTCTAATAAGTGAGTTGGAAGCAATGGAGACGAATGAAAGTGAAATCATTTGCAGGCAAGATTAATGGTATAGATGCCAAATTTCGAGATTTGGGTTCTTAACTATGTCCCACTCCCACCTAAACATTTGGCATCTCTTAACTGACATTCGAACAAGTAGTGGGCCGTTTAAAAGCAAGCATACGAAGAAAAAAAAAATGTTGATTAAAGGATGCAAGTAAGTATGTTACCGAATCCCATGGGCGAGAAGCTTTGGCAGGGTCGGTGTTTCTCTCAGACAGAGCTCTGCATGCGACAAATCCTCCCAATCCTACAGGACAGGAGTGGTGATTCTCCTATGTTAAGAAATTAGTATTATAAATAAAGGATGATGAAATGAATACCTATAGGTATAATGACAGCATCGGAGCCACCACAAAGCATCATGTCCTGCATGCAGCAGCAGCAGCAGATAAGTTGTTTAGAAAGTGGTAAATGATTGGCATAAAATGAATAATAGGAGGAGTAGTACTTACAGCTTCACCTCTGATGATGTGATTGGCTGCATTGAGTATGCAGAAGTTGCTTGTGGCACAGGCTGTAGAGATGGAATAGTTAGGACCCATCCAACCCTGAGGAAATGAAGAGTAGTTGTTAGAAGAAAGAAATATATATAAATAGATAGAAGAAAGAAATCCACCAGATCCATGGCCAACATGGCAGATCCCATATTAGTAGTGGCAAAGGGTACGCAGAAAGGATTCATCTTCCTATACGAGACCCTCAAAGCTTCTATGGCATCATTGAAAACCTTCATACCACCCATAGCAGAGCCAATGAGGACTCCACATCTGGACTTATCAATCTCATCAGAATCAGATGGGGAGATCCCAGCATCTGCGAGAGCCTTCTTGCCGGCAGTCAGCATGTAGAGCATAAACCTGTCCATCCTCTTGGACAGCTTTGGGGCCACCCATCCATCTGTGGAGAAATTCTTTATTTCTCCAGCAATTCTCTGTAAATCAGACTAAGCATGTCATGTCATGTCATCTTAAAAAAAACAACAAGAAGATGAGAGAGAGAGAGACATACTGTTGGATAGCTGGAGCAATCGAAGGCCTCGATTTGAGTAATGCCGCTAACCCCCTGGAGCAGATTGTTGTAGAACTGGTCGGGATTGTTGCCGATTGGGGTCTCCACACCCATGCCTGTCACAACCACTCGCCTTTGTTTTGTAGGCGGCTGCTTCCTTTTGGTGAGGGTCGTCTCCTCCTCCATTTCAATTGAAGAAGGTTGAATGGCTATAGCCATTGCTACGCGACCTCCTAATTTCATTTCATTAATTAATTAATTAATTAATTGAGAGAAGAGAGAATTACTAGTAGTAGTAGGATGTTTAGGTTTCCGAATTACCTCGCCTGCATCTGGAGGAAAGTGAAAATCGATCGAGCCTGCGTTTGCGTTTGGAAGAGAAGAGAGAATTGGAAGAAGAAGAAGACGAGACGGACATGCAGGCGGCTACTATCCATGTGCACACCATAGATGCCGCCATCTAATCTAATCTGTTTAGCATACAGGCGGCGGAGAAGGGGAGGAAGGGTTGTTGCTCTGTTTGAATCTGAGAGAGAGAAAGAGAGAGAGAGAGAGAGAGAGAGTGTGTGTGTGTGAGAAAGGCCAAGTAATGGAGTGGAGCCATGGCAGAAATCTGAGTCGTCCAACAGAGCGGGCCCACACCATATGACAAATGTCACTACTCCAAAATACATTATGTATCTTAGAATTACCTGTATCTTGTACACCCCCTTGCTATACGCATATAATGTATATGTGTGGGTTATTGAGAAACAAAATTGAAAGTGCACTAATTTTTATTTTACTAATTTTGTGAAAATAAAATTAAAAGCTGAGGACGGTTAATCATGCATCATGTGGTAGCGTTGATTGCTGAAAGACAAAAGGGTACATGCATTAATAGGTCTTTGTCCCAATTGCTGAGTGTCATGCCCCTTATGTCCAAAGGTTGATGCAAAACTATTATCGAGCCGGAGGTCTCACTGAAAGCAGCATCTCTATTCCTACAGGGTAGAGGTAAGGTTGTCTATATCTTACCCTCCTCAGACCCTACCTTTATTTTGCTATTGGTTGGATTTACTGAGTATAATGATGATGATTGAATCTATACATATAATAAAAGAAACTCTAATGAGGACACATGTCAGCTTCTTAGACACTCTCTAATTGTATTTCCCACTTAAATCATAATTAGTTTTTGTTATTCTATTTCTCAAAATATGTCAGATATATCTCATTCATCAAAATATGCCAAATATTTCTCATTATTTACCTCTCTTTCATAAACTCTATCATTCACGTTTTAGTATTTTTTTCACCAAATCTATTATGTTTTTTTTTCGGATACAAACTATTAAATTTAAACCTTTATATCTTTTTTTTTCAACAAACATCTTACGTTTAATGTTTTGAATATAAAATATTAAATTTGATTAATTTTAAAAGATTGCACTGGGCATAATCAATTTTAGATTTTTCATTTATTATTTGTTAGTTTAAAGTTTAATTTAAGAAATTGTGTATATAGTTAGGTTCTTAATTTTTTTTTTGGGTCATTTTCTTAAATAATAGATTATGGTGTTGTGTATTATATGGACGGATTTAGTAATAAGAAAACTGTTTATTTACATTTTTTATAAACAACGAATAACCATGTTTAAATTGGTAAAGTAATTTAAAGATATAATCATCATTATAAATCTAATATAAAAACAGTTTCGTAAAATCTATTTTTGGTAAGGTTTAAATAAAAAATATAATTATAAGTTATAAATCGTAAAAGTTGATTTTGTACGAAGGTTTAGCAGACCTAATCTAACAAAAAAATATCGGTTAGTGTAACATATATATTTAGAGGTCGAAAATTAAGGTAAATGTTTTAAAATAAGAAATATCGATAGTATTCCCTTATTCTATTTTATTTCGGATAGCTAAGACTTGAAGTTTAGTTATCGGAAGAAGTTATGTCTCAAGTAAAGTCATCTGATACCAATCCTCGACTCATAACGAGTAATGTCGGCAGTATCGATCGAAGGATAGGGATGTTCCAAAAGCAGTCTTTAGGAAAGTTAGCATGTTTATGCCATGGCAGGGCAAAAACCGGTTGGCAATGAGTAAGAGAATGAATTCCCCACCGAGTCAGTTGACGAGAAAGTTTCTTAACTATTTATTATTGTTCTTTAGAATATTTACTTAAAGAATATTTTTTTTAATCAGTATTTCATTTTTCAATGTTTCTATTCTTTTTTCTTTTTTGCTTATTTAATAATTTAATATTTTATTGACTTAACCCCGTGTAACACACGGGGTTCTAACCTAGTTATTTTCTATTATAAATCATGTTTACTTTGCACTAGAGCAAAATGAAATTGGAATGTTTTTTTTAACAGCGACTTTCTTGTATTAGGCTATCACACTCCCTAAATTAAAGATAATTATCAAATGACCCTCATATCTTTAAATAAATCTTCATTCCAATATACTAATTTGAATTATTTAAGGAAGACTTATCACTGATACGTATGTCATTTAATTTTTTTAAAATTTCATTACCTTTTATAAATTTGCAAACCAAACATGATATAAAAATAAAAAAGAATACATACAAATTCCAATTCCTACAAAAAATTTCACGAACCAAACGAACCCTAATTATTTTACAACCTCAATTACTTATTTAACCACTTCATCTAGGCCTTCGAACGAACAAAGTGTTTGTTCCTTAACCAAATGTATTCATAAGGAACACTTATCTAACGAGATATTCTGTTCGTGTTCGTTAGTTAAGAAAATGAAAATGTCTTTGTTTGTTCGTATCCGTTCATTAATATTAGGTAACGAACACAAGCAAGCGCTCATAAACAAATATTAAAACGTATGTAATATATAATATCCTAATATTTGTTAATTTTTTTATTATTGGGAATTTTAAGTACTTAAATAAAATATAAAAGTTAATAACCTTAATGAACTATCGAACGCAAACAAACGAATATAAACAAACACGTTACCGAATATTCACGAACATAAATGCACGAACGTGACCTTTGTTCATGTTCGTTCATTTAACTAAACGAATGAAATTTCGTGTTCGTCCGTTTATTAAACGAACGATTACAAACGAACTTCTCGTCGAATAGTTCACGAACTGTTCGCTGAACGTTCGGTTCGTATACAAGCCTAACTTCACCGTCTATAATTTATTTGTAGGATCGGGGATCGATCAAACGAGTCGTTCAGAAGAGTTCTCGATCAATACGAAAGGCGGAATCAGACGTATTGATGTTATATCAGCTAGATTCACACTTAGAATCACTTTAATTGTCGATTGTATTGATTTGATAGTGTTTACAGATCGTTCGACACTTCGGCAGCACTTCGTCTCCGGAATCAGAATGTTACAAATGAAGACCTAGACTCACCTATTTATAGGAAACCCAGACCCCACGAACCAGACCTGCCAGGTCGCACGAACTGGCCAGGTCGCACGAACTGCCAGAAAGCACGAACTTGTCACCTCGTGCGAGGTGGCCTGGCCACTTCGTGAGGGATGGCTGGTTCGGGTCTGTTTCCCATTTCTTTCGAACAATGCGTCCTGGTCTATCTATTCTAGTTACAAGACTCGATACAAGACATAAGACGAAGTCAACAGACATATGCACTAACAAACTCCCCCTTGGATGATGACGAGTCTTCAGTATGTCGAGTCTTCAGTCTTGATCAGTCTTCATGCTCTCTCCAAAGTATCTTTCTCTGTAAGCATCATCATCAATCTCTCTCTTCTTCTATTAGAATCTCAACCTGGCTCTATTCTCTCTCTAATTCTCTTTATCAGGTCTCTTGATTCCTTAAGCTTATCAGCATTAGCAGCTTCTATCTCGAATGCTGTTTCAAGATCTGAATCTGGCTCTTACGTCTTCAGACTCCCCCTTTCGATAAGCTGGGATCGCAGTCTGGAATTCACTATCTGCAGACTTTGAATCGGAAACCTGGCTCTAATCTGCATACGCTTATGCGGAAAATCCTCAGGAGTCGAAACCTAGCCTTTTCAAAGCTTTTTACCTGCCCATACTCTACCCAAAACATAAGGTTTTTTTTATTTATGTAACATATCAATTTTTTTTTTATCATATAAGAATTATAGATTGTTTAAATTAATTAACCACTAGTAATTAGTTTTATTTTTAATATAATTATTCGACCCAAATAGTTTTAAAAACTATTTTATATAGTTGGTTATAATGTTATACTAATTAATTGGCCTGTATATGGGTGACCTTTCTATTAAAATAAAAGTATATAAAAAACTTATATTATTAGACAGGTAGATTACGGGTAAGTTGACTGTTAGAAATATGAAGTACCTAGACGGGCCAAGAAACTGTTTAATAATTAAATTATAAAAATACAATATATCTGAACCTACTTCGTTTTTAATGAAACTTGGTTCAAAATATAGATGAGATTATTCTCGTTCTAAAGACATATTCATTATTTTATAAAACGTCATATTTTAGAAGTTATACACGCCAAATGAGTAAAGTAACTGAATTAATTATAATATATAAATAATAAAATAATAATAAAAATTAAAATATTTGAAAAAATATTGAAAGTGGACGTGTCCTACAAAAGAATAAAATAGAATTTTTTTAAATTCAATATTTGATGTACGTGTGTGCTTGTATTTGTGATTGACATGAAAGGTGGCATAAAAAAAAGTACATACGTGTAGGAAATTTTTGTGGCAACTAAGCAACCATGCAACTATATATAAGATTGTCCCATTCCATTTTCTTTCACAAATCTCTCGAGATCTCATATATATATTCTTATTTTATTATTATTTACACTATAATAATAATAAAGCCCTGCCTCGTTTTAAGTGTTTTAACTCCCGATCACCGCTACCCTTTCCGATTGATCTGGAGCCCCATAACGCATGTCAATGCTCTGCCCGACTAAGTTCGTTGGGGTTCGGTCTCGTGACATAGGGATAAGGTTGAATTAGGGGTACTATACTTAACACGAGTGCATTATATATTTTTAAAATAGCTCAGAAGTTATACCCAAGATTCTACCAGGAGGCTTTCTAGTTGAACCCTAAAGTTACAAAGTGAGTCCATTCTCTTTTCTCACCGTTTTATCACCTTTTTGTGATATAATTATATTTAAAAAATGTTTTCCAAAATCCTAAATGTTTATCAGTTATACTTACAGTGATTAAGTTTTTGTATTATGCAATAGTTGCCACTATGTAGGGTTTTATACATTACTTGACCCTCGTTACTATTGGCCAAAAAGTTAGCCAATAGTAGCATGACCAAAATCACAGGGGGAATTGTGCCCCAGTAGCCATAGCCTATAACTAATATTATTTTAACATTAAATCATTAATAAATTTAATGTATGTTTGAAATAAATCTAAATGGTGTGTATATAAAATAAAGCTTTATTAATCACTATTAAAATATATATTAAAGAAAATATATTTAATAAACCTAAATTACTATTTACGTTATAAAATAATGTTTAGTCCATAAATGTATACCATAATAAAATAGTCAAAAATAATATATTCTACTATACTAAGATTATATTTCTAGTCTTAGTCACATTAATATATTAAATAATAATATTACAATTATTAAATTAATATATTATATTTGATAAGTTATAACTATTAGTTTGGCAGAAAATGATATATTTCATTTTATGGGCTAAGTGGTTTTGTGTCATAGAAAATATAATTGACAAAGTAATGTCACGGGACACTACTAAGTCCAGAGTCACTAGTTGAGAGAATGATCAACAGTGATATGACCAGAAATATGACCAGAGTCACTAGTTGAGAGAATGATCAACAGTGACATGACCAAAGGCACTAGTTGAGAGAATGATCAACAGTGTTATGACCAGAGTCACTAGTTGAAAGAATGATCAACAGTGATATGACCAGAGTCACTAGTTGAAAGAATGATCAACAGTGATTTAACCACCGTCACGGGAATCGCCTAGTGACCGATACCATTGAATCATAATAAGATATATTTTATATTTATTACCTGATAAACTTCACCATTGGACGGAAATGAGCCAATGAGTGATATGACCTCTGTCACATCGGAACTGCCACCATGTGACAAATACTGATTGAGTTGGGTAAATATAAACAAATATAAAAACCCTTAATGTTGTAAGGTATAACAATATATTTTTATAAAAATGGAATGAACTCGCCAGTATTTATTACTGATAAAATATTTTCAAAACACGTTTCAGGTAACTTGCTATAAAGATAGTAGAAGCCAGCTATGGAGCACTGAAGGCTTAAATAAAGTGGCTACAAATACCTGAATAAAAGAAGAAAATTATGTTTTATTTATTTGGGTTTATCCCTATAAAAGCAATTGAATTAAATATGGGTTTTAGCCCGTTTATTTAATATTAAAAGTTGGTGTTTTATAAACTCTGAAATTATTTCCTAACTACGATCCTGATGAAAAATTTTCCGCTACGTAATTAATAAACACCAATACCATCTGGCTGGTTCGCAGCACCCGCTCCCAGGGTGGGGTCGGGGGCCGTGACAGAAGGTGGTATCAGAGCCACTTGTTTAAGCTATTTAGGTGTTCTTTTAATACCTAAGCTGAAACAATAAAGTCAGGAAATTAATACAAAGTAACATATGTGTTATTTTGTAAATTTAAATATATGAATATATATGTAGATATGCACATATGATTCCTGGAAGTATTATTTTGTTTTAATTATTTTGTGATATTAATAATTGAAAATGTTTGCCATTCAGATGTCGAATGAAGTATCACATAATCGAGAAGTTCATGCTAATAATGAAAATCCTTTGAATAAAAATGCTATAGAAAATCCAATAGCCCAAGGAATAGCTAATTCTTTACCTTTAATAATTAAAGCTGTTAAAAACCCCGTAGAACCCACCAAAGTTGTGAGTAGCAAGCATACTCGCGACGATAGTTTTAGCCATAGTGTCAATGGAGGTAATGATGATATTATCAAAACCCCATTTCCCAAGAAAATGAAGGCGATGACTCTCGGGTGTACCTACAAAGAATTTCTAGCTTGTAAACAACTGAGTTCGCAAGCAGTGAAGGCGCCACGGCTGCTTTGCGATGGTTGGAAAAGACGGAAGCTGTTCTTAAAATCAGCAAATGTGCCGAAGAAGATAAGGTGATGTATGCGTCCAACCTCTTCAAGGAAGAAGCCTTAGAATGGTGGAATACAATCCTTCAAGCAAAAGGAAGTGACATGGCTTATGCCATGAGCTGGGAAAAATTTAAGGAAATGGTAGAAAGAAAATTTTGTCCTCCTTATGAAAAGGAGCGAATGGCTAACGAGTTCCTAAATCATAAAATGGTAGATGTGAATTGTCGTGAATATACGACAACGTTCTTCGAATATGCAAGAATGGTACCAACTCTGGCTTTGCTAGAACCCGTACTAATTTCTCGTTATATTTGGGGATTAGTTAGTGAAATCCGAGACCTGGTGAAGGCCGCTAGACCACAGACTACTGAAGAAGCTGTTGAACTAGCTAACACCCTGACAGATGAACTAATCCGCACAAAAGAAGAAAACAAGAAGAAAGAGTTAGCCTAGAAAATTTCCCAAGAATTCAAGAAGACAGGAACTGAACCATCATTGGAGCAACCTACCTGCAGAAACTGTAACAAAAAGCATTCAGGAAAATGCCGTTTTAGGAAAACACCCTACTGTGACTTCTGCAAGATGACCGGGCATATAGAGGAAGAGTGTAGAAGGAAAACTAATATTTGTTACAATTGCGGAGAAACAGGACACATCAAACCATATTTCCCGGAACTGACCAAAGCACTCGACAACAAGGAAAAAACAACAGACGGAGCTAAGAAGAACGCGCGAGCATTCGTACTTACTACGCAAGAAGCAGAAATGACTCCAGACGTAATCGCTGATATGTAATATCTAAGTTAAGTTATTATTTAACCTTAATATAGATAAAAGTTTTTAAATAAATGCATCCTGTCAATTACTTCATCTATTCAGAACCATAATATTGTTTGGTCTTCACTTTCATTAAATCATTTATTTGGTTACGACACCTTGTGGTGGCGTTTCTTTAATTTGAAGCTTGAGATAATTTCATTTTCACACCTGATGTACAGATTTATTTATTTAATTTCTGTTGGTTCATTATCTTAAACGGTCTTAATACAATTATGTGTTAAGATAAGAGTACACAAATTCGTATTATATTCCGGTATACCTCTAAAGATTCTTTCATCATTGATCAAAAAAATTCTATGATATTCATTTGGTCTTTCATCATCAATTGAAAATCCTATGATATTTATTTGAAATAAATATCCAAATTTACTTCATTAAAACTTTCAGTTAATTTCAAAAACGGTGAATTTGTTCGGTCACCGTAATTATCAAACCATTTCAATCATTACGACACCTTGCGGCGTCGGTATAAACTTGTTGTTTGGGCTAATCATAATCATACGAATCATTCAAAACCACGTATGTCTTTCGTTTGACTCATCATTGAAAATAGTCTTAATGCAATTATGTATTAAGACAATGATACACTAAACTCTATTGTATTTCGGTGTATCCTTGCAATTCAATAATGTCCACCCATTGATTTTTCTCATGTCATGATTCGATAGTTGACAAATCATTTTCATGCTTCTATGTCATTTGATCTTGTTGATTCTGAGTCTTCCTCAGTTAACAATCAAAGTAAGTTTTCTTTTGACAATAAATTCTCTTGTTTCTAAAAGTCATTTACAACTTGTAAACATTCAATTTAGATATCTATTGATCATATATCTCTTTTGGCTTGAACCTAATCACCTTGAAAACTATCTCATTTCATCTCGTTCGTTTGACATCAAATTCTAGATCTAATTCAGTTAAACCATTGCTTTCTAAATTGTTATATGATACCCTCGTATTCATTTGAACATATCTTGATTCTGTGTCATTTACCTTAATACTGTTCTTATTGACTAAGACGTGACATAACCCTAAAGGAGACATCGTAGCCCAAATCTCGAGGACGAGATTTAAAACAAGGTGGGGAGGATGTAACATATCAATTTTTTTATCATATAAGAATTATAGATTGTTTAAATTAATTAACCACTAGTAATTAGTTTTATTTTTAATATAATTATTCGACCCAAATAGTTTTAAAAGCTATTTTATATAGTTGGTTGTAATGTTATACTAATTAATTGGCCTGTATATGGGTGACCTTTCTATTAAAATAAAAGTATATAAAAAACTTATATTATTAGACAGGTAGATTACGGGTAAGTTGACTGTTAGAAATATGAAGTACCTAGACGGGCTTAGAAACCGTTTAATAATTAAATTATAAAAATACAATATATCTGAACCTACTCCGTTTTTAATGAAACTTGGTTCAAAATATAGATGAGATTATTCTCGTTCTAAAGACATATTCATTATTTTATAAAACGTCATATTTTATAAGTTATAAACGCCAAATGAGTAAAGCAGCTGAATTAATTATAATATATAAATAATAAAATAATAATAAAAATTAAAATATTTGAAAAAATATTGAAAATGGACATGTCCTACAAAAGAATAAAATAGAATTTTTTTAAATTCAATATTTGGTGTACGTGTGTGCTTGTATTTGTGATTGACATGAAAGGTGGCATAAAAAAAGTACATACGTGCAGGAAATTTTTGTGGCAACTAAGCAACCATGCAACTATATATAAGATTGTCCCATTCCATTTTCTTTCACAAATCTCTCGAGATCTCATATATATATTCTTATTTTATTATTATTACACTATAATAATAATAATAAAGCCATGCCTCGTTTTAAGTGTTTTAACTCCCGATCACCGCTACCCTTTCCGATTGATCTGGAGCCCCATAACGCACGTTAAGGCTCTGCCCGACTAAGTTCGTTGGGGTTCGGTCTCATGACATAGGGATAAGGTTGAATTATGGGTACTATACTTAACACGAGTGCATTATATATTTTTAAAATAGCTCAGAAGTTATACCCAAGATTCTACCAGGAGACTTTCTAGTTGAACCCTAAAGTTACAAAGTGAGTCAATTCTCTTTTCTCACCGTTTTATCACCTTTTTGTGATATAATTATATTTAAAAAAATCTTTTCCAAAATCCTAAATGTTTATCAGTTATACTTACAGTGATTAAGTTTTTGTATTATGCAATAGTTGCCACTATGTAGGGTTTTATACATTACTTGACCCTCGTTACTATTGGCCAAAAAGTTAGCCAATAGTAGCATGACCAAAATCCCAGGGGGAATTGTGCCCTAGTAGCCATAGCCTATAACTAATATTATTTTAACATTAAATCATTAATAAATTTAATGTATGTTTGAAATAAATCTAAATGGTGTGTATATAAAATAAAGCTTTATTAATCACTATTAAAATATATATTAAAGAAAATATATTTAATAAACCTAAATTACTATTTACGTTATAAAATAATGTTTAGTCCATAAATGTATACCATAATAAAATAGTCAAAAATAATATATTCTACTATACTAAGATTATATTTTTAGTCTTAGTCACGTTAATATATTAAATAATAATATTATAATTATTAAATTAATATATTATATTTGATAAGTTATAACTATTAGTTTGATAGAAAATGATATATTTCATTTTCTGGGCTAAGTGGTTTTGTGTCATAGAAAATATAATTGACAAAGTAATATCACGGGACACTATTAAGTCCAGAGTCACTGGTTGAGAGAATGATCAACAGTGATATGACCAGAAATATGGCCAGAGTCATTAGTTGAGAGAATGATCAACAGTGACATGACCAAAGGCACTAGTTGAGAGAATGATCAACTGTGTTATGACCAGAGTCACTAGTTGAAAGAATGATCAACAGTGATATGACCAGAGTCACTAGTTGAAAGAATGATCAACAGTGATTTGACCACCGTCACGGGAATCGCCTAGTAACCGATACCATTGAATCATAATAAGATATATTTTATATTTATTACTTGATAAACTTCACTATTGGACGGAAATGAGCCAATGAGTGATATGACCTCTGTCACATCGGAACTGCCACCATGTGACAAATACTGATTGAGTTGGGTAAATATAAACAAATATAAAAACCCTTAATGCTGTAAGGTATAACAATATATTTTTATAAAAATGGAATGAACTCACCAGTATTTATTACTGATAAAATATTTTCAAAACACGTTTCAGGTAACTTGCTATAAAGATAGTAGAAGCCAGCTATGGAGCACTGAAGGCTTAAATAAAGTGGCTACAAATACCTGAATAAAAGAAGAAAATTATGTTTTATTTATTTGGGTTTATCCCTATAAAAACCATTGAATTAAATATGGGTTTTAGCCCGTTTATTTAATATTAAAAGTTGGTGTTTTATAAACTCTGAAATTCTTTCCTAACTACGATTCTGATGAAAAATTTTCCGCTGCGTAATTAATAAACACCAATACCATCTAGCTGGTTCGCAGCACCCGCTCCCAGGGTGGGGTCGAGGGCCGTGACAATTTATAACAATTTTAGAAACTACTTGAAACATTCTCAAATCAACATGACCTCTCATTTATAATCTCTGCTTAACCACTTTGTATTCGTAACACTCAAATTTTGATTTCTAATTAATGAACCATTTAATTATTTCAAAATCATTTCTCATTTTAAACAAATTATCCCAACCCTGTTGTCGTTCATCATGTTTAGCACTTGGAATTTTGAAAAATAGCTTTCCAACATCAGTTGTCGAAAATAAGATGAAATAAAATCTTTTTGAATTTTCAAAATTTTATGCTAAAACATACTGAAAATCTTTTTGGATTTTGGGAAATAAACTATATACATACATCTTTTTGTGAGTTTGAGTAAGAGGATCATATCAGTTTATGAGACTTATCACTAACACCGTTGATCTTGATTAAACTTTAAGTCTTAAACAAATTCACTTCTGATTGTCAGTATTGTTGTCCACTTAAACTTCTACACAAGTTTCAATTGATTCGAGATACGGATTAGTGTCAGTATTGTAGCACATGACCATTACCATTGTTTGAGCTTTGAGACTGATAATTTGAAGTTGAAACATTAGGATTAACACTAGGATATGAAGAAAATCCACTGTTGTTGATTGAACTTTGATTGAGTGATCCGGATGAGTTTTCTGCGCTGAAAGCGGTCTAGATCTTTGGACTAGCTTCAACATTTTGAACATTACCTTTGAAATACATCTTGATATCTTGTTGACCACTTGAATTGTTAATTCTAGCGATCTTTTGTTGTTCAAGATCTTGTCCTTCAAGTTTTTCAATGAATTGAGCAATTGACAATCTATCATACTCTCCGGTATTCTTCAAAATCATAAGATATGTACCCCATTCATTTTGAGGTAAAGCATCGGCTAATTTTTCAAACCATTCTTCTCGATCTTTATTAATATCCAACCGAGTCATTGAACGCACTAAATGACAATATCTCTCAATAAGAGTCTTTGTAGTTTCACCCGGCAAACTTGAAAACAATTCAAATTCTTTCTTTAATAGTGACTTTTTATTCTTGATCATCTCCGTACTTCCTTCGAATTTTGTGCGAAGTGCTTCCCAAATCGAATGTGCACTACCATCATGTTGAAGTAATACGAAAATGTCTTCTTTCACAGCTTGCTGTAGTAAACTGATCATCATTTTTTCTGCCTTGTACATGTCTCTCTCTTTATCCGAAAATTCAGAAATAATTTTTATAACTCCCACATCAGAACGAGGTCGAACGTACTTAGTTTCAATACACTCCCAAGACCTTAAATGGTTTACTTGAACCCAATTCTCGAACCGTTCTTGCCAACTGTAATATTCTTCAATGCTCATCAGCTTTGGGGGTTTCTGCAACGTTCCCGTTTCATTTACCATGTTTACGTTCTGAGCAACTGAACTTGCAGTAGCTGTGGTAGTACCGAACGCGTTATAGAATTTGTTTTCCATGTTTCGGTATCGAGAGTTCCCAATAACATAATTTTCAAGCGATCTGAGTTTTCAAACGATCTGGTAATTCACACGATCTGAAGTTCAAACGGCCTGGAATTCAACCCGTGCGATCTGGAGTTTTGACTGATCAAACCGTGCGAACAGGTAATACAACCAAACGACCTGAAGTTCTTAATCCTCCTCGTGCGGTCTGAAACTAAATATTCAAACGACCTGGCCAAATCTCAAATAATAATGTGCTGACAATACTTTGAATTACTACAAAGTTACATGCAAATTCTGAATGGCCGACAATCTAAGTTCACAACTCAATTCTCATTGGGCCTATGACATTTTGTTTTATGTGAATTGATAACAAGCACTAGTCTTCACATGGACTATTGTTGAATTCACGTGATTAACTAATGAATTTCACCGATTGCATTTAATGAACTTTGACTGACAAAAAGCTGACTTCAAACGACTTGAACAACTCAAACGATCTAGATCACTTTCAAACACCTCGTACGACCTGAATTGGTGCGATCTGGCTCAAACCGTGTGAGCTGAATTACTTTTTCAAACGACTTGAACAATCCGTGCGACCTGGACTGTTCAGCTCGTGCGGCCTTGAATGATTTCCAAACGACCTGGAGTTGTTTTCATGCGACTTGATAGGTTTTCATGCGATCTGGACCTACTTCTCACACGATCTGAATGAAATTCGAACGATCTGATATGTTTTTCACGCGGTTTGAATGTTTTTCGTCCAATAGTTCATCATTTTGTCAATTTTTATCAAGTTCTAGGTTGAATTTGGTTCTGATTTGTTCACGGATTGATTAAAACTCAGTTTTACATGTTATATCACAAAATCAAGTCATTTTAACCATGAAAACTTTCTGATTTTGAAGAAAAAGTGTAGAAAGTGAGTAGAAAGAAGTTGTTTTTGAAGAAATCAAGCTGAAATGGTAAGAACTCTTCCTCCTGAGCTCTGATACCACTTGTAGGATCGGGGATCGATCAAACGAGTCGTTCAGAAGAGTTCTCGATCAATACGAAAGGCGGAATCAGACGTATTGATGTTATATCAGCAATATTCACACTTAGAATCACTTTAACTGTCGATTGTATTGATTTGATAGTGTTTATAGATCGTTCGACACTTCGGCAGCACTTCGTCTCCGGAATTAGGGATGAGCATATGCCACCGAATACCGATCCCATACCGATCCCGATCCCGAAATACCGATACCATGCACTTTTCGGTATCCCGATCGGTATCCACTTTTTGGCGTTTTCGGTATCGGTACGGTACGGTATCGGTATAATACCGATACCGACCCTCAAAATATGGTATAATACCGATACCGTACCGTACCGATACCGAACCGACATGTTTCGGTATCGTAATCGGTACCTAGTTTGGGTGAAATTCGGGATCGGTATTTGGCGGTATCGGTATCGGTTCGGTATCGGATACCGCCTTGCTCATACCTATCCGGAATCAGAATGTTACAAATGAAGACCTAGACTCACCTATTTATAGGAAACCCAGTCCCCACGAACCAGACCTGCTAGGTCGCACGAACTGGCCAGAAAGCACGAACTGCCAGAAAGCATGAACTGCCAGAAAGCACGAACTGCCAGAAAGCATGAACTGCCAGAAAGCACGAACAGCCAGAAAGCACGAACTTGTCACCTCGTGCGAGGTGGCCTAGCCACTTCGTGAAGGGTGGCTGGTTCGGGTCCGTTTCCCGTTTCTTTCGAACAATGCATCTTGGTCAATCTATTCTAGTTATAAGACTCGATACAAGACATAAGACGAAGTCAACAGACAAATGCACTAACATTATTTATATTTATTTTTTACGTAAATAATGAGTCGGAACCAAGTGATTCTATCTTGTCTATTTGTATCTTTCATTTACTTTAGTTATTTCTTTATTTTTACTTATTAAAACTTTTCCTAAAAAATTTGATTAGATTAGACGTCGAAGATACTCCGGTATTAAAAGCTCTTGTGTCTTTGGACGACCTCGGTATCTTACCATCACTATACTACGCCAACGACGGGTGCACTTCCCCTAGCATAAAGTAGAGAGTGATAATGTTATATCGTGTTTTTATAAATTTAAAGCTCGCATAAACGAGTGAAAAGTACTTAAAATATATCTAAAAATCATACACACCTCGCTCACGTCAATTTTTTGGTGCCGTTGCCGGAGACACAAGGATTTTAAGAAAGTTTAGATTTGGCGGCCTAATCATTTTATGCTTTTTCTTTTTACGTTTTTCTCTTTGTTCTTCATTTTTTTGCTTTCTGCAGGATTAAAACGGAGTCGTATGTGATTAACGCGGCGTCGTGTCAGACCTACTGTATCTGGGAAAATTTGTTTTCTGGTTACTGGAACTACAACTCGGGGCCGTGTTACAGGAGCACGGGGCCGTGTCAAACTTCCAGTATCTGGGAACCTGAAAAAGAATCTTTTTCTAGACAGCACAGGGTCGTGCCACTCTGGCACAGGGCCGTGCTACTCTTCTGATCAGCAATTTTTTATGTTTTTGTTCGCAGAAAGTCAAGCTAATTAGCATATCTCACAGAAAATACAACCTGGTGCATTACCTCCACCTCTGACAAAGACATAAAAGTGTTGTTAGAAGAAACCGAGCGCTTTTTGAGGAAAATACTTCAAGCTAATAACCGACAAAAATCCTTGACCCAAAACCCCCTATGGTGGATTAAAGAACTCTCATGGATTACCTACGGCCTAAGGTCGGTAATCTTGGAGCCGCTATTAACCCTCCTAACGTTGATGCCAAGACTTTGAGCTTCGACCACACCTCATCTAAATGCTCCAAAATTCCGCCACCTTTCATGGCCTACCCGATGAAGATCCCCATTTACATATTACCAACTTCTTGGAAATATATGACACCTTCCAGATCAACGGAGCCTCCAACGATGTCATCCGACTTCATATGTTCCCATTTTTCCTCAAAGACCGAGCGAAAGCTTGGCTAAACATCCTCCCAAGTGGGTCTGTACACACTTGGGATGAACTTGCCCAGAAATTCCTCTACAAATACTTCCCTCCCGCTAAAACCGCCAAACTAATGACCAAGATTAATTCCTACTCTCAAGATGACGGGGAGTCTTTGTACGAAACATGGGAGAAGTTCAAGGAGTTGTTAAGGAAACGTCTGCATCATGGTCTTGAACGTTGGCAACAAGTGTCCATCTTCTATAATGGGCTCTTACCGCACATAAGGCAAATCCTTGATTCCAACTCCGGGGGACTCCTCGGAAATCGGCGACCCGAGGAGGTCTACAATTAAATCGAGGAGATTGCTCAAAACAGTTTTCAATGGCACACTCCAAGGTGTTCAAAATTAATAGCCCCGGGTGCCCATAAGGTGGACGAATCCACCTCTTTACAAGCCCAAATCGAAACCTTAACTTCCAAAATAAAGCAGCTTGAATTAAACAAAACGGTTTCGGTTATGGCTTGTGAAGGGTGTGGTGGGCCCCATGAAAACTGAAGTTGTATGAAAGATATGGAGAATCAAATGGAAGTGGTAAACAACCTCAACAGTCGTCCACGACCACCGGGAAACTCAAGCAACACCTTCACCCCTCGAGTGACGGAATCACCCTAACGTTGGTTGGAGGGATTCGGGGGTAGCAACCAACAAAGTCAAAACCAATGATCCAACTTTCAACAACAACCTCAATAAGGCTTCCAACCACAACAACAAGGAGGAAGAAAGAGACTTGAGGATCTCATCACTCGTCTCATCTCAGAATCCGACAAGAGGTACTCGGAAAGGTTTCTACAAACCGAAGCCGAGATAAGAAACCAAAGGGCTAGCATGCAAAACATCAAAAAACAAGTAAGCTAACTGCCCAAAATTTCGCCGAAAGACCACAAGGAGCCTTGCCTAGTAACACCGAAACCAACCCAAAAGCCCAAGTGAACGCTATCTCCTTAAGAAACCGGAAGGTAAGACCCCATGACGAACCAACACAACCTCAACCCAATAAACAACCTCCAAAAGCACCTATAACCGATGACCAAGAAAATACTCAACCCCAAAATACCAAACCAATAAAACCACCATCGGTCCCTTACCCTGGTCGTTTACTATGGCAAAAGACCGACGAGTAATTCACTAAGTGTGTAAGCTTGCTCAAACAAATTCACATCAATTTTCCCTTTGTGGAAGTCCTTACTTAAAAGCCAAAGTATTCCAAGTTTATGAGGGACTTCCTCACTCACAAAAGGAAGATTGAATCAATTCAACAAGTCAACTTACGTGAAGAATGCTCGGCGGCACTCCTCAACAAGCTCCCGCAAAAGAAAATCGATCCCGGAAGCTTCACCATTCCTTGCTTTATTGGAGGATCACCGATTAGCAATGCACTTGCCGACCTAGGAGCAAGCATCAACCTAATGCCCGCCTCTATATTCAACCGACTTGGACTCAGAAAGCCACACCCTACAAGGATGAGCATACAATTGGCGGATAGGTCGGTAAAGTACCCTCAAGGTGTCGTGGAAAACCTCTTGGTAAAGGTTGGGGAATTTGTTTTCCCGGCCGACTTTGTAATCCTAGATATAGAAGAAGACACCGAGATCCCGCTCATATTAGGAAGACCTTTCCTTGCCACCGCACGGGCTATGGTGGATATGAGTGATGGAAGACTAACGTTGAGGGTAGGTGACAAGGAAATCAAGTTTGAAGTGGGACAGAGAGTAGAGGACGATCCGGTCAATTACCTCAAAGCCATAGACTCGAGCCTTGACTACGCTCGTCACCGGTGCAACTTGGAATGTGAGTCATCTCGATTGGGTAACATTTGACCGACTTTGGGTCTAGCCAAGGACCCTTATAAACGTGGCGTACCATGGAGGAATTCTATGGACTATTCGTAGGTTAATTAGTTTAAATTTTAGCATAATCTTTAATTTAATGTTTTTCTTTAAGTATTTTCCTTATAGGACGAAGTCACACCCAAAGAAAGGATGAAAGTGGCCAAAAGGGATGTTCAAACAATACCCCATGTACGTAAACAGACACTTCTCGAAGCGAAATCTTCAAAACAGTAAGTGCAGCATGGGGCCGTGTGAGGTAAGCACGCCCCCGTGCCTCAAAGTCTGCAGAAATTTTTTGAATATGGAACATTGACACGGGGCCGTGTCCCATAGACACGACCCCGTGCCTGGCTTCTGGAAAATTTTCGTTACTGGCACTTTTTACACAGGGCTGTGTCTGTGTGACACGCCCCCATGTCTGTCTTCTGAAAATTTTCTAAGAAAACTGTTACTGGCACTCTTGACATGGGGTCGTGTCGCCCTACCACGCTGATGTGCGTAAAATACAACATATAAATTACATCAAACAAGACGTAAAATCAACCATTTTTGGTACTAATATTGGCAAAAGCGTATTTCTTTGTTTACCATTAATTTACAGGATCAAAAGAGTTTAAACAGATAAAAGGAATAAATTAACAGCGGAAACCAACACAAATACAAAGAAGAAGGATTGATACAACTTGCCGAACCTCCATCCACATCCAAAACAACAAAAATAACAAAAACAGAAGCTTAGGTATGGGGCCGTGCCCACCAGGCATGGGGCCGTGCCCAGTCAAGATTCCCTACTATAAGGCAATATAATTGAGTAGGTTTACGCTTATCTTTATCAAACATAAGTATAAGTTATTGGGCTTAGTTTTCTAGTGGGTTAGATAGTATTGGGATAAGCCATGTGGGCTAATTAAGTAATTTGGGCTTATTTAGTCAATAGTGTGCATGTGGGTTTGGCCCAGTTTGTATTAGCTCACCCTATATAACTATAAATAGGATCTTCCTTAGCTTGTTTTAGTTGTTGATTCATTGTGAAACATTGTCACCTTGTCCGAGTACCAGACAACTCTCGAAGTCGTGTGCTTGTTGAATCAATACAATCGTTCTTGTTTAAATCTTCTACACTTATTATTGTTTTTCTGCAACTAGTTTCGATGTCGTGATATCCGATTGTGAAGTTTTCTGGAATTACAATTGGTATCAGAGCCTAACAAGTCTTTCGAAGGCTCAGTTGTATTTGATATCATTCGAAGAACAAGAAAACAGGTTAGATAGTATTGGGATAAGCCATGTGGGCTAATTAAGTAATTTGGGCTTATTTAGTCAATAGTGTGCATGTGGGTTTGGCCCAGTTTGTATTAGCTCACCCTATATAACTATAAATAGGATGTTCCTTAGCTTGTTTTAGTTGTTGATTCATTGTGAAACATTGTCACCTTGTCCGAGTACCAGACAACTCTCGAAGTCGTGTGCTTGTTGAATCAATACAATCGTTCTTGTTTAAATCTTCTACACTTATTCTTGTTTTTCTGCAACTAGTTTCGATGTCGTGATATCCGATTGTGAAGTTTTCTGGAATTACAATTGGTATCAGAGCCTAACAAGTCTTTCGAAGGCTCAGTTGTATTTGATATCATTCGAAGAACAGGAAAACAGAAAAAGCAGATTCGAAGAAACTGTTTGTAGATTCAAAAAACATGAAGAACTTGTTGAAGACGACAAGAACGGTTTAAAACTTCACGTTTTGATCTGGGTAGATAGAGACTGTGTTTGCTGATTTTTGGGAGGTTATTGGTGGAAAGAATCAAAGAAATTGAATTTCGAATATATTCCTTAATTTCGGGATTTGATTGGCTGAATTTTATATCAAAATAGCAGTGTGCGATCTGGAATCAACAGATTGGAAGTCTGTGTGCGAATTTTTAAAAGTGTTCGACCTGATTTAATAGTGTGCGACCTGATAAAAGTGTACATGCTTAGTGTGCGGCCAAGACTGCTAGTGTGGGACTGACCTAAATGTGCGACTTGGAGTGTACGGTTTGCTTCAAATCAGCCTAGTATGCGAGCTGGTTATAAGTGTGCAGCCCAGGTTATCAGTGTGCGACCAGGCCCAATAAATTCAGTGTACGGGCCCAAACTCAACTATTGTGCGGCCCAAATCTCAAGTGTGCGGCCCAAAGTAACTTGTGTGCAGCCATCTAAGAAAAGGTGGAATTTTAACCAGCTGACGTGCACGGTTTTAAACGTATTTAAGTGTAGAATTTGATCTGCTAACAATCTTAACAAACCGACTGCACGGTTAGGCTTGTGGGATTTTTAGGACAAAACAAAAAGCCACGAAAATCCCGAAAAAGTGTTTGGACATTATACATCATTGGACTCGAAATTACGAGACGAGTCTAATGGTACAATTTGGTAAAACAGTTTTCGGTCAGTTTTCAAACGGTTTTAACAGTCTGGTTCGGTAAAACGCACATTTTCGATGGATCACATCTTAGTATCTTAAAAATGTCTTCTCAGATAGAGATGCTTGTGCAGAAACTTGAAGGATTCAGATACTCAGCTGGTGAATCTGTAGAACCACTTACGGGCCGGCTTGCTAAACTGCTCTCTGAAATGGAGATGGCAGAGATTGTGGTGTCTACTCACGTGAGCAACAAAAAGCTTCTGGATGCTCTAAAAGGCATTCCAGATCAGGCAAAGTGTAGTTGGTTTAGAAATGTTAATCAGATACTTTTGACAACCAACTGTTACATAATGAAGACGGATGAGCTGATCTCACTCATCAAATCATATGATACAACTGGCAAGCAGAAGGCTCAATACAACATGTCTGCTACAGTTTGCTCATCCATTCCTGCTGTTCCTGTTGCTCCATTACCTGCTGCATTTTGCTCGTCTACTCCTGCTAATTCATCGATGAATTCAGAATCAGGTTGCAGTGCAGGTTTTCAGATTCATGACTTCACCCCTACTCCTACTGAGGAATGTGTAGATAACATTTGCTGTACAACTGCCTGTAGAGAGAAGGTAAGTGGGTATAAAGAACAGGCCAACTCATTAACTATGCAACTGCAAATATCCAAATCTAACTTATATCAGATTAAAAAGAAAATCAACGGATATAAGGATATGGTGGAGGCACAAAAATGTGATATCCGACAGTTGCATAAGGATTTGAGTGACAAGAGATGTAGGTATCTGAGCTTTCTAAAAAACTAACTGCTGAACTTAATAATCTAAAATCAACTTTTGAAAATACTGAATTCAATTTTAAAAAGTATGGCGTGTCAAGTGAAAAAGTTGAGAAGATGATAAATAAGCAGTTACAGTTCAATAAGAAAGAAGTTAGGAATAAAGGATTGGGATTTGTATGCATACCTCCACCATACAATCACAATTACACCTCTATTCCTAGGACTGACGAGGAGATAGCCAATTTGCCTGACATGGAGTATAGAAAACCCAGTGATGTCAAGATTGAGCCGGTATAACCCATAAAAGTTAAAATCTCAAAACTAAAAAGGAATGAAACAAAAACAACTGAACCAACATCAGCACCTGTTTTTGTTAAATCAGAAAATGTCTCTAAACAAACAGAGAAATTGAGTTTTGAGAAAAATGAAGAATCGGCTAACAATACAACTGAACCAGTTGCTCCATCTGACTCCAAAAGTGAATCACCTAAAGCAACTGATTCTGAGAAAATGGAATCAATTGATTCTCGTGAATCCAGCTGTGAGTCTTCTGGAGCAGCTAACTCAATAGCAGAAGATTCATCAGAGCCCCTACAAAATGAATGTAACTCAAGTGGTTCACCCGATCAAGTAGTGAAACAGGGACTGAGCCCACAACGTCTGAAATTGAAACAACTGATGGGATTTTCACATGTTTATCAAAGTGATTTCATCCGTATAAAATCAAAACGCAGCGGAAATAATATTTAAAACATGTTACTTTTAAGATATAAATTTCATTTATATGCAAAATCCCAAAACCCGGATCCATATATGAACATGCATACTATCAAACACAACCATAGGGTGTTTAGAATACTACCTCTCGGAGTAGAATAAAATGAAAAGGATGATGCTTCTTGAATGGTTGCCTTCAAGTGTAGAAGACCTCAAGCTTGTATACCCCAAGCTTCCAACAAACACCTTGAGTTTAGCTAGGATTTTTAAACACTTATGATAAAAAATGAATTCCTCTTGGAAACCCCTTTATGACCGAAAATTTGAGAGAAAAAATACAAGTTCTTCTCATTTTTGTCATCAAAATTGTTATAATATGTAACAACCCTCGGTAAAACCAACACTCTCATAATATTTCTGACACCCTATTATATCTTAAAAATATCCCAATATGTCTTATATTACACCCCGTATGTGAAAACCGAGCCCGAAATATGTTAGAGTTTATAAAATAAATTAAAAACAATAAAAGTTAAGCTGAGGCGGGCCGCGTAGACCCACCCCATGCTTTTACGCGGGCGGTATCAGGGTCTAAATTTGATATCGTTGAATCCTTTAGTTCAAGCGGGCCGCGTAAGAGTTCTAGATAGTTAACGCGGGCCGCGAGCGATCATGAAACGCGGAGACATCCGGTGCTGACACGTGTAGACATCGTGTCGAGTCTACTTGGTGACCGGACTAAGCTATAGTGTTGACCAAGGTTGACGCGGGCCGCGTAACCCTGGCCTGTGTTTTACGCGGGCCGCGTGAAAGTCGTATTTCAGCAATATAAATAGCAGGCATCAGTTTTCGTTTTCCGTCGCTCATTCTCAATTCTCAATCTCGAATTCTCTGATATTTGGCATAATTTTCAAGTATAATACCCCCTAATTAGCGAGGTTCTGCTCCGTTGTAAGTATTATAACCCCAGTTTCGTAATAGTTACGCTGCCCGATTGATTTAGGGTTCCGTAACAACTGTCGTGGTTCTGCCCGACGTAGTTGTTGGAATGCCGTCTCGGGGAGGGTATCATTAATATTTTCAAAGGGTTATAATACTAACCAATATACATTTGTATAAATTATAGATTATATCCAGGAAACCCTTACGAGAAGCCTAAGATAGCAATGCGAGTTTATCCCCTTTTTTTTAACTTTTTTGGAATATTTTACAAAACCTTAAATGTTTTACAATGCGATTAAGCGGTGATTGAGTCTTTGTAGTTCTTCAATTACTGCCGGTATGTTGGGGTTTTGTATACAAAATTTGTACTACCTGCGAGTAGTAAGTCGAGTATGACAGTACGTACCATTGGACAATGAGTTAGCCAATGTGTAATATGACCCACAAGTCAGTGGATTGATAGTACCAAATGGAGTAATTGTGTAGACATAAACAATGTGATCGCTCTCAATACTGTTTTAATTGATAAAATGTTTCTTGATGAAACTGGGATTCACTCACTAGTATTTCCGACTGACAAATGTTTTTAAAACGCGTTTCAGGTAACCTAATGTGACAGCCAATTAGTAAAAAGCCAGCTGGAGAGCACTAAAGGCTTGGGGATAATGTGGCTATAAAAGTTACCTAATAAACGATGTTTTAAATTCAATAAGTTAGGGTTTATCCCTATAAATGTATTGTAATAAGAAACTTGAGTTTTACCCATGTGATTATTAATATGAAATATGGTGGTTTTACTCTGATAAACATTTCCTAACTACGGTCCTGATGTAAATTCCGCTGCAAGATTAAATAACCCTGATACCACCGAAACTCTGTGATCACGTCCGCCCATTCCCGGGAATCAGGGACCGGGGGTTGTGACAGAAGGTGGTATCAGAGCCTAGCCACTGGTCTGAGCCAAAGAAGTGTTCTGCTGACACTTAAATTCTAATTTTTGTGTTAGGAAATAAATTATGGAGATACATGCATAACTGCATTTATTTGTTATGTGTTATTTGACTATTTGTTAGTTTACAGTATGAGTGATCAAGGACCCTTAGACATGAATCGTCTGTTGTCCGAATCACCTAAGAGTGAAGGTACTTCGTCACAGCCTGCCCTTTCGGGGTATTCTGCTGATCAGGAAGAAGGAGTGTTTGCTTTTAGAGCATAATCTGAAGAACCATTTCCTAATAAGAAACGAGGATGGTTCAGTAAAGAAGCTTTTGCTCGTAGGAAAAGAATGCGAAAATTGCAACAACAAAGAGCCATAGCAGCTATTAAGCGAGAGACAGATGCCCATACGAAGGATATGCTTAATAGAAGCCTAGCTAATTTCCATATCCTAGCTACAACTGCTGCTGACCCAAGTTTGGAACAATTAGTAGCCCCACAACCACAAAATCCAGATCAACCTATGGAGATAGAAAACCAGGAAAACCAAGTGGAAATGCATGACTTTAATCCAGAAGAAATCCCTAGGGTACCTGCACCAAACCCTCTAGACCCAAACTACAACCCCTGGTGGGACGACAATAGGGACTTTGTGCAACGTTACCCTATCCAGGATTATCCACCCATACAGAACATAGAAGCCTACCCAGGTATGGACCCTTTAGATTCCTATTACCAAGATGATTATATTAGGGAAATCTTAGAAGATCCTTACCGATTTCAGGCACCTACACCCCCATATCAGGAACATGTACCCCAGATTCCAAACCCAGTCCGAGAACCTGCACCCCCAATGAGTGCAGAAAACGTTCAAGAACTTAGGACTTTTGGGGAGGAAATTTTAGAAAGCAGTGAGAGAATGCGTCAGGTGGGAGAGCGTCTCGTATGGAAATACGATGAGCGCAATATGGATTTTTGGATAAATCCATATCCATGAATATGAATGGAGGAAATGGTAGTAGTAATAATAATAAAATATAATAAAAATAAAATATGTGTGTACGGATGCATATTACTATTAGTGTGATTCTATTTCTGTTGGTATTGTAATTTTATTTCAGTACTAGTGTGTAATAGACGCATAATAGTATATGAAAAGAGTATAGTCGTAATGATCGACACTTTTGGCAAAAATGCGTGTCATGTGATTAACTATATTAAGATATTATTTGTGATATTAATATGAGATAATTGTTTAAAATTCAGATGGCCGACGAAGGAAACCAAGGAAATCTGAATAATGATAACCAGAGTAACATTAACGTGGTTAATGAGAATCCAAGCATCAATAACAATAACAATCAAGTGGATAATAGTGCTATCCAACACATAGTAGCACAAGGAATTATAGATGCAATGCCATTTATTCTTCAAACTGTTAAGGATGCTGATAATAAAAGTAAGCATAGCAGTAAGCGACCAAGTGAACCAGAACATAACGTGAACAATGGACCTGTACTTCAATTGCCTATTCCCAAAAGAAGAAGAACTATGCCTTATGGTTGTTTTTATAAAGAATTCTGGTCTTGTAAACCAATGGAATTCTCAGGAAACGAAGGGGCCATTGCAACCCTACGCTGGATAGAGAAAACTGAAGCAGTCTTAAGGATAAGCAAGTGTGCTGAAGAAGATAAAATACTGTTTGCTTCTAATCTGTTTAAGAATACAGCCCTAGAATGGTGGAACACTATCCTCCAGACAAGAGGAAGTGATCAAACCTACAATATGGAATGGGAAGAATTTAAGAACAAGGTAGAAAGGAAATTCTGCCCACCCAATGAGAAGGAACAAATAGCAAACAAATTCCTAAACCTTAGGATGACAGGTGTGGATAGTAAGGGATACACTAAAATATTCTTTGAATATGCCAGAATAGTGCCAACTCTTGCTTCACCAGAACCAGTGTTAATTTCCCGTTATATTTGGGGATTAATTGGAGAGATTAGACACATAGTCAATGCAGCTAGACCTCTGTAGGACCGGTTTGACTCCGAAACGATTGCTAAACGAACGTGAAACGTGCGGAATCCGTACACGAACGTGACCTAAACACACATGACGTAATATAAACGTGATTCTTTGATAAAATCTGATAACGTACAGCACCTGAATCACAAACAATAAACTTTCTCTCTCTAGCTTTCTCTCTCTAGCCTCTAGCTCTCCAAGATGTGAAAATGGCAAAAGTTCTAAAAGTACTAAACTAGAAGCCCTAGAGATCTATTTATAGGCCAAGGCATTTAATGAGGTTTCCCATTAATTATAGTTATGCCACCTTGCCTTTTTACTAACTAAACCTAAAATATAACAATATAACTCTCGTTTTCTTCAGTTTTCCACTACGAACTAGATTGACGGAGGCGATAGACAGATAATGCACTAACAGACTCCCCCTTGGATATTGCTGTAGTCAATCTGTAGTCAAGCTCGTAGTGACTTTTCTTTCTCTTTCTCTTTCTCTCTTTGAATCTTCTCGAACAGAATCCCGATGGATCTGTCTTCAGTTTCAGCTTTTCCTCTTTTCTTCATCAGGCTCCCCCTTTCGTCAAGCTTCCGTGCTTTGGGATCGACACCTTGCTTTCCGTATACAAGCTCCCCCTTGCTTTGAGCTCGTCTTCAGACTCCCCCTTAGACTCAGCTTCCGGGATCGTAGTCTGGACTATCATCTGCAATTTCTCAAACATTTATAAGTAACAACATTTTAAACTATCCAGGAATTGTAACCTGGCAATTCCAATCAAATTCTCTAATCCACTTCCCCTATCAACAAACTACATAGATTTAGCAGTATTAAAGAATCCAACTCCCTCACAGTTAATCATCCAAGTCCAAATTAATGACCTTGGAGATATCACAAACTGTTTTTGAAATTTTTGATTTTAATTCAAGTTTCAAATTAATGAACTTTTTTTATTTTCAGAAACACAATCAGCTTACTTAGATTTTGAAACTCAGCACTCAGACATCAGTTGTCGAAAATAAAGCAGAAATCAAAATCTTTTTGTATTTTCTGAAAATATAAAGCAATAACGAAATATGTACAAACATATTTACAGACAATATTTTTGTTTTGAGTATGCGTTAGAAGATCATATCAGTTTTTGACAAGTCACAAGTACCGTTGAGCTTAATTTCACTTTATGCATTAAACAATTCACTTAGATTGTCGATATACTTGTCCACTTAAATTTTCACACAAAGTTCAACTGATTCAGGATACGAATTAGGTATTTTAGGAACTTAAACCTATTCATGTGTCCCACCTCTTGAATATACTCCCGTATCCAGAATCCCAATAATCAGTCTTACAGGTGAGTATACTACAATGATATCTGTATATAAATTAGGTATGCGAGGGCCAAGGGATCTCAGATCGATACTTCCGTATACGCAGAGAGATATCAGCTTCGACTTTTTGGTATGTCCCCTTTAGAGGATCTTTTTGCTTACAACAGCAGCATATATCAATTTAATTGTTTCAGCATGCTGAGGGTTTAATGCTGTGTTTCAAGCATTTAAGCAAGTATTAGCCAGGGACTAGGTCAGAACTACCGTTCAGCAGAAGTCCCGGAATAATACCCCAGACATCATAGAGTATAAAGACCTAGTATATCAGATTATGAGACCTTTCAAACGAGATTTCAGGGGTTACCTATATATCCAAGTAGTGTTCCCCACAAAATAAGCAAGTTTGAATTTAGGTTTATATCCCGAAAAAGTTTACTAAATGTATAAAAACCTACCGACACATCCACGGTGAGATCGTTTAACACATTTAAACTTTCCATTTCTTTAGCATACTGTAACCGTCTACTGATGTACTATCATTTCCTCTTTTTACGCAAAACTCAATTTTTGAATTTTATCATGTTTTTGTCATTTTCAAATTTTCAAATGTTTTTGTATTTTCTAACAATATATCTCCCCCTAAAATGCAAAACCATATAAAGAAAATTTGACAACCAATACTGATAGCTTTGTCTCGCCATCCATTTTCTGCATCTCATGCTCTGTTTTGCAGAAAATCTAACATAAAGTACCCCCATGATTTACAACCCATTGATCTTAACAGTTTGAAAACCGTTTTTCAATCTGATGAAAGTAATCATGTTTGTTCAGCCGTGAGGGTTTCGGCATATTCAATCAAAACATATTTTTGTATTTTTGAATATTTGACAAAAATTAAAAACAAACATATTTTTGATTTTTCAAATTTTTCAATTTTTAGGGTTTTTGAAAATATTGTTTATTTATTTACAGAAAACATATAAACTTCCTGTTTCAACCAACACAGGATCCAGCAGCCTCCTCTCCTCGTTGTGACAGGCTGCTCCAACCTCCAATTTCACAATCTTCAGATTTGTTGAGCACCTGCACATTCAGACTACTTGATTACTTGAACAATTTAGCCCAGGTCTGTTAAACCTTAGGCATTTCAACACAAAAATTTTCATTCAATGCTGGAAATTCTTTGTCATTTTTCACAAAAGCTTTCTCAATTTTAACTTCAACTTTCTCATCTTTTACCAAATCAACATGTTTCTTAACACTCCATGTTTGACCTTTTGGTGTTCCTCGTTTGTAAAAATGTGAAACTTTTTGAACATTATGATTTTGAACAACAATTTTTGGTTTCCAAAACTCTTGTGGTTTTGTCATATCAACAGTTGTTTTCCAACTTTGTGTTGTTCTGAATCTGGGTGTGTGAGAATTCCAAGTCTGTCTTGAATCAAACCTGTTCGGGTCTGATTTCCAATTTTGATTTGAAGCACACTTGTTTGTATTGTACCTCCAAGTTTGTTTTGATTCAAATCTGGTTGACTCTTGTCTCACATTCTCAGATTTTTGTTTCTCAGCATCAAACTTCTTTTTGTCAACATCCACAGGTTTTGGATTAGGACACTTGCGTGCAAGATGTCCTTTTTGATCACATTTGAAACATGTTCTCATGGACACATCTTTGACTTGTGGTTGTTGCTTTTTCTTTTTAGCAAAGAACTCATCATTAGACTGTCTCATCTTGAGTTCTTTTTCTTTTTCTAAACTTCCTCCTTGAACAAAACTCATTTTTGCCTGAAAATTCGGCATTTCATTTTTGTTTCGATGTTGTTTCTGCTTATAACCCAACCCAGCCTTCATGTTCTTCTTTTTGAAACCAGGTTTGTTATACGAACCTCTATGACTCTTACCGACAAACTTTGAAATCTCAGACTTCTCAATCTCAACCATTTTGAAAACTTTATCAACCTTTTCTGAAATCACATTCTGAATCGGGAATACAACATCTAAGAATAATTTGTCTGATCCAATCATGGTATAAACCAATCCTTTTGAATCATCATTCAAATTTTCCTCAGATTTTGTGTTTTTCAGATATCCATTATAAAGATTTCCTTCATCTTCATCCTGTGATTCAGATTTACCTGTATCAACCGACTCTTCTTTCAACACACTTTCAACGACTTTACCTACCACCTCTGAATCATGAGAATCATCAGATTTGGAATAGGTTATGTCAATGTTGTCTGGCAATTGGTCTACCATGTTGAAAGCTTTTTCGACCTTTTCCTCATCATAAAATGCAAATTTTCCCGGTGGTGGAACTTGATGAAACTCTGAGCCAATGCCTTTCTTGTTCTGCTCAGACTCACCATCACCCGGTTTTATATTGAAAATTCTTTCAAGCACATATGACGACACGTGGTAACTCTTTAACTTGTTGTTATCCTGTTCTAAATCAGCAATCTGTCGCTTCAACTTAGCAACATCCTCAATATAGGAATTAACAACATCTTGTTTTATAGAATACATTCGTTTAAGCTCTTTAGTTGTTTCAGACATATAATTCATTCTAGATTGAGCATATTTCATTTCATCTTTCACTTTGTCGTATGACTCTTTCATAATATCATATGCTAATTTCATTGAGTCATAATCTTTCTTCATTTCTTGACAAGCAATTTCTTTTTGTTCACATTCATTTGTCATTTTCAAAACATTTTCTTTCAAAACTTCATTTTCTTTCTCTAATTTGTTACATTTTTCTGAAAGTTTTTCATCATTTTCTTTAAAAACTTTTTCTTTTTCCAGCATTTCTTTGCATTTTTCTTTAAAAATCTTTTCAATTTTTGTGAACTCAAGATCTCTTGTTCTAAATTGCTCATCTTTTTCAGTACAAGCTCTGCACGGTTCCATGCATTTCTTGCACTGATCAATCAGTTTCAAGTTTTCAGAATCAGAATTTACCTCAGTGATTGGCACTTTGGTGTTTTCAGCAATCTCTGTCTGCTCAGCAACATCTTGCTTCTTTTCAACACTAACTTCATTACCAGCATCACCAACTTTCAAATTCTCATTCTTTTCTTCTATTTCTTCTATCTTCACCTCTTCTTCAATCTGCTGTTCTTCGGTAACAGCTTTCTCAACCTCTTCATTCACAACAACTTCTTCACTTTTGATTTCCTTCACAGGTTCAACTTCAACAGTTTCTGTGTTAACCTCTTCAGCAACTTTCTTCAGATTGTTCACCATTTCTTCAACATTCTTCTTCATTCTCTCTTCATCCCTTTTTCTCAGACACGATAACATGGCATATCTGATATCTTTTTCATATTGCTTAGCATATTTGTCATCTTTCAATACTCTTCTATAATATTCAGCTCTTAACGGGACAGCAAGAAGAACATCATCGAAGATTATGTCTTTCCTGGGAACAACCGGTTCTCCTTCTCTGTTATAGTAACATTCTCTCTTTTTATCCCATCGTTTGCTACCAACAGCCATCTCATACTCCTCTTGCATATCATCCATTCTATTTAAAACTACGTTTCTTTCTCTGTAAGTCTTCTCACTTAAGATCTCTTCCCGAGTTTTCTCTTTGATCTCAACTTTTTCTTCATGGACTTCAGCAATGTCTTTGTCTTTGTTTTCATCTTGAATCTCAGCAACAAAAACAAACTTTCTTTCTTCTGTCATAGCTCTCCCGTGAGCTGTTTTACGAACATTTTCTAAACGATCTTCTTCTGGACAAACTGTGCTCCAGTCAAATCCTTCATCATCGTGAATTACAAAACAAGCTCTTGATCTAGGTTTATCTTCAATCAACTTTGGTTCTTCTCTGCTTCGATGGTAAATCGCCTTTCGATAATAATCATCGTTGAAAGGACGTTCACTTCCTTCACCAACTTCAGAATTTCTGCATTCTCTTTTGAAATGACCCTTTTGTTTGCATTTGAAACAGGTCACTTTGGATTTGTCGAATCCAAGCTTTGTTGAAGCACCTCCAAGCGATTGTTTCCCGGTAATCTCCATATACCTCTGAGCTCTTCGAATACAACTAGCTAAACACCAACGGATGTCAATGAGCTCCATCTCTTCCGGATCAATCTGGTCGTAGTCTTCTTTGGTCAATTCGGAGTTTCCAATTTTGCCAGCTACTAGACCTTCATATGATTCCAAAACAGATGCAAGAAAACTCATTTGCTGCTTCGCTGCATTGATGCTCATTGCAGGAGAATTCTTCAGTTTAAGAGCAATGTTGCACAGAATTTCTTCAGAATCATCAGAATTTGTCTTTGAAGATGAATGGTATCCAGAATGATGACTTGTTGACGTTGTTGTTGGTTCTTTCATCTTTTCACCACTAAATGCTGTTTTTGGTGAACCAACGCCTTTATCAGAAAGCACACTGCTTTTGTAGTACAAGCCAACGTTCTGTTGATGTGAAGAATCAGTCATCTTGTTTTGCTTTTGTAGCTCCAGATCATGACTTTCAATCTTTTCAAACAAAGCATCAAGAGTAATATTATCATACACAGCATCATTTTTCAAAATAAAAACAAACGTTTGCCACTGATCAGCTCGTGGTAACGCTTCAATCACTTTGTCTATCAATTCCTCTCTTGTTTTGTTTATTTCTAATCTTTCCAATTCAATTTTTAGATGGCAGAATCTCTCAATCATTTGCCTCACCGACTCTCCTTTTATGTTATCAAACAGATCAAATTCTTTCTTTAATAAAGCTATTTTGTTCTTTTTAATCTGTTTACCCCCTTCAGCTTTAACACGTAAAGCTTCCCAGACAGACTTAGATGACCCGTCATGAGTTAGTAAAGCAAAAATATCGTTTCTGATTGCGGACTGGATCAATGCTATCATTCTCTGTTCAGCTCCAAATTCAGCTTTATCTTCTCTAGTAAACTTTTTGAATACAAGATCTTCGCCTTTATCGTCTTTTGGTTTTTCATACCCATACTCCAAGCAAAACCAACTTTCATGAGCATACGCCTTTGCCCAGTTGAGAAAGCGTTCTTTCCACCAGGTATAATCCTCAATGCTATCAAGAGCTGGTGGTTTTGAATTTGTTCCGTAGAAGTTATCATGCTTGATGTTTTCATTTAGCGCCTTCGTGATGGTTTTTGGTGTAACATTTGTAGCCTCAGACGATTCGGTTGCGAATGCGTTGTAAAACGAGTTGAAGAATTCCTCAGCCATAATGCAAACCTGACAGAAAGATCAAACAAACCCAATTAGTACAATCAAATATCAAATAAACTGAAAATAGACTGACACTCGGTATCCGTGAAATGTTCTCGACACGAAATTTCACTTTTCAAGCGAAATAGCGAACTCAAACGAAAACCCAAGTTGAATCGAAATCAGACTTCAAGCGAAATCTCTTGACCAGCAACTTCAAGCGAAATCAATCAGTTAACAACTTTCAAGCGAAATCAAGTGTTAAACTGTTTGAAGCGAAATCAATGACTGATGTCCTGAAGCGAAATCAACTATTCTGACTTGAAGCGAAATCAATGACTGATGTCCTGAAGCGAAATCAACTATTCTGACTTGAAGCGAAATCAACTATTCTGACTTGAAGCGAAATCAATGACTATGTCTGTTCAAGCGAAATCCCACAGTTGTTTGTCTTGAAGCGAACCAGTACAAGCGAAATCTTTCTGAATAAAGATTTTCAAGCGAACTTAACTATTTCGCTTCAAACAGTTAATGTTTTCAAGCGAAATCAAGTCCAAATAATCATGTTCAAGCGAAATAGTGCTGTATGTTACGAACTCGGACACAAAAATTCAGATTTCTCCTAAACGACAAGGAATTTCGATCTGAAACTTGGTAGGGTTGTTTAACAACTATTTTCGCACATCATACTAAAATATCAGATGATTTGGACCAGTAAAACCCGTTCAATTTGACGAAAAACTGTGAAAAACGTGATAAATGTGAAAAATATGAAGAAATCGGTGAAATTCGGATCTGATTCTGCTGAAATCAGGTACGAATCAATGTGTTTGATCAAGCAAACGAGCTCCTTGCTCTGATACCACTTGTTAGGACCGGTTTGACTCCGAAACGATTGCTAAACGAACGTGAAACGTGCGGAATCCGTACACGAACGTGACCTAAACACACATGACGTAATATAAACGTGATTCTTTGATAAAATCTGATAACGTACAGCACCTGAATCACAAACAATAAACTTTCTCTCTCTAGCTTTCTCTCTCTAGCCTCTAGCTCTCCAAGATGTGAAAATGGCAAAAGTTCTAAAAGTACTAAACTAGAAGCCCTAGAGATCTATTTATAGGCCAAGGAATTTAATGAGGTTTCCCATTAATTATAGTTATGCCACCTTGCCTTTTTACTAACTAAACCTAAAATATAACAATATAACTCTCGTTTTCTTCAGTTTTCCACTACGAACTAGATTGACGGAGGCGATAGACAGATAATGCACTAACAACCTCAAACCATAGAAGAAGCTGTAGAATTAACAAATACCTTGACTGATGAATTAGTCCGTACTAGAGAAGAGGATCAGAGGAGGAACTTAACCCAAAGACTTACACAAGAATTCCGTTCCGGAAATTACAATCGTAGGAATATGGGTTCTACCTCTGCACCATACTGCAAGGTCTGCAAGAAAAAGCATTCGGGAAAATGCTCCACTCTCTGCAATTATTGCAAGATGTCAGGACACAAGGAAGAAAATTGCAGGAAGAAATCCAGTAATGGATTTTGCTACAACTGTGGAGAAAAAGGTCATATCAGGCCAAACTGCCCAAAATTAGCTCCAGCTCCAGACAACAAGAATACTAAAAATGCTAGAGCATTTGTTTTGACTGCAAATGAAGCCAAAATGATCCCAGATGTCATTGCTGGTACGTTTTTAGTTAATGATGTTTTTGCTAAAGTATTATTTGACTCTGGTGCAAACCAAAGTTTTATTAATACATCCTTTTGCAAATTTCTAAATCAGTTATTAACTAAACTACCACAAGAATGTCTAGTAGAGACAGCCAATGGAGAAACCGTTAGAATTTCTAAAATCTTGCAGGGAGCAAGCATAGAAATTTTAAATCAGAAATTTATTTCAAACCTATATCCCATGAATCTGGTAGGATTTGATGTCGTTTTAGGAATGGATTGGTTAATAGCCAATAAAGCCAGTATTTTATGTGATCAAAAGTTAATTCAAGTAAATTCACCAAAAGGTAAAACGATCACAATTAAAGGAGATAAACCTTCTAGGTCTACTAAATTTATCTCTGTGATGAAAACTGCAAGTTGTATAAGAAAAGAATCTATAGTGTATTTGATTTCCATAATCACTAACACTAAAGGAAAGGATTTAAAAGATATTCCAGTAGTATCTTAATTTTCAGATGTCTTTCCAGAAGAATTAGCAGGACTACCTCCGGATAGAGAAGTCGAATTCAGAATCCATTTGATACCAGGAACAGCACCAATTGCCAAAGCACCTTACTGTTTGGCACCCTCTGAAATGAAAGAATTGAAGAAACAATTAAATGAATTGTTAGAGAAAGGATTTATACAGCCAAGTTCGTCGCCATGGGGAGCGCCGATACTGTTTGTTAAAAAGAAGGACGGATCAATGCGTATGTGCATTGACTACCGTGAATTAAACAAGGTTACGATTAAGAATCGGTACCCATTACCGAGAATCGATGATCTGTTTGATCAATTACAAGGAGCTCGATTTTTCTTTAAAATCGATTTAAGGTCAGGATATCATCAATTAAAGGTACAGGAAGAGGACATTCCTAAAACCGCTTTCAGAACAAGGTATGGCCATTATGAATTTACTGTCATGCCATTTGGTTTAACCAATGCCCCAGCTGCATTTATGGACATGATGAACCGAATATGTAAGCCATATTTGGATAAATTCATAATTGTATTTATAGATGATATTCTAATTTACTCTAAGAGTAAAGAAGATCATGCAAGGCATTTGCACGCACTTTTAAGTTTATTAAGAAAGGAAAAGCTTTATGCTAAATTTTCTAAGTGCGAATGTTGGTTAGAACAGGTACAATTCCTTGGACACCTAGTCAATAATGAAGGAATTCATGTAGATCCAACAAAGATTGAGGCAATTACTAAATGGAAAACCCCTGAATCACCAACCAAGGTTAGAAGTTTCTTAGGATTGGCCGGTTATTATAGAAGATTTATTCAAATTTTTCTAGAATAACCATTCCTTTAACTAAACCTGTAAATCTGTTAAGTTTGAATGGGGATTAAAACAAGAAGAAGCCTTTAGAATTCTTAAGCAAAGTTTGACCCATACACCTATATTAGCCTTACCAGAAGGAGCTGAAGACTTTGTAGTCTATTGTGATGCTTCTAAATTAGGTTATGGATGTGTGTTGATGCAACGCCAAAAGGTTATAGCCTATGCATCTAGACAACTTAAGAATCATGAAGAGAATTATTCAACCCATGATTTAGAATTAGGAGCTATAATTTTTGCTCTTAAGATTTGGAGACATTACCTTTATGGTAATAAGTTTACCATATTCACTGATCATAAGAGTTTAATGTATATCTTTAAGCAAAAGGAGTTGAATATGAGACAAAGACGTTGGATGGAAATGCTTAGTAACTATGACTGTGATATCCAGTATTATGAAGGAAGAGCAAATGTAGTGGCAGATGCTTTAAGCCGAAAATATCATGAAAAATCAAGAAGGGTACGTTCTCTTAAATTAAAATTGCAAGTAGATTTAAATGATCAGATAAGAGAAGCACAAGAATCAGTAATCAAGGATGATTCTGAAAAATTAAAAGGTATGCTGAAAGAATTAAAACAAGGAACAGATGGAATTTGGAGATTCCACGAAAAGAGAATGTGGATACCTAAATTAGGAAATCTACGTCATCGTATATTAGAAGAAGCCCATAAGTCTAAGTATACGATGCATCCAGGAAGTAATAAAATGTACCAGGATTTAAGGAAAAATTTCTGGTGGATAGGAATGAAGAAAGACATAGCAGCTTATGTTTCTAAATGTTTAACTTGTTCACAGGTTAAAGCTGAACATCAGAAACCCTCAGGTTTGTTACAACAATTAGAAATGCCAGTTTGGAAATGGGAATTAATAACAATGGATTTTGTTACTAAATTACCCAAAACTAGGAAAGGAAATGATACAATCTGGGTGATTGTAGATAGGCTAACCAAGTCAGCTCATTTACTACCAATGAAAGAAACAATTAGTGTGGAACAATTATCTAAATTGTATGTAAATGAAATTGTTTCTTTACATGGTATTCCTTTATCAATTGTTTCTGGTAGAGATAGCCGCTTTACATCTTATTTTTGGTCAAGTTTCCAAAAAGCAATGGGAACCAAGTTAAAGTTAAGCACAGCTTATCATCCACAAACGGATGGACAAAGCGAAAGGACAATTCAAACAATGGAGGACATGCTTAGAGCTTGTGTAATCGATTTCGGAGGTAATTGGGACGATCATTTACCTTTAATAGAATTTTCTTACAATAATAGTTATCACACAAGTATCAATGCTGCACCATTCGAAGCACTTTATGGAAGAAAGTGTCGAACCCCAGTCTGTTGGGCAGAAATTGGGGAAAAGCAACTATCTGGACCTGAGATAGTACAAGAAACAACTGATAAGATAATTCAAGTCAAGGAACGACTGAAAGCAGCACGTGATCGACAAAAGAGTTATGCCAATAATCGACGCAAGCCATTGGAGTTTCAAGTAGGAAATAAAGTATTATTAAAAGTCTCTCCTTGGAAAGGAGTAGTAAGATTCATCAAAAGGGGAAAGCTAAGTCCCAAGTATGTTGGACCTTTTGAGATTATTAGAAAAATAGGACCTGTAGCCTATCAGCTACAACTACCAGAGGAAATGGCAGGAATACATGATGTGTTTCATGTATCTAATCTCAAAAAGTGTTTAGCTGATGAATCATTGATAGTGCCTCTTAAGGATATAGAGGTAAATGAACAACTCAAATTTGTAGAAAGACCTCTACAAATTGAAGACAGGAAAGTCAAAAATCTCAAACACAAGAGACTAGTTATAGTCAAAGTAAAGTGGGATTCCAAAAGAGGACCTGAGTACACATGGGAGCTTGAATCAGAAATGCGAAAGAAATATCCGCATTTATTTCAATAGATCTCGAGGACGAGCTCTAAATTAAGGTGGGGAGAATGTAACAACCCTCGGTAAAACCAACACTCTCATAATATTTCTGACACCCTATTATATCTTAAAAATATCCCGATATGTCTTATATTACACCCCGTATGTGAAAACCGAGCCCGAAATATGTTAGAGTTTATAAAATAAATTAAAAACAATAAAAGTTAAGCTGAGGCGGGCCGCGTAGACCCACCCCATGCTTTTACGCGGGCGGTATCAGGGTCTAAATCTGATATCGTTGAATCCTTTAGTTCAAGCGGGCCGCGTAAGAGTTCTAGATAGTTAACGCGGGCCGCGAGCGATCATGAAACGCGGAGACATCCGGTGCTGACACGTGTCGACATCGTGTCGAGTCTACTAGGTGACCGGACTAAGCTATAGTGTTGACCAAGGTTGACGCGGGCCGCGTGAAAGTCGTATTTCAGCAATATAAATAGCAGGCATCAGTTTTCGTTTTCCGTCGCTCATTCTCAATTCTCAATCTCGAATTCTCTGATATTTGGCATAATTTTCAAGTATAATACCCCCTAATTAGCGAGGTTCTGCTCCGTTGTAAGTATTATAACCCCAGTTTCGTAATAGTCACGCTGCCCGATTGATTTAGGGTTCCGTAACAACTGTCGTGGTTCTGCCCGACGTAGTTGTTGGAATGCCGTCTCGGGGAGGGTATCATTAATATTTTCAAAGGGTTATAATACTAACCAATATACATTTGTATAAATTATAGATTATATCCAGGAAACCCTTACGAGAAGCCTAAGATAGCAATGTGAGTTTATCCTCTTTTTGTTAACTTTTTTGGAATATTTTACAAAACCTTAAATGTTTTACAATGCGATTAAGCGGTGATTGAGTCTTTGTAGTTCTTCAATTACTGCCGGTATGTTGGGGTTTTGTATACAAAATTTGTACTACCTGCGAGTAGTAAGTCGAGTATGACAGTACGTTACCATTGGACAATGAGTTAGCCAATGTGTAATATGACCCACAAGTCAGTGGATTGATAGTACCAAATGGAGTAATTGTGTAGACATAAACAATATGATCGCTCTCAATACTGTTTTAATTGATAAAATGTTTCTTGATTAAACTGGGATTCACTCACCAGTATTTCCGACTGACAAATGTTTTTAAAACGCGTTTCAGGTAACCTAATGTGACAGCTAATTAGTAAAAAGCCAGCTGGAGAGCACTAAAGGCTTGGGGATAATGTGGCTATAAAAGTTACCTAATAAACGATGTTTTAAATTCAATAAGTTAGGGTTTATCCCTATAAATGTATTGTAATAAGAAACTTGGGTTTAACCCATGTGATTATTAATATGAAATATGGTGGTTTTACTCTGATAAACATTTCCTAACTACGGTCCTGATGTAAATTCCGCTGCAAGATTAAATAACCCTGATACCACCGAAACTCTGTGATTGCGTCCGCCCGTTCTCGGGAATCAGGGATCGGGGGTTGCGACATAATATCATGAGAGAATATTGCCTCCAATATTGCTCAATCACAAGCCTTCTTACACATGCAAATGCATGAAAGATAATTGGACCAAAAATGCTCTCTTGGGAAGACAAGGGGGGGCCCACCTTTAATTATTTAAAAAAAACAATTTTCTTTTAAACAATTTAAATCTTATATATAATTTTATAACTTTTATAAAATTATAGCATCACATGTTATAAGACTTATACTACTTTTATTATGTTATTTAACCCATTAAATAACAAAATAAAATATTCTCTCAAAATAAATTATCCATATAATTTATTGGTTTCTCAAGTGTAATTATTTAGAAAACCAATTTCTAAATATTATAAGTGTTAATATTTATTTGTTTGATCAAATCATAAATAAATATTATAAGTGTTTGTCTAGCTTGTTATTGGGTATGACTCAACTTGGATCATAACGTACTAGCCACATCAATTTAATATGTGTCTTGGGCATACAGAGTCCAACAATCTCCCACTTGCATAAGATACATAGAAGATTGATGCAAGTAGTAAAGACCACCTAACAATAGTTTACTACCCCAAACACGTATGATTATATGTCCCATTCAATAACATCATCCCCTTCAAGTCCCTTACTTGAATGTGATTTAGGTGAATCTATCATTTATCCTTTCGTTACAGATGTCATGTTAAATCCAGAGACATAGAGTGATCACTCTCTGTTGATTTAACTTTAGCAGGCCTTAGACATCTTACTCTCAACGAATAAGAGGAACAAATCCCTTCTTGACTACATACGTCTCTCACAATCACCTTGTACCACATCTGAGTTTAAGCTTATGTACTACCTTATTACAGACATCTAAGAACTAGGTCAAGGTATAATACTTGGTGAATATCAAGACCCAATATGTATCTCAGGTCTGAGGATACTATGATATTCGCCTTTACTCAAATTTACTTATGATCTATCACAAATGATTCCATGCAGTAATATTTGAGAGCGAGTCAGTCCAATATTTGTATCCCACAAATATCTATGAATTTTGGTAGCAACACTTTGCTCTATATTCATACTTAATGAATATTCACCAATCCAAATTCCTAATAGTCTTACATTCATATTTGTTCTCACAAGTATGATCGACTACGGACATTTAGAATAATTAATTTATTCATGGATTTAAACATGCTAAAATTGGAACGTAACTCAAAATACCATAAAAGAGTTAAAATTAACAATTGTTCCAATATCCAAATACAAAATAGATCAAATCCAATCACTAGAATATCGAAGTCCTAAGGCACATGTATGACCCTCATGTTTTGCCCGGTCAAGGAGCCTTGTGAGTGGATCCGCAATGTTTTGATCGGTGTGAACTTGGCGGATACATATCTTTCCTTTTTCAACTTCATCCCTTATGTAGTTGAATCTCCGCTCGATATGTCTAGTCTTTTGGTGTGCACGAGGTTCCTTGATTTGAGCAATCGCACCCTCGTTATCACAAAAGATCTCTAGGGGGTCTTGAATGGTAGGGACCACCTCTGTTAGTGAACTACGTCTATTGACTTCGTCTTGTATCATATAATAGGATAGGATAGGATGTTCAGTGCACAAGTTTCGAGAATCAAAGATTAGTGTTTAAGATGTTGATTCCGCTCCAAATGTAAAGGAGTCATTTCGAGCGAAATCAGAAACATCTGATTCCGCCCGAAAGTGCTCAATGTCATTTAGAGCGAAATTAGCTCTAGTATAAATAGGGCATTTGCATTTTCATTTGGTACGGCTTCGAGATTTGTAACGAGGTGCTGCCAAAATTTGTCCAGGTTGTAATCTTTGTTATTATCAATATAAGAGACAAATTAGAGAGTATCAAGTTGTTTTCAAGTCTAGTTCACTGATTCCGCCTTTGAACTGGATATAAAGCTCTTCTGAACGACTCAGTCGGGTCCAACAACGATCCTACAAGTGGTATCAGAGCTCAGGAAGAAGAGTTTAGCTTAATATCATATATTTTCTGACTTCTACACCTTTCTTTTTCAATCTGAACATAATTTCACGGTCCGAATTGGCTCAAATTCATACAGTGCACTCGGAATGACATATTAACAAAGCCTTGAAAGTTTCAGTAGTAAAATCGACCTAAAACTTGAAATTTTTGACATTTCGCTCGAAACTGTTCTCGGAAAAGATGACGTCATAGTGATTCAGCTCGAGAATTGATCTTGATTCCGCTCCAGATCAGCTCTAATTGGTTGATTTCGCTCGAAATCAGGGTTTAGTTACTGATTAATTCCGCTCGAAAAGCAAGTTTAGCTTGAAAGTTCAGTCTAATTCCGCTCCAAGATACAAACTTTGAGATTCCGCTCCAAAGATTGTTTATGATTTCGCTCCAGATTAACAATCTTCTGATTTCGCTCAACTGGTTGTTGTGATTTCGCTCCAAAATCACATATTGGTGATTCTGCTCAAAGTTATCAAATTTGTTGATTTCGCTCCAATCATTCTTCAAACAGATTTCCCTCGAAGTGTTTATCATCTGATTTCGCTCTAACTGTGATTCCGCTCAGCTTGAGTTTTAGCCTGAAATCTGATTTCGCTTCAAAGTGTTTTGTGTCAAGATTATTTCACGTCGATCGAGTGTCAGTATTGTTTCAGAATATTTGATATTAATTGTACTGATTGTGTTTGTTTGATTGTTTGTCCAGGTTTACATCATGGCTGAAGAATTCTACAACACTTTTTTCAATGCATTCACATCCGAATCGTCCGAGATTGCAAATGTTACACCAAAAACCATCACAAAAGCTATCAATGAGAACATCAAGCATGATAACTTCTATGGAACACACTCAAAGCCACCAACTCTGGAGAGCATTGAAGATTATACATGGTGGAAAGAACGTTTTCTCAATTGGGCGAAAGCGTATGCTCACGAAAGCTGGTTTTGCTTAGAGTTTGGATATGAACGGCCAAAAGATGATAAAGGCGAAGAACTTTCATTCAAGAAGTTATCAAGAGAAGATAAATCTGAGTTTGCTGCCGAACAAAGAATGATTGCTTTGATCCAGTCTGCTATCAGAAATGATATTTTTGCATTGCTAAACCATGACGGGTCGTCAAAATCTGTTTGGGAAGCTTTACGTGTTAAAGCTGAGGGGGGTAAACAGATAAAAAAGAACAAAATTGCTTTACTTAAAAAAGAATTTGATCTGTTTGATAGTCTAAAAGGAGAGACAATGAGACAAATGATTGAGAGATTTTGTCATCTTAAAATTGAACTTGAGAGATTTGAGATAGTAAAAACAAGAGAGGAACTTATAGATAAAGTGATTGAAGCGTTACCACGAGCTGATCAGTGGCAAACGTTTGTGTTTATTTTGAAAAATGATGCTTTATATGATACAATTTCTCTTGATGCATTGTTTGAAAAGATAGAGAGTCATGATCTGGAGCTACAAAAGCAAAGCAAGATGACTGGTTCTTCACATCAACAGAATGTTGGTCTATACTACAAAGGCAGTGTACCTTCGGAGAAAGGTGTTGGTTCACCAAAGACAGCATTCAGTGGTGAGAAGATGAAAGAACCTCAAACAACTTCAACAAGTCATCATTTTGGATATCATTCATCTTCAAAATCAAATTCTGATGAAGCTGAGGAGATTCTATGCAACATCTCTCTCAAACTGAAAAATTCTCCTGCAATGAGCATCAATGCAGCTAAACAGCAAATGAGTTTCCTTGCATCTGTTCTGGAATCGTATGAAGGTCTTGTAGCTGGAAAAATTGGAAACTCCGAATTGAACAAAGAAGACTACGACCAGATTGATCCGGAAGAGATGGAGCTCATTGACATCCGTTGGTGCTTAGCAAGTTGTATCCGAAGAGCACTGAGGTATATGGAGATTACTGGGAAACAATCTCTTGGAGGTGCATCAACGAAGCTTGGATTTGACAAATCCAAAGTGACCTGCTTCAAATGTAAGCAGAAAGGTCATTTCAAGAGAGAATGCACAAATTCTGCAGTTGGTGGAAATGAACATCCATTCAATGATGATTACTACCGAAAGGCAATCTACCATCGAAGCAGAGAAGAGCCTAAGATGATTGAAGATAAACCCAAATCTAGAGCTTGTTTTGTAATTCAAGATGATGAAGGTTTTGATTGGTCTGAGATATGTCCAGAAGAAGATCGTTTGGAGAATGTTCGAAAAACAGCTCATGGCAAAGCTGTAACAGAGGAAAGAAAGTTTGTTTTTGTTGCTGAGATTCAAGATGAAAATAAAAACAAAGAAGAAAATGTTGTTGTTGAGGTCAAAGAGAAGACTAGAAAAGAGATTCTGGAAGAAAAGACCTACAGAGAAAGAAACATTGTGTTGAACAGAATGGATGAAATGCAAGAAGAGTATGAGAGTGCAGTAAGCAACAGAAGATGGGATAAAAAGAGAGAGTGTTACTTCAACAGAGAAGGTGAACCAGTTGTTCCAAAGAAAGACATAATCTTTGATGATGTTCTTCTCATAATTCCTTTGAGAGCTGAATACTATAGAAATGTGTTGAAAGATGACACATATGCCAAAAGGCATGAAAAAGAGATTAGATATGCTATGACATCGTGTCTGAGAAAAAGGGACGAAGAGAGAATGAAGAAGAGTGTTGAAGAGTTGGTGAACAATCTGAAGAAAGTTGCTGAAAAGGTTAAAGCAGAAGCTGTTGAAGTTGTGAAGGAAATCAAAAGTGAAGAAGTCAGTGTGAATGAAGAAGTTGAAAAAGATGTTACTGAAAAACAGCAGATTGGAGAAGAGGTGAGGAAAGAAGAAGAAGAAGTAAAGAATGAGAATTTGGAAGCTGGTAATGTTGGTGATGAAGTCGGTGTTGAAGAAAAGCAAGATGATGCTGATCAGAAGCAAACTGAGGCAACTGCATCAAACACCGAAGTGCCAATCACTGAGGTACATTCTGATTCTGAAATCTTAAAAACGATTGATCAGTGCAAGAAATGCATGGAACCGTGCAGAGCTTGTATTGAAAAAGATGAGCAATTCAGAACAAGAGATCTTGAATTCACTAAAATTGAAAATATTTTTAAAGAAAAATGCAAAGAAATGCTAGAAAAGGAGAAAGTTTTAAAAGAAAATGATGAAAAACTTTCAGAAAAGTATAAAAAATTAGAAACAGAAAATGAAGTTTTGAAAGAAAATATTTCTAAAATGACAGAAAAATGTTCTGAAAGAGAAATTGCTTTTTCAAGAAATGAAGAAAGAATATGACTCAATGAAATTAGCATATCATATTACGAAAGAGTCATACGAAAAGGTGAAAGATGAAATGAAATATGCTCAATCAAGAATGAGTTATCTTTCTGAAACAACTAAAGAGCTTAAACGAATGTATTCAATAAAACAAGATGTTGTTAATTCTTATATTGAGGATGTTGCTAAGTTAAAGCGACAGATTGCTGATCTAGAACAGGATAACAACAAGTTAAAGAGTTATCATGTGTCGTCATATGTGCTTGAACGGATTTTCAATATAAAACCAGGAGATGGTGAGTCTGAGCAAAACAAGAAAGGCATTGGCTCAGAGTTTCATCAAGTTCCACCACCGGGAAAATTTGCATTTTATGATAATGAAAAGGTTGAAAAAGCTTTCAACATGGTAGACCAATTGCCAGACAACATTGACATAACCTATTCCAAATCTGATGATTCTCATGATTCAGAGGTGGTAGGTAAAGTCGTTGAAAGTGTGTTGAAAGAAAAGTCGGTTGATACAGGTAAATCTGAATCACAGGATGAAGATGAAGGAAATCTTCATGATAGTTATCTGAAAAACATAAAATCCGAGAAAAATTTGAATGATGATTCAAAAGGATTGGTTTATACCATGATTGGATCGGACAAATTGTTCTTAGATGTTGTATTCCCGATTCAGAATGTGATTTCAGAAAAGGTTGATAAAGTTTTCAAAATGGTTGAGATTGAGAAGTCTGAAATTTCAAAGTTTGCTGGTAAGAGTCATAGAGGTTCGTATAACAAACCTAGTTTTAAGAAGAAAAACATGAAGGCTGGGTTGGGTTATAAGAAGAAACAAAGTTGGAAAAGAAATGAAACTCCGAATTTTCAGACAAAAATGAGTTTTGTTCAAGGAAAAAGTTTTGAAGAGGAGGAAAAACTCAAATTTAGTAATGAAGAGTTTTGTGTTCAAAAGGAAAAACAACAACCACAGGTTAAAGATGTGTCCAAGAGAACATGTTTTAAGTGTGATCAGATAGGACATCTTGCACGAAAGTGTCCAAATCTGAAACCTGTGGATGTTGACAAAAAAAAAGATTGATGCTGAGAAACAAAAATCTGAGAATGTGAGACAAAGGTCAATCAGATTTGATTCAAAACAAACTTGGAGGTACAACACAAACAAGTTTGCTTCGAATCGGAATTGGAAGTTAAATCCATATAGGTTCGATTCTAGACAGACCTGGAATTCTCATACACCCAGAGTCAGAGCAACTCAAAGTTGGAAAACAACTGTTGATATGACAAAACCACAAGAGTTTTGGAAACCAAAAGTTGTTCAAAAACAAAATGTTCAAAAAGAGTCTCATTTTTACAAAAGAGGTACTCCGAAAGGTCAGACATGGAGTATTAAGAAACAAGTGACTTCAGTAAAAGATGAAAAAGTTGAAGTAAAAGTTGAAAAGATTTTCGTGAAAGATGACAAAGAGTTTCCAGCATTGAATGAAAATTATTGTGTTGAAATGCCTAAGGTCCAACAGACCTGGGCTAAATTGTTCAAGTAATCAAGTAGTCTGAATGTGTAGGTGCTCAACAAATCTGAAGATTGTGAGAATGGAAGTTGGAGCAGCCTGGCACAACAAGGAGAGGAGGCTGCTGAATCCTGTGCTGTTTGAAACAAGAAGTTTATTTTCATTTTGTACATAAATAAACAATATTTTCAAAAACCCTAAAAATTGAATTTTTTTTTTGAAAAATCAAAAATATGTTTGTTTTTAATCTTTGTCAAAAATAGAAAATTACAAAAATATATGTTGCTTGAATATGCCGAAACCCTCACGGCGGAACAAACATGATTAATTTCACAAGATTGAAAAACGGTTTTCAAACTATCGAAAATCAATGGGTTGTAAATCATGGGGGTACTTTATATTAGTTTTCTGCAAATCAGAGCACTTTTAGCAGAAAATGGATGGCGAGACAAAGCTATCAGTATTGGTTGTCAAATTTTCTTTAAATGGTTTTGCATTTTAGGGGGAGTAATATTGTTAGAAAATACAAAAACATTTGAAAAATTTGAAAAAGCCAAAAACATGATAAAATTTCGAAAATTGAGTTTTTGTGTAAAAAGAGGAAATGATAGTACATCAGTAGACAGTTACAGTATGCTAAAGAATTGGAAAGTTTAAATGTGTAATCTCACTGTGGATGTGTCGATAGGTTTTTATACATTTAGTATACTTTTTCGAGATATAAACCTAAATTCAAACTTACTTATTTCGTGGGGAACACTACTTGGATATATAGGTAACCCCTGAAATCTCGTTTGAAAGGTCCCTCTTTCTGAGAAACTAGGTCTATATACTCAGTGATATCTGGGGTATTATCCCGGGACTTCTGATTTTGCGGAAGCAATGGCCTAGTCCCCGGAGAATACTTTCTGCATTGCTTGAAATATAGCACAACCCTCAGCAAAATGATGAAACAATAAAATTGATAGTCATTGCTGTTGTAAAAAAGATCCTCTAAAGGGGACACACCTAAAGTCAAACCTGAGTTCTCTGCTGAACGAAAGTTCTGACCTGAACTCGTATGGTTTCATAATTTATTCCCCTTATAGATATCATCTAGGTATATTCACCTGTAAGACTGAATATTGGGATCTGGATACGGGAGTATATTCAAGAGGTGGGACACATGAATGAGTTTAAGTTCTTAAAACATCTAATTCGTATCCTGAATCAGTTGAAATTTGTATGAAAATTTAAATGGATCAGTATATCGACAATCTAAGTGAATTGTTTAATTCTTAAAGTGTAATTAAGCTCAACGGTACTTGTGACTTGTCAAAAACTGATATGATCCTCTGATGCATACTCAAACAAAAATATTGTCTGTAAATATGTTTGTACATATTTCTTTATTGCTTTATATTTTCAGAAAAATACAAAAAGATTTTTGATTCTGCTTTATTTTCGATAACCGATGTCTGAGATGCTGAGTTTCAAAATCTAAGTAAGCTGATTGTGTTTCTGAAAATAAAACAAGTTCATTAATTTGAAACTTGAATTAAAAAATAAAAAATTTCAAAAACAGTTTGTGATATCTCCAAGGTCATTAGTTTGGACTTGGATGATTAACTGTGAGGGAGTTGGATTCTTAAACTTTGCCATATCAATTAAGTTTGTTGATAGGGGGAGCAGTTAAAGAGTTTAAAGAGCCAGTTTATGATTTCTGGGTAAGTGAATTTGAAAGCATTGCATTTATAGATGTTTGAGTGTTTGCAGATAGTCTAGATTACGATCCCGAAATCAGAGTCTAAGGAGGAGTCTGAAGACAAGCTTTAATCAAGGAGGAGCTTGTAGATGGAAAGCTAGGTGTCGATCCCGAAGCACAAAAGCTTGACGAAAGGGGGAGCCTGAAGCTGATGAAAGAAGAGAAGGATTGATAGATGCTTATAATGTTACAATTTGGATAAGAAGGCAGAATGATCAAGACCGAATATGTGTTAAGCTGAAGACTAGACACTGAAGACTTCGTCAATATCTGAGGGGGAGTCTGTTAGTGCACTACGTCTATTGACTTCGTCTTGTATCATATAATAGGATAGGATAGGATGTTCAGTGCACGAGTTTCGAGAATCAAAGATTAGTGTTTAAGATGTTGATTCCGCTCCAAATGTAAAAGAGTCATTTCGAGCGAAATCAGAAACATCTGATTCCGCCCGAAAGTGCTCAATGTCATTTAGAGCGAAATCAGCTCTAGTATAAATAGGGCATTTGCATTTTCATTTGGTACGGCTTCGAGATTTGTAACGAGGTGCTGCCAAAATTTGTCCAGGTTGTAATCTTTGTTATTATCAATATAAGAGACAAATTAGAGAGTATCAAGTTGTTTTCAAGTCTAGTTCACTGATTCCGCCTTTGAACTGGATATAAAGCTCTTCTAAACGACTCAGTCGGGTCCAACAACGATCCTACACCTAGGTCGGCTATGAATTTCTTCAACCATGCAGCTTCTTGGGCTGCCAATGAAGCGGCGATGTATTCTGATTCTGTAGTGAACAATGCTACCACGTCTTATTTTGTGCTCTTCCAAGAGACTGCTCATCCATTTAAAATGAAGACATACCCCGATTGTGATCGAGAATCACTTCGACCAGTTTGGAAACTCGCGTCTGTGTAACCCTTTACAACGAGTTCCTCCTCACCAGATCCATATATTAAAAACATATCCTTAGTCCTTCTAAGGTATTTTAATATGCACTTAACAGCCTTCCAATGACTGTTAACTGGATTTTGCTGGTATCTACTCGTCATGCTCAAGGCGCATGAGACATCCGGTCTGGTGCATATCATTGCATACATGATGGATCCTATAGCTGACGCATATGGGATTCCTTTCATTTTCTCTTACTCGTCCTTTGAGCTTAGACATTGAGATGTATTCAATATTGTCCCTTTTTGAATAGGTACATAACCTCTCTTAGAGTTCTCCATCTGGAACCTATTCAAGACTTTGTCAATGTATGCACTTTGGTTTAAACCTATCAAGCGTCTTGATCTATCCCTATAGATCTTTATTCCCAGAATGTAGGCGACTTCACCAAGATCTTTAATGGAAAAACAACTTCCAAGCCAGGTTTTTACACCTTCCATGGTTGGAATGTCATTCCCAAATAGTAGAATGTCATCGACATACAGTACTAAGAAAGTGACGATGCTCCCACTAGCTTTCTTATACACACAAGCTTCATCGCCGTTCTTGATGAATCCAAAATTCTTAATTTTTCATCAAAACGGTGATTCCAACTTCTCGATGCTTGTTTCAATCCATAGATTGATTTCTTTAACTTGCATACTTTGTCAGGATGTTTTGGATCGACAAAACCTTCAGGCTGAACCATATAGACATCTTCATTAAGATATCCATTAAGAAAAGCTGTTTTGACATCCAATTGCCAGATCTCATAGTCATAATATGTAGCTATGGCAAATAATATCCTGATTGACTTTAGCATCGCCACAGGCGAGAAGGTCTCATCATAATCAATTCCTTGAGTTTGAGTGAAACCTTTAGCTACAAGTCTTGCTTTATAAGTATCCAAGTTACCATGCATATCAGTTTTCTTCTTGAAAACCCACTTACTTCCAACTACTTTGGAGTTAAGCGGTGGCACAACCAATTCCCAAACTTGGTTGTCATACATGGATTGCATCTCTATGTTCATGGCTTCAAGCCATTTGTCACAATCGGATTTTGACATTGCATCATGGTTTGTGGTTGGTTCATCTGAATCTACCACTTAGCATCCATCCATGAAAAATCCATATCTTTCAGGTGGACTACTAATTTTGCCAGATCTGCGAACATTTTGTGTGTTCTGATCAACCTCTTGATCGTTTTCAACAACCTCTTGTTGAGTGCTAGTATCAACCAAACGTGTATCGTCTTGTGGTTCTTGATCCTCCTCAAGTTCCACTGTTCTACTACTAGTTCCTTCCATAAGGAACTTAGCTTCCAAGAACTTACCTTTTCGAGCAACAAATACCTTTTGCTCGGTTGGATCGTAGAAATAATATCCTATATCATCTTTAGGATATCCTACAAAGATACACTTAGTGGATCGGACTTCCAATTTATTTGGGGTGTATTGCTTAACATAAGCTTCACAACCCCAAACCCTTAAGAATGAAAATGATGGAGGGTTTCCATGCCATATTTCAAAAGGTGTCTTTTCCACTTTCTTGGTTGGGGCCATATTTAGTATGCGAACTGCGGAGAGCAAAGCGTTACCCCAAAACGATAGAGATAATGTGCTTCTAGCCATCATAGATCGAACCATATCTAATAGAGTTCGATTTCTCCTTTCGGATACACCATTGTGTTGTGGTGTTCCAGGTAGAGTAAGTTGTGAGATAATCCTACAACTCCTAAGATGATCTTGAAAAGCACCACTAAGGTATTCACCTCCTCTATCGGTGCGAAGGACTTTGATTGTTTTCTTGAGTTGATTTTTTACTTCACTTTTGAAGTATTTGAACACTTCAAATGCCTCATCCTTGTGTCTTAGTAAATACACATAACCATAACGACTATAGTCATTGGTAAAGGTAATGAAGTATCTTTCACCATTCCTAGTCATCGGCTTAAAAGGACCATATACATCCGAATGTATGATACCTAATAAGTCTTTAGCCCTTTCAAATGTTCCACTAAAGGGTGTCTTGGTCATTTTGCCTTGTAAACAAGATTCGCATACATCAAATGAAGCATCTTCATTCATTTTCAAAAGACCATTTCTCTGAAGTGTTTGCATGCTATTCTTGTTTATATGTCCAAGACGACAATGCCAAAGGTAGGAATCACTCAAATCCATTTTGAGTTTCTTGTTGGTTACTTGGTACATTGAGCTATCATATGATATGTTATCTTGATCTAATTCATAAATACCATTTAAAGGCATAGCTTTAAAGTAAAACACATCATGCATAGAAACATAAATGTCATGGTTAACAAATTCGAAATTAAAACCACATTGTCTTAAAAGGGAAACAGAAATTATGTTCCTAGTCAAACTAGGAGCATATAAAACATTCTTCAAAATCACTTCCAAACCACTTGGAAGCTTTAAAACGTAGTCTCCTTGAGCTTCGACTTCAACCTTTGCTCCGTTGCCCATGAAGAGACTAGCGTCTCCCTTCTTGTAATGTCTATTTCTTTTGAACCCCTGCAACAAATTGAAAATATGAGTTCCACATCCGGTATCTAGTACCCATGTGTTAGAAGAAATAACATTAAGCTCAACATGTATCATAAAGATAGTACCTGAGGTTTGCCCTGCACCCCTCTTGTTTTTCAACTCTTTGAGATAGGTTGGACAATTTCTCTTCCAGTGTCCTATCTCACCACAATCAAAACATGGGTCATTCGTAGCAACCTTTTGCTTCTTCTCTTTTGGTTTGGTGGGTTCTGCTTTAGCCTTTCCTTTCCCTTTGACGTGTCCCTTTCTTTTAGCATAGTTTGCTTTAGAGTCGGGGTGGGGCCTTTTCTTGTTGCATCCTTCAATGATCGCTAGAACGGGTAAAGCCTTTTTGCCCATTCCCGCTTCGGTTGTTTTGAGCATTGCATGAAGCTCACCAATGCTCTTGTCCCATCCATTCATATTGTAATTCATTACAAAGCTCTCAAATTTCTTTGTAAAAGAGTTGAGGATTAAATTCGTAGCCAACTCTTTAGAGACGGGACAATTTAGCCTTTCGAGACGATCAATGTGGCTTTTCATATTAAGGATATAAGATGATACCGATTGGGTTTCCTCCATTCGACATGCATGAAGCGCTCGAACCGTTTCGAAGCGTTCTACCCTTGCTTGTTGTAGGAACATTTCCTTAAATTGGGTAATCATGTCGTATGCCCCATGATTTCAAAATCCTTTTGAATTTCGGAAATCATAGTTCCCAACATGAGGCATGAGGCTTGCATGGAGTCCTCGGTATACTTAACCCAATCATTGTAGGCTTCCACATCTTCCACGTTAGGTTCATCGGGAATAGGATCGTCCAACACATAGGATATCTTCTCTTGCTTGAGAACGATTCTCAAGTTTCAAAACCAATCCATGAAGTTGTTATGGTTGAGACGATCCTTTTCAAGGATGGTTCTTAGTGATAGGTTTCGGACGGTTTGGTAAATCGGGTTTGCATTGTTAGCGGCCATCTACAAAATTTAACAAGTTCAATTTAGTATTTTCGATATTATTATATTTTAATCATTAATACCCTTTTGTGTCTTAAAGACAATTAATAATTAAAATCTAGAATCCAACGTTACATTTAAATATTGGTTAGGTGACCTTTATCCCTCTATTTAAATTAACAAGGTAGTCAACGTTTGACAATTGCAACTCTTTGCAATTTCTAGCCATATGGGATTGGTTAAACATCTATATGTTTAGTTGGCATGTTTAATCCCATCAACACCTTTGTCCACCATGCTTCGGTGACCCTAAGCACATGGTTTCCAAATCAAGTCGTCCAACTTACACACACGTGTGAGTTTATACACATAAGTGGTTAGGTGACCTTTATCCCACAAACATGGTAAACCCACCTCAAACATACAAGTTCCCTCAAATGTGGTTAGGTGACCTTTATCCCACAATAAGAGTTCCCAAGTGATTCGAGTGTTGTATAAAAGGATGGTGTTTGACTTGTTTTATAAAAGGGTTTTTAATATTTCAAAATTCTAGTTTAGAAAATATTATGTACCATACATTTGCATGCATTCAAATCAATGGTACTTTAGTGAAAACTAATTTTCAAGGTTCTTTTTAATAAAACTCATTTTATTATAAAATCATTAATTTTTAATAAAACCTTTTATTAACCATTTTAAAGATTTTGTTAAGAACCAATTTTAAGCTTGTTGTTGATTATTAATTTGTTAAGCATGCATATCCAAATATCATCAAAACAATATAAATAAACAACCACACAAGCACAACACACATATCAATAGGTTCATAACCATAGCCAACTATTTTGACAACACTTGTTAGCCGAAACAAGTGTGCCAAAAGGTCCTTCCTAAGGGGTGAAAAATGACACATGTGATGTGTCGTTGAACTCCCACTTGATCCCGCATCCAAATGCTTCAAGTCTCCTTCTTGTGTTATGATTTCTCCACTTTCTTTGTGCTTCCAAAATGTGTTTAAATTCAGCTCCAAACTCCTTTGGACTTTAAAAAATGTGTTTTGGTTATTGGGCTAAAATCCCGTTAAGAACTATGAAGTTCTTTAGGCCCGAAATTGGCCAAAACCAAAAACGCATTTTGTGTGCATCTTCTTTTACATAAAATTATCCTAATACATTTTTCTAGTAAAAGAAAATGCAACTAATCTATTTATTTTACATGCCAAATGAAAATAAATAAATTACATATCTTTAAATGGAAAAACAAAATAATAATTATTACAACCCAATAAAATAATAATTAATCACAACACAATCATTCAACACAAGGTCATGGCTAGGTTATATGCACCAAAATATATATCCACATATATAAAATTCAAGAAAAAAATGGTTCCCTTTTTCTAACAATTTTCGGCCAGAAAAGATAAACCGAAAAGATAGGTTTTGTCCAAACAAACAAATCATTCATATGAAATAATTTTTCAAGATTTCTTTATGCATGTAAGAAAATAATCTTGAAAAACAAAAGGGATAACCATGTTAAAACTTTCGGCCATAGGGTTTTAACCAAACCCGAAACCCGAACATCTTAATCTATTGAAGCATGCACTCATATAAGCGGCTCTAGATGCTATTGATGAGATTTTCACATGTTTATCAAAGTGATTTCATCCGTATAAAATCAAAACGCAGCGGAAATAATATTTAAAACATGTTACTTTTAAGATATAAATTTCATTTATATGCAAAATCCCAAAACCCGGATCCATATATGAACATGCATACTATCAAACATAACCATAGGGTGTTTAGAATACGACCTTCTCGGAGTAAAAGAAAATGAAAAGGATGATGCTTCTTGAATCGTTGTCTTCAAGTGTAGAAGACCTCAAGCTTGTATACCCCAAGCTTTCAACAAACACCTTGAGTTTAGCTAGGATTTTTAAACACTTATGATAAAAAATGAACTCCTCTTGGAAACCCCTTTATGACCGAAAATTTGAGAGTAAAAATACAAGTTCTTCTTCTCATTTTTGTCATCAAAATTGTCATAATATCATGAGAGAATATTGCCTCAAATATTGCCCAATCACAAGCCTTCTTACACATGCAAATGCATGAAAGATAATTGGACCAAAAATGCTCTCTTGGGAAGACAAAGGGGGGGGGGGGGGGGCACCTTTAATTATTTAAAAAAAAAACAATTTTCTTTTAAACAATTTAAATCTTATATATAATTTTATAACTTTTATAAAATTATAACATCACATGTTATAAGACTTATACTACTTTTATTATGTTATTTAACCCATTAAATAACAAAATAAAATATTCTCTCAAAATAAATTATCCATATAATTTATTGGTTTCTCAAGTGTAATTATTTAGAAAACCAATTTCTAAATATTATAAGTGTTAATATTTATTTGTTTGATCAAATCATAAATAAATATTATAAGTGTTTGTCTAGCTTGTTATTGGGTATGACTCGACTTGGATTATAACGTACTAGCCACATCAATTTAATATGTGTCTTGGGCATACAGAGTCCAACAACAACAAGGCCAGTCCCTGAGTTTAATTGTGTGAATGATACTGATGCTTTTACTTCATGTGCAAGATGAGGTAAAAGTAGAGGATTGGGTTGAGGGGGATGATATTGTTTGCCAAAAGGATGACGATGTTTGTTTAAAAACATCAAATTTTCTGTTGATGCTCCTCCATATGTGAGAAACGTTGTTTCTGAGCCAGCTTTGAGAGGCCCTTCAAACAAAATACGTGCCTTTAAAGCCAACAGTTAGAAATGAAAATGCCAAATCCAGTGAATGTACTAACTGTTGTAAGCAGAGACATGTGAAGCAGAGAAGAAAGGTTGAAAAGTCTGCAAACAAATCATCCAACAAATCTTTTAACTCAAATTCTTCATCAGTTGGATCGAATGGATCGGGATATGCTCCTTACGTAAAGAAGCAAACATGCTACAACTGCGGCATACCCAGTCACATTGCAAGGAATTGCACACATCGTCCCTATGTGCCATACTATACACAACATTAGAAGGTTACATCGAGGGATAGATCTTATTCTAAGCCAATGAAGGTTGAAAACCTAAGGCAATGATGAATAAGCATCCCAATGTTAAACCATCTGATTGGGATTGAAACCTAAACAAGTTTTGAAAAATAAAAAGGTTGAAAAGCAAACTGTTTTGCCAAAGGCACCTAAGAAATTAGAGAAGCCTAAATAAGTTTGGAAGGCAAAACATTAAGCAGCGACATCACCAATCCTTGAAACTAAAGAGGACATGTTCTTGCGGGAAGTGTCTTATGTTGATGCTTCAGGAATACCCAGGACCACGATGGCTTGGGTACCAATGTCTTATTGATCTCTTTAATTTTTCAGGGACAACCAAGGAGGAGCTGTTGACAATCCTTGTATGTTGATAGCGGTTGTTCCAGAGACATAATGGGTAACATTTAACTGTTGCAAAAAGTTTTAATTCTTTATAGTTGATATGTTTTGTTTGAAGGAGATAAGAGAAGTAAGAGATCAGCCAAAAGGTACAATTCAATTTCATGCTCTAATCTTGATATTGATTAGTCTAATATCTTATGATGGAACGGTTAAACAAAAATAACAAAAATATTTTCATATTCTTTTGTATTTCTCTTTGTACATACATTTTAATAATAAGTTAAATTTGCGCATAAGATTTATGCACAAATTTATGGGTTATCCAGAGATATCTGTAAATATTAGAGGGAGAAAAAGAAAAAAAATACAAAAACATCCAAAAAATAGAAAAATCAAAAAATATTTTGTTGCATAAATGGGAAATGAAATGAACTTTCACTATGTGGATTAAGGTTGACTCATGTAAGACCAGTATTGAAATGGTTTGACTCTAGAGCGATATGTTGGTAGTCTTTATCCTGATAGCTAGAAACTTTGACTGGTTCTGTGCAGAACATTAAATTATTCTATGACCTCAGGAAAGAACGTCTCTTGAAATTAGGACATGACTATTTGAATACGTGTGTGACGTCCCGATACACATAATTTTGTTCTAGTTCTGAAATCTTTTCTGACCAACTCGTGTATCTCCTCTGTTTTGAGTCAGCAAATACCTAGAGGTGCTAGGCAACGTCAGCTTCTATTTTGCGTGAGCAAAGACCTAGTTGTACGTTGTCGTGCTATAGATCAATTACATCCAAAAGAGGCCCTCATTTCCCTAAAGAAACCCGAAAAACCTATATCAAACTGATAAAATTCATTTGATCTATATATTATATCCATCTCTGCAAATGATCTATTCTGTTCTCTTCTCAACCAAGTCTCAGTCATGGTTTCAGAATCCTAGAAAGCTTGTGAAAATATGTGGTAAGGAAACTGCATGTATGATAGTGTGTTCTGATTAAAAACTCCATGATTTGATTGCGATTTATTTGGGTGTTCATATTAATTAAACCTAAAACATGATAAATCAGTTGCATACCGTTATATGGAAAAGGCCTAAGGAGATAAGTTTAAGTGGACAAACATACTGGCAATCGCTCGGATCACCCAAAGTAAATTAGTGTTGATAAGTGTAGTCTAGTTCGAAACACTGTGATATGATCCCATTGCAATTGTAATTATATATTAGTTTCTTTGTTTATTTGTGTTTTAGTTTATATTGTTAGATTTTAAAAATAAAAATTCAAAATAGTATTTTACTTTTATAAAATCAAAAATCCAAAAATAGAGTGTTTAATTGTTTTATTAAAAATTTTAATCGTTCTTGAAGATTTGATTAGTCATCATAAGTTGAAACAAATTTGAATTGTGAAGTCCGAGTATAAATTCTTGCATGTACCAAGTGTTCATATGGTATTTCCCTATGTTGCATAGAAATGTGTGCTTATGAACTTCTAAGCATGTGCAGAATTTGATTCAAATCAAGAAACAGGGGTTATTGAAGATTGAGATGATGTTGGTTGCTGACAAAGCATGAAGCATCACAACAACAAGATGTGCCTGAGTCAGAAGAATCAGATACGAGTTGTAATCTAACAGTGATAGTACGTTTGAAGAAGTACCTGTGAACCTGCTTGAAAGAGAAGACACTGACAAAGAAAAGAGTTTACTGAGAATACTCCTCTTGCATTCTTTTCAACAAGATTTTTAAGCAAAGCTGATCGTGATTAAGAAGAATAAAGAGCCCAAGTTTGAAGAAGAAAAGATGACGTGTCTTCCCACAGAGACATGAGAAAGACAGCAGTTTGATAAAGACCACATAAACCTAGGGGGATATTGCAAGGCCATATAATTGAGTAGGTTTACGCTTATCTTTATCAAGCACAAGTATAAGCTATTAGGCTTAGTTTTCTAGTGGGTTAGTATTGGGATAAGCCATGTGGGCTAATTAAGTGATTTGGGCTTATTTAGTCAATAGTATGCATGTGGGCTTGGCCTAGTTTGTATTAGGTCACCCTATGTAACTATAAATAGGATGTTCCTTAGCTTGTTTTAGTTGTTGATTCTTTGTGAAACATTGTCATCTTGTGCGAGTACCAGACGACTCTCGAAGTCGTGTGCTTGTTGAATCAATACAATCATTCTTGTTTCAATCTTCTACACATATTCTTGTTTTTCCGCAACTAGTTTAGGTGTCGTGATATCCGATTGTGAAGTTTTCTTGACTTACACCTGCAGAAAAAGACAACAGCAAAAGACAAACCAACACGGGGCCGTGTCAACTCAACATGGGTCGTGGTCAACTCTAAGATTTGCAGAATCTGAGATAGAACAACAAGTACACTCAGCACTGTTAGTGCATTTATGTCTATCACCTCCGTCAATACAGACCGTAGCGAGAACTGATCTAACCATGCTTTATAGTGTTATATTTAGTAAAAAGGCAAGGTGGCATTTCTGTAATTAGTGAGAAGTCTCATTAAAGCCTTGGCCTATAAATAGAATAGTTAGGGTTAGAATTTAGAACTTTTGCACATTTGGAGACTTTAGAGCTTTGGAGCTAGAGAGAGAGAGTCTAGAGAGAGAAAGTGCAAGAGGTGATTCACGGTGCTTGTAATCTTTTCACATATTCAATCGAATCACAGATTTAGTACGTTATCGTGTTCGGTCCACGCACGTGTACGGATTCCACACGTCACACGTGTCGATACGCAATCGTTACGGAGTCGAAAACCGATCCTACAAGTGGTATCAGAGCAGGAGCTCGATTGCACGGATCAAACACACAATTTTGCACGGAAAATCATCTGATTCGGATCCAAATTTCATTCAGATTTGTCAAATTTCTTCACTTTTACATTTCTTCACGTTTTTATCTGAAAATTGCCAAATTAAACGACTTTTTACGGTTAAAATCGGCTAATTTTTGGATATGTTGTGCGAAAATACTTGATCTATAACCCTACAAATTTTCAGGTCAAAATTCCAAACCGTTTGGGAGAAACCTAAATTTTTTGGTTCGAAAAAAGTTGATAATATGTTTGCTGTTATTGTTGGAATTCATTTGAGTGTCATCCGATCGGACTACAGTCCGAACGGACAGTATTCTGAACCAAAGCATCACACTTTACATTTCTTTAAAGTAGATTGACTTTTTAACCGTCACTCGATCGGAGTACAGTCCGATCGGACAGTAGTCCGATCCATTGTCTCATACGTTTTACTGAAATTCATTTAAGTCGTTGACCTGTTGACTGCTACCCGATCGGACTACAGTTCGAACGAGCGGTAGTCCGTTTCAACACACCTCTTTCATTAAAGTCAATTGTGCAGTCAACATTTCTCAGCTTTATTAATAATTACATCAGAAGTCACGTGATTCATTTTAATTGATAGATTATTATTTGAGGCCCAATCAAAGTGATTCATACATCTACGGCCCAATCACATTCTGTTGTTAATAAAGTCATTTGCACATATTTTCAAACATTGAATTAAAAGAGGTGAAAATTTGTTCATTAGTGCATGTGATCTATGAGTTTGCATGTGATAAACAGATAAAAGTTGTCGGCCATTATTGATTTGTGCATGTGATGTGATTCAGGTTGCAAGTGAGATTATATTTCTGTGTTGTGGTCAAAGAGTCAACATGCTATTCGATCGGACAACATAACTTTTGTCATATAGTGTCACTCGATCGAACAGTGGGTCGAACGAGTTGCCACCTTATTCACTAATTGTTGTGCCACTCGATCAGACAACTCACTCATATAGTTTTTGTCTTATAGTTCTACTCGATCGGACAACATTGTCTAAATTCCTTGCATTTTGTTTGAAGTGCCACAAAATCACTCGATCGGACAACATCATTTTGTCTTTTTGTGCCATCAATCAAGTGGTGGGTCGTTCGGATTACCACTCTATTCAAATACATTGTGACTCGTTCGGACAACAGTTTGTTCGGACAACAGCTTGAACGGACAGCAGCTCGAACGGACAATAGCTCGAACGGACAGCATTGTCACCCGATCGGACAGCATCCCCACTCGATCGGACAGCGTTGTCACCTGATTATTGTCACTGTTGATTTTTGTTGACTCACTCGATCGGATACCCGTCCGATTCAGTTGATTGTTAGTGATTGAACTGATTTTGTTTGTTCATTTCAGGTGATTCGAGCTGATAAACGAGGCGAAAGAATTCTAGTAACGGAAAATTCAAGAAGCATTTCAAAGATGTCGGGAATCGGGGAAGAGTTTTATAACACGTTTTATAACGCGTTTACATCAGAAGAAACTCCAGTGACACCAAAGAATGCTACAACCGTGATATCTGAGAGTTTGAATCATGATAACGTGTACGGAAATCATCTGAGACCACCAAAGCTCATGAATATCGAAGATTATCACTGGTGGTATGAAAGATTTGAAAACTGGGTACAAGCCTATGCGTATGATAGTTGGATCATGTTGACCATAGGATATGAAAAACCAAGAAAAGAAAAATATGAATTAATCACACTTAAAAATTTCACAGCTGATGATAAAAAGGAACATTCAAGTGAATTAAGAATGAAAACTCTACTTCAACAATCTATCAGAGAGGATATTTTCTCACTACTTCAGCATGGTGAAACGTCTAAGTCAATTTGGGAAGCGTTAAAGTTAAATGCTGAAGGTGGAAAGGATATCAAGAAAAACAAGATATCACTGTTGAAGAAAGAGTTTGACTTGTTTAGTTGCATGAAGAATGAAACAGTTCGTCAAATGATAGAACGATTTTGCCATCTGAAGATTGAAATGGAAAGGTTTGGAATCCACAAAGAGAGAGAAGAGATGGTGGATAAACTCGTCGAGGCATTACCACATGAGGAAGATTGGAAAACCTATGTGATTGTGTTGAAAAATGATGATAAATTCGATGAGATGACGTTAGACAGTCTGATTGAAAGATAGAGGGACATGATCTGTTGTTACAAAAACAAAACAAGGTGTCCAGCTCTAGTTATCAACAGAATGTCGGTTTGTACTATCGCAGAGGAATGCTACAAAACAACGAATCTCCAAAGATCAAAATTGGTTATAGTGTAGAAAAGACTGGTGACTCGTCAAAGAACAAATCTTCGAGCTATGATCCAGGATATCATTCTTCATCTGCATCTGCATCGTCAAAATCTAATCCAAACCAGGATTGGAAAAATTCTCCACTTTTGAACAATGAGTTTGCTCAACAGCACATGAGCTTCTTAGCCTCTATTTTGGTATCTTACGAAGGTTTAATTGCAGGTAAGATCGGAAATCCAAACATGACGAAGGAGGATTACGATCAAGTCGATCCAGAAGAGATGGAACTAATGGACATTCGCTGGTGCATGGCAAGCGTCATCCGAAGATCTCAAAGATTCATGGAGATAACTGGCAAAAAGTGCTTGGATGGCCCGGAAATGAAGATAGGTTTTGATAAGAACAAAGTCACTTGTTTCAAGTGTAAACAAAAGGGGCACTTCAAGAGAGAATGCACGAACAACAAAGCCGATGATAGCGTGAATCCTTTTTATGAGGATTACTACAAAAAGGCCATTTATCATCAGAACAACGAGCAACCAACCAGAAAGCAGATTGTAGTGAATCCAGTATACAAAACGAAGAATCTGAAAAATGTGTCTTGGAAAATTTTGATTGGGATAAATACTTTGATGAGACGGAAAGACCCAGAATTGTAATTCATGATGATGAAGGGTATGATTGGAATCAACATGACAAAGTAGTTGGAAAAGCCAAAGCAATGGTTGCTGAGATCAAACAAAGTCGAGAAGAAAGGCATGCTCGCATTAGACTGGATGAAGTGTATGATGCCTACAACGAAGCAACACTAGCAGGCAGGTGGAACAAAGAAAAGGAATGCTTTGTCGATCCTCAAGGAAACCCGACGGTTGATCCTAAGAAGGTTAACTTTGAAGCTTTAGTTGCTGCTATACCTACTGTAAGTGTTTGGTGCAAAGGTCTTGAAGAAATTCCAAGGTATAAAGAGAAGGTTGAAGAAGGCATTAGGAAGGTGATATATGCCAGTTTGGAGAAGAAGAAGAAGACGGTTGAGGAGATTGTAAATGAGAGTGAGAAGCTGGTAAATGAGGTGAAGAAAGCTGATGAGAAAGCTGAGGAAGCTGTTGGAGAGAAACAACAGGTGTTTGAAGAAGATCAGACTCAACAAGCAAAAGAAGCCACAGTGCCAATCACTGAGGTAACAACTCAAAATGATTCTTCTGATAATAAAGCTGAACAACAGTGCAATAAATGCATGGAAACGTGCAGTGCTTGTACTGAAAAGGATGAAAAGCTTAAAATCAGAGACATTGAATTCACTAAAATAGAAAAGATTTTCAAAAATAAAAGTCATGAAATGATTGAAAATGAAATTTTTTTGAAACAAGAAAATGATAAATTAAAACAAAAATGTGATGATCTTGAAAAAGAAAACAAAATATTGAAAGAAAAGTGTTCAGCTGTTTGCAACGAATGTGTTCCAAAAGATAATACAATTCAAGAGTTGCAAAAGGAATATGATGGAATGAAATTGTCATATCATACTGTAAAAGAAGCGTATGAAACTTTGAAAAGTAAAGTCAAAAGTTTAGATGATAGATTGTGTGCATGTCAGAAAAACACTAAATTTCTTGGAGGAAAACAAATGGTTTTAAATCAATATATTGATGATGTCGCTAAGCTTAAACAAGAACTGGCAGATAAGGAAAAGTTGGTCAATAAATTGCAAAGTTACCATGCGTCTTCATACATTCTGGAACGTATTTCAACATCACACCTGATGGGAAAGAGTCAGAAAAGAACAAAAAGGGAATTGGGTCTGAATACCATCAGGTTCCACCACCGTTGGAGAATAATTATACATTCTATGATGGTGAGAAGGTGGAAAAAGCAATAAACATGGTTGACCAGTTACCCGACAACATTGATGTGACTTACACCAAATCTGATGACATCAGTGATTCAGAGGTGGTTGGTAAGGTTGTTGAAAGTGTTCTAGCAGAGGAGTCAACCAAAACAGATAATGAGGGAAGTTTTCATGATAGTTATCTTAAACACTCAAAATCAGAAAAAGTTGTGAATGATGATTCAAAAGGATTGGTTTATATCATGATTGGATCAGACAAACTATTTTCGGATACTGAATTCCCAATTCAAAATGTGATTTCAGATAAAATCAACAAAGTTTTTAAACTGGTAGAGATTCAAAAGTCTGAAATTTCAAAATTTGCTGGAAAACGTCAGAAAACTTTTTATAACAAACCTGGTTATAAAAAGAAAAACATAAAGGCTGGGTTGGGTTATAAAAAGAAACAGAATTGGAAAAGAAATGTAACACCAAATTATCAAGAAAAGATGAACTTTGTTCACGGAACAAATTCTGAAGAAGAGAAAGAACTCCAATTTAGACGACAGTCTAATGAAGAGTTCTATGCTCAAAAGAAAAGGCAACAACAACAGGTTAAAGATGTGTCCAAGAGAACATGCTTTAAGTGTGATCAAATTGGACATCTCAGTCGAAATTGTCCAAATCTTAAACCTGTTGGTGTTGAAACGAAAAAGAAGTCTAATGTTGTGAATCAGAAGTCAACCAAGTTTGATTCAGTTGGAAAACAACAGTAGATGCAACAAAACCAAATCAGTTTTGGAAACCAAAAGTTGTAATTCAAAATCAAAATGTTCAAAATGAATCACATTTTTACAAAAGAAGTGCTTCGAAAGGACAAACTTGGGTTGAAAAGAAACAAACGGTTTCTGTGAGTGATAATCAGAATGAAAATTCATTTGTGAAAAATGATAAAGATTTTCCGAAGTTGAATGAAACGTTTTATGTTGAAATGCCTAAGGTCAAGCAGACCTAGGCTAACTTGTTCAAGTAATTGAATACATTTGAATGTGCAGGTGCTTCAGCAAGAAGATGAAAGCAAAATCAACGGAGGAAGCAGCCTGGCACGAGGAGACGAGGCTGCTGGTCCCTGCGTCTGAAATCAGGGAGTTTGTTCATTTTTGTACATAAATAAACCATATTTCAAAACCCTAAAAATTGAAAAATTTAAAAACCAAAAATATGTTTTTAATTGTCAAAATTTTGAAAAATCAAAAATATGTTTGTTTTTTAAGTTTGTCAAAAATCAAAAATTTTCAAAAATATGTTGAGTGAATATGCCAAAACCCTCACGGCGGAACACACATGATTAATTTCACAAGATTGAAAAACGGTTTTCAGACTGTAAAATATCAATGTGTTGTAAATCATGGGGGTACTTTATATTTTCTGCAAAACAGAGCATGAGATGTAGAAAATGGATGGCGAGACAAAGCTATCAGCATCGGTTATCAAATTTTCTTTAAATGTTTTGAATTTTAGGAGGAGTAAAAATTTCAGAAAATACAAAAACATTTGAAAATTTGAAAAAGCAAAAAACATGATAAAATTCAAAATCGAGTTTTGTGTAAAAAGAGGAAATGATAGTACATCAGTTAGACAATCACAGTACGCTAAAGATTTGGAAAGTAAAATCTGATAAATGGTCTCACTGATGATATGCCAGTAGGTTTTTACACACTTAGTAGATTGTTTTCGAGATATAAACCTAAATGTCAATACTTACTTATTTCGTGGGGAACATCTCTCGGATATGTAGGTAACCCCTGAAATCTTGTTTGAAGGGCTTTCTATTTCTGACATACTAGGTCTTTGTAATTGATGATATCTGGGGTATTATACCGGGACTTCTGATTTTGCGAGAGCAATAGCCTAGTCCTCGTATAATACTCTGCACTGCTTTAATCATAAAGCCCACCCTCAGCATAAAAAATGATGAAACATTGAAAAATGTTAATCATGTGCTGTTGAAGAAAAGATCCCCAAACGGGACACACCGAAAGTCGAGCCATCATCTCTTTGTCTGAATGGAAGTTCTAACCTAAGCTATCATGGTCTCGCATTACCCATTTACAGATATCATTAGTGTACATTCACCTGTAAGACTGAATATAGGAGTCTGGATACGGGAGTATATTCTGAGGTGGGACACGCGAATAAGTTTAAGTCCTTAAAACACTAATCTCGTATCTCGAATCGATTGAACTTTGTGTGAAAATTTAAGTGGATCAGTATACTGACAATCTAAGTGAATCGTTTAGAACTTAAAGTGTTTAAAGCTCAATGGTGCTTGTGATTTGTCATAAACTGATATGATCCTCTGACGCGAACTCAAACAAAAATATTGTCTGTAAGTATTTCTTTACTGCTTTATATTTCAGAAAAATACAAAAAGATTTTGATTTCTGCTTTATTTTCGACAACCGATGTCTGAGTGCTGAGTTTCAAAATCTAAGTACGCTGATCGTGTTTCTGAAAATAAAACAAGTTCATTAATTTGAAACTTGAAATTTTAATATAAAAATCAAAAACAGTTTGTGATATATCTAAGGTCATTAATTTGGACTTGGATGATTAACTTTGAGGGATTTGGATTCTTAGATTGTTAAAATCTGTTGTAAAGAGCTAGTTTCCGATCTGGTTCGCTAAAACTGCCAAATCAATAAAGATTGTTGATAGAGGGAGAGAATCAAGTTTCCTGGATATATTCATATTATTATATCTTAGAGCCAAGATCTTGATTTAGAAAGTTTAAAAGAGCCAGGTTATGATTCCTGGACAACTGAAAATGCTTTCACTGTAAAATATTTTAGCTTATTCTGAGAGAGCCAGGATTTTCAATCCTGAATGGTCAAAACATTTTTACTTATAAACGTTTGAGAGTTGCAGATACTATTCCAGACTACGATCCCGATAGCCGAGTCTAAGGGGGGGTCTGAAGACGAGCTCAACGCAAGGGGGAGCGTGCGTTCAAGGAGCCACGTAACTTTCCTGGAGGAGCTTATAACCGAAAAGCCAGGTGTAGATCCCAAAAGCACGGAAGCTTGACGAAAGGGGGAGCCCCCTTTTTCACATATTCAATCGAATCACAGATTTAGTACGTTATCGTGTTCGGTCCACGCACGTGTACGGATTCCGCACGTCACACGTGTCGATACGCAATCGTTACGGAGTCGAAAACCGATCCTATAAGCACGGGGCCGTGCTCTGCCACCACGGGCATGTTAGTACAAGACCTGACATCTGCAGTTAATGAAGGGAGAGAAATTGAAGACCACGGGGCCGTGCCTGGTGGGCACGGAGCTGTTTGAAGACTCTGTTTCCAGCTATAAATAGGGGTGCTTGGTTTTATTTCAACTGATCCCTTGGAAATCACTTCTCTCACACTTGCCATCAGTCCACCACCACTACAACACCAACACCCACCACCATCATCCATCTTTCATCTTGTAGAGTGTGTAGTAGTCTCGGGATCCAAGATCGATCGTAAGAGTTCTTGTCCAAAAAGGCCATGCTTGGCTAAATCTCTTATATCACTTGGTAAAGACAAATCTTTTATGTGTTACTTTTGATTTCCAATCTTTGGCAACTTTTTATTTGGGTATGTATTAATGACTCTAATAACTAGTTTTTTATATTGAAGGTGAACTTTACTTAATCAGTTCTTCATGTTTTGTTGATTCACTCATTCATGTCTTTATGGTTTATATAAAGCGCGTTAACTGCCTGGAAGGGGGTTAGAAGGGTGTTTAGGTAAAGTTCTTGCCTCGTTCAGTGTATAGATCCTGCGAGGACCTGATTCAAGCTTAGTAGGACTTCCCTTGAGGCAAATAGCATCAAATCGGGGGAAGTAAGAACGGCTTGTAATCCCTTATTTATAAATTACTATTAAAACAATAACCCGACCTTGCGGGACTGTATCCATGCTGACTCAGACCAATAGGTTGAGAGTAACGTCGCTTTCACAAGAGGGGCCTACCACTTTTCGCATTAATAACCTACTTAATTATCTTTCAATAATCTGACCTTGCGGGACTGTATCCATGCTGAGTCACACCAATAGGTTGAGGGTAACGTCGCCTTCACAAAAGGGGCCTACCACTATAACTAAGATAATCTCTTAAAAAGCCTAAAGTGCGAAAATCATCAAAGGATACATAAAAGAGGAGTTGGAACCAAATGATTCCTTCTTGTTTATCTGTTTTCCTTACATTTACATTTTTATTTTCTAGTTTATCTTTTAAATCTTTCAAAACTTTTATCAACATTTGGTTAGCTTATACGTTAACGACAAGCCAGTACTAAAAGCACTTGTGTCCTTGGATGACCTCGGTATTTTACCATCACTATATAATGTACACGATGGGTGCACTTGCCCTAATGTGTGTAGATTGATAGTATTGTATCGTGTTTTATAAATTTAAAGCTTGATGCGCGAGTAAAAAGTGCTTAAAATATATCTAAAATTTACACCCACACCGCCACACGTCAAGTTTTTGGCATCGTTGCCAGGGAAACAAGGATTTTGAGAAAGCTTAAAATTAGCGGCCTAATCAAATTCTGTACGTTTTTAAAACCGCGCGCCCATTTTCAAAACTTTTTAATTTTTTTCAGTAGGTTTGCCACGGGGCCGTGCCACTTGGCCACGCCCCCGTGCTGTAAATATTTATTAAAACTTTTTCAAACGCCCAGATACATGCTTGCCCACGGGTCATCATTATTTTTCTGTTTTCTGATCCCGAGGCTCGTTAATCTTCTAGGTATCTTCTAATACAATGGATTACTACTCAGAAGATTACAACTACTACTATATTGAGAATGATTATGAGGAACCATATTGTACCATTTACGGTGAATCCCCCTCGGTATAACATTGTTACATTTTTTAGCCGTCACCCTCTTACACCACATATGAAGAACCAAGGTTTGAGCTCACACAGCCAAGCTTTGATTGGGATACCAATCTGTTTGAAAAATACGACACGCCATCAACAATTGTTTCCGAAGCCGAAAGTCTTATACAAAGTTTCAAGAATTTAGAACTCTTACTTAAGAGATCTCGCGAAAAGGAGGAGACCATTTGTAAAGAGGTAATAATCGAAGAGGTAAAAATAAAAGAACCACAAAACGAAAAACTCACGCATGAACCAAACCATAAAGAAGGGAAGTCTAAAACTAATGATTTTAAAATAGAACAAGACTTTCAAGAAATTCACGTTTTACAACCTTCTTTTGAAAATCATTGTTTGGTACCTTCTCATGCCAAGTTTTTAAAAGAGCTAAACACTATTCAAAGAATTAGTTAGCATTAACTTAACAAATGATCAAACTTCGCTAATACAAGATGAACACCATGAACTAAACATAAAACCGGTACCATGTTTTTTTTCAAAACATCTTCGTTAGTAACATGCTAATTGATAAAGATCTTTGTGTTAACATAATGCCAAACTACATTATCGAAAAGTTGGGTACTGGTGATTTTTATCCTCTTAAAATCCCTATTTTTCTCTCTAACTGAAAATATGATAAAAGCCACGGGAATGGTTGAGGATGTCTTAATTCAAACAAACCAAACGGTAGTACTAACCGACTTTATCATCTTAGATGATGCCCCCTCATGTTGTGATAACTGTTAGTGCAGTAATGTCTATCGCCTCCGTCAATACGATTCGTAGCTGAAATGAGAAGAAATTAAGACATTATAGTGTTATATTTAGTGAAAAGGCAAGGTGGCAATATTGTAAATAAGAGGAAATCTCTTATATGCCTTGGCCTATAAATAGGAAGCTTATGTCTTTGTTTTAGAACTTTTGCCACATTTGAGACTTGGAGCTTTAAAGGTTAGAGAGAGAGTCTAGAGAGAGAAAGTGGCAAGGTGATTCAAGTTTCTTTGTACGTTTCACATCTATCAATGGAATCACAGATTTAGTACGTTTTCGTGTTCGGTCCACGCACGTGTACGGATTCCGCACGTCACACGTGTTCATACGCAATCGTTTCGGAGTCGAAAACCGATCCTACAAGTGGTATCAGAGAAGGAGCTTGATTGCACGGATTAAACACACAAATTCACACGAAAAATCATCAGATTCAGAGTCAAATTCATCCAGATTTGTCAAATTTTCTTTTCCTATTCTAGTTCTTCATTTTTCTTCAGAAAATTGCAAAATTAACGGGGTTTTAACGGTTCAAATTGGTTGATTTTTTAGTATTATATGCGAAAATCATAATCGAACTACCCTACAAAATTTCAGATCAAAACTCCAAACAGATTGTGAGAAATCTTGATTTTTCTGGTTCGAAAAAGTTGAAAAATGTTCGCTGTTACTATTGCTGTTCATGAAAATGGTCACCGATCGGATGGCTATCCGATCGCGTAACCATCCGATCCAAATCAAATAGTTGTGGGCACAATCGTCGAATGGTGACTCGATCGGGATCACCATCCGATCCGTTACATTATATTATTTTGATATCTGCCAATCGTCGAATCGTCACTCGATCGGATCACTATCCGATCCACAAGCATTTTGTTTGGTTTAGTCCAAGTGTCGAGTGGCTACTCGATCGGATCACTATCCGATCCTCATCACTCTTTCACATATTCACTTGTTGTGCAAATCATCGAACGGCAATCCGTACGGATTGCCATCCGATTCTAAACTCCTTATTTGTTTGTTATAACAGGTTCAAGTGTCGGATCACTACTCGATCGGATCACTATCCGATCATCAACACAAAAGGTCTAATTGTCGGATCCCCACTCGATCGGATCATCATCCGATCCAAAGCATATTGTCCAAGTGTCGGATCGTCACTCGATCGGATCACCATCCGATACTTTGTTGGTGTCACTCGATTGGATCACCATCCGATCCTCAACACATATTGTCCAAGTATCGGATCACCACTCGATTGGATCACCGTCTGATCCGTTGTCATCTGATCATTGTTATTCTGTTGACCCTCGTTGACCATACTCGATCGGATACCCATCCGATCCAGCTGTTTGATATTTTTTTAAAAATTGATTGTTTGTTTGTGATTTTAAAGGTGATTCGAATTGATAAACGAGGAGCATCATGGCTGAAGAATTCTACAACACGTTTTACAAGGCTTTCACATCAGAATCTTCAAAAAATTCAACAGTTACACCAAAAACCATAACAAAAGCAATCAATGATAATATTAAACATGATAACTTCTATGGGACTTATTCAAAACCACCAAAACTCGAAAGTATTGAAGATTACACATGGTGGAAAGAACGATTCATCAACTGGGCCAAAGCTTACGCACATGAAAGCTGGTTTTGCATGGAGTTTGGATATGACAGACCTGTCAATGACAAAGGAGAAGAAATCCCACTCACAAGCTTATCCGTTGAAGACAAAAAGAACTTCTCATATGAACAAAGAATGATTGCTCTAATCCAACAGTCGATTAGAGATGATATATTTGCATTACTTGTTCATGATGGTTCCTCTAAATCGGTTTGGGAAGCTTTAAAGGTTAAAGCTGAGGGTGGTAAATAGATTAAAAAGAATAAAATTGCTTTACTAAAAAAGGAATTTGATCTGTTTGATAGTCTAAAAGGAGAGTCGGTGAGACAAATGAGTGAGCGATTTTGTCATTTAAAAATTGAGCTTGATAGATTTGGAATCGTAAAAACACGTGAAGAAATTATTGATAAAATCATTGAAGCGTTACCACGAGCTGATTGGTGGCAAACGCTTGTTTTTATTTTGAAAAATGATGTGTTGTATGAAACAATTACTCTCGATGTGTTGATTAAAAAGATTGAAACTCATGAGCTTGAATTGCAGAAACAGAACAAGATGAGTAGCTCTTCGCATCAACAGAATGTCGGTCTTTACTACAAGGGCAGTGTACCTCAGATAACTGTAAATGAATCACCAAAGACGACATTTAGTGTTGAAAAGTCAAAAGAACCACAGAAAAGCTCAACAAGTTACGATCTAGGATATCATTCATCGTCAACAACATCAAACTCTGAAGAACCTGAAGAGATACTCTGCAACATCGCCTTAAAGCTAAAGAAGACATCGTCAATGAACATAAACGCCGCTAAACAGCAAATGAGTCTTCTGGGATCCATTCTGGAATCATATGAAGATCTGGTAGCTGGGAAAATTGGAAATTCTGAACTGACAAAAGAAGATTGTGACCAGATCGATCCAGAAGAGATGGAACTCATAGATCTAAGATGGTGTTTAGCAAGCTGCATTCGAAGAGCTCAGCGGTTCATGGATATTACTGGTAGACAATCAATCTGTGGACCATCAACAAAGCTAGGATTCAACAAATCAAAAGTGACCTGCTTCAAATGCAAGCAAAAGGGTCATTTAAAAAGAGAATGCAGAAACTCTGCTGTTGAAGAAAGAGCTAATCCGTTTAAAGAAGACTACTATCAAAAGGCGATCTATCACAAGAACAGAGAAGAGTTACCAAGGTTGAAACAAATTGAAGATAATCCTGAAATGGAGAAATCAAGAGCTTGTGTTGTGATTCAAGATGATGAAGGGTTTGACTGGAGCGAATTCCTTCCAGAAGATGATCTTGTTGATGATCGGTTCACAGCTCATAGCAGAAGTATATCATCAAACAAACATCATGCATTCGTTGCTGAGATAAAAGAGAAAACGAGAGAAGAAATTCTGAAAGAAAAAACATACAGAGAGAGGTGTATCGCAGGATATCGGATTGAAGAGATGGAGAAGGAATATGAAGAGGCTAGGAATTATAGAAGATATGACAAGAAGCGAGAGTGTTATGTCAACAGCAATGGTGAACCAGTTGTTCATCCAAAAGAAGTGGTTTTTGATGACGTTCTTGCAGTAATTCCTCTATCCGGCGAGTACTACTCAAATGTTGAAAAAGACAAACATTATAAGAAAAAGCTGGATAAAATCATCAGAGATGTCATGACATCAAGTCTGAAAAAGAGGGATGAAGAAAGAATGAAGAAAAATGTTGATGAGTTGGTGAATGATTTGAAGAAGATAGCTGAAGAAGAGAAAGAAAAGAAAGACAAAGCAGTTGGTGAAAAAGTTGTTACTAAAAAACAGCAGAACGAAGATGATCTGAAAAAGTTAGGAGAAGATGATGAGAAGGTTGAAAGTTCAGTTGAAGTGGATGGTGCTAATGGTGTTGGTGAAGAACAAAAGAAGAGAAACTGATCAGACACAGACGGAAGCGAAAGCTGAAGTGCTGATCACTGAGGTAAAAACTGAATCTGAAATCTTAAAAACTGTTGAACAGTGCAAGAAATGCATGGAAACATGCAGTGCTTGTACTGAAAAAGATGAAAAATTCAGAACAAGAGATCTTGAATTCACTAAAATCGAAGAAGTTTTCAAAAATAAATGCAAAGAGATGTTAGAAAACGAAAAAGTTTTGAAAGACAATGATGAAAAGCTCACACAAAAATGCAAGAATTTAGAAAAAGAAAATGAAATTTTGAAAGAAAAAGTTTCGAAAATGACTGAAGAGTGTTTACAAAAAGAAAGTGCATTTCAAGAAATGAAAAAGCAATACGATTCTATAAAACTTGCATATTATATTACAAAAGAATCATATGAAGACGTGAAGAGTCAAATGAAACTTGTTCAATCCAGATTGAAATATTGTTCTGAAACAATTGATACGCTTAAGCGACAATATCAAATAAAGAAACAAGTTGTAAACTCTTATATTGAAGATGTTGCTAAGCTAAAGCGTCAAATAGCTGATTTAGAACAAGATAACAACAAGTTACATAGCTATCACACTTCATCATATGTGCTTGAACGTATTTTCAATCTAAAACCGGATGGTAAAGATTCTGAGCAAAACAAGAAAGGAATTGGCTCAGAATATCATCATGTTCCACCACCGTTTGAGGAAAAATTCACGTTCTATGATGACGAGAAGGTGGAAAAGGCTTTCAACATGGTTGATCAATTGCCAGACAATATTGACGTAACCTATTCCAAATCTGATGATTCTAGTAATTCATAGGTGGTAGGTATGGTCGTTGAAAGTGTCTTGAAAGAAGACGAGTCAGTTGAAACAGGTAAATCAGAATCACAAGATGAAAATGAAGATAGTTTTCATGAAGGTTATCTGAAAAATTCAAAATCTGAGAGAAATGCGAATGACGATTCAAAAGGATTAGTTTATACCATGATTGGATCAGACAAGTTATTCTCAGATTTTGAAGTCCCGATTCAGAATGTGATTTCAGAAAAGATTGACAAAGTTTTCAAAATGATTGAAATTGAAAAATCTGAGATTCCAAAGTTTGTTGGAAAGAGTTACAAAACTTTTTATAACAAACCTGGTTACAAAAAGAAAAACATAAAGGCTGGTTTGGGTTATAAAAAGAAACAAAATTGGAAAAGATATGAAACGCCAAATTATCAGACAAAGATGAATTTTGTTCACGGAACAAGTTCCGAAGAAGAGAAAGAACTCCAATTTAGGCGTCAGTCTAATGAAGAGTTCTATGCTCAGAAAAAGCAACAACAACAGGTCAAAGATGTCTCAAAAAGAACATGTTTTAAATGTGATCAAACTGGACATCTTGCACACAAGTGTCCAAATCTGAAACCTGTTGGTGTTGAGACGAAAAAGAAGTTTGATGTTGTGAATCAGAAGTTAACCAAGTTTGATTCAAAGCAAACTTGGAAGCCGAAAATGTCAAAGGTTGACTCACAACAAACATGGAAATCGGTGACACCCAAATTAGGAACAACAAAAAGTTGGAAAACAACTGTTGATGCAACTAAACTAAACCAGTTTTGGAAACCAAAAGTTGTTGTTCAAAATCAAAATGTTCAAAAGGATTCACATTTTTACAAAAGAAGTGCTTCAAAAGGACAAGGCTGGGTGGTTAAAACACAACCTAGTTCTGAGCAGAAAATTGATTCAATCAAAAAGGATGAAGTAAAAAATGAAAAGTTGTTTGTTCAAAACGACGACAATTTTCCAAGACTGAATGAATCTTATTGTGTTGAAATGCCTAAGGTCAAACAGACCTGGGCTAACTTGTTCAAGTAATTCAATAGTTTGAATGTGCATGTGCTCAAGAAATCTGAATGTCATTTAGAGGAATGTCGGAGCAGCCTGGCACAAGGAGAGGAGGCTGCTGGACCCTGCAACTTAAACAAGGAGTTTGTTTGATTTCTGTACATAAATAAACCACATTTAAAAAAACCCTTAAAAACTGAAAAATTTAAAAATAAAAAATATGTTTGTTTTTAAATTTTGTCAAAAATCAAAAATTTCAAAAATATGTTACTTGAATACGCCGAAACCCTCACGGCTGAACAAACATGATTAATTTCACAAGATTGAAAAACGGTTTTCAAACTGTAAAATATCAATGTGTTGTAAATCATGGGGGTATATTTTCTGCAAAACAGAGCATGAGATGCAGAAAATGGATGGCGAGACAAAGCTATCAGTATCAGGTTGTCAAATTTTCTTTAAATGGTTTTGAATTTTAGGGGGAGTAAGAAATTGTCAGAAAATTAAAAAACATTAGAAAATTTGAAAAAGCCAAAAACATGATAAAATCAAAAACAGTTTTGTGTAAAAAGAGGAAATGATAGTACATCAGTAGAAAATTATAGAACGCTAAAGAAATGGAAAGTCAAATGTGATAAACGGTCTCACTGATGATATGCCAGTAGGTTTTTAAACGCTTAGTAGATTGTTTTTTAAATATAAACCTAAATATCAAATACTTACTTATCTCGTGGGGAACATCTCTCGGATATATGGGTAACCCCCGAAATCTTGTTTGAGAGATTGCCTGATTCTGAGATACTAGGTCTTTATACTGTTTGATATATGGGGTATTATACCTGGTCTTCTGATATTGCAGAAGCAATGGCCTAGACCTCGTATAATACTTTACGCTCTTTAAAAAATTTACCCTCTGCACAAAAATTGAAAAATATCGAAAGATATGAATCAATGCTGTAGGTCCCCTATTCGTATGGATCTTTCACAGAATTGTCTTTCTAATCAAGAGTGCGGAATCCTCTTGATCAGAATATACCAGAAACAAGTAGAAGAACAGAAACAGCAAATCACTTTCAAACCGGATCTTTATTGATTATCTATCAAACTGATTACAATCAATCAAGATCCCTAACCAACTCCAAATTCGTCCAAGCCTAAGCACTCTCACGAATTTGCTCTCACACACTGTTTTTGGCTGATTAACCTAAACCCTAAAGCCTAACCTTGTTTATATAACACAAGGTTTGCTACTTGGGCCAAGGTTTCCAACATGGACTGCGAATTGGACAAGCCCAATTCGCCCCCATACACCCAATTCATTGGGTTTAGTTAGCCCGAACATTACAACTAACTATTACAAAGCTAAACCCGCTAACTGTTTATCGTTTAACTAATTACAAGATATCCAAAGACCAAATCTAAGCTGTTGTCACAAACATGCACCAACAAACTCCCCCTTGACAATAGCTTCATAAAATAACTTTGTCTTCAGTCATCTTGCAATCTTCATCTAGTCTTGCACTGTCTTTGGTCTTTGGATAGCTTCAGCTTCAACAGCTTCTGTCAGCAACAGAACAGACTCCCCCTAAGCTGATGCATCCAATCACCAAATCTTCAAAAATTTTAGCGTTTGAGTAAACTCCAGTTCAGCATTTGTATAGCAATCTTCAAACTCTTCAACTTTGTCTGCAATGTAGAAAGGAGGTTCTACCATGCATCCAATCAAACTCTCATCTTCACAGCAACTTCTCAGCAACACACTGCTTCAATCTGTTTACTATAAAACAAACATCTCGAGAAACCATAAGAATTTTTCAACATAAGTTAAACAAATTATTATTATTCAAGAGATTTGTTAAACTGTATAACAGATTAAGCATTTTCCAATTAATCACCAACACGCAAAACTTTTTAATCACACCCTATAACCCGCATGATTTAAAAATTTTGAACTCACTTTCCAACACCGTCTCCCCCTATCAGTAACAATTCCTCCAAGAATAACAGTTTTCCGTACGTTAAGAATTTTAAACAGAAAAAGACACTATTTTTGGATTTTTGTATTTTCTGAAAGCAAGTAAATAACAAAAGCAATAAACACTCTATTTTTGTGAGAATCACTGGTAAGAAGATCATATCAGCACAATCAAACCGTTTTCACACTATTTAATTTTTCATGAAAAGCAGTTCAAGACGATTACCAGTATGTTTGTCCTTTTAAACAAAATGCATGAACATTTCAAGTACCATTACCGTATGATACGTTAAGGTAATTTTATTACTAATATACTAGCGTGTCCCACTTCAGGATATACCCCCGCGATCAAGGTATGCACAAAGATTCATCGTAGTAGGTGAGTATACTGATGTCATCCTTTAAGATATCCTGACAGTGCCTAGGTCTGCATATAATCTGTTTTATCATGTTTTGATTGCTTAACAATGAACACCCAAATAAATACTAATCAAATCCTGGAAATATAAACAACACACTCTATCATGCAAGTATCTTCCCTACCACATATTTCACAAGTCCAATCCAGATTTCTGAAATCTTAACTGGGAATAGGTTGAGAAGAGAACAGAATAGATCTTTAGCAGAGATGGTATAATATACAGATCAAATGAGTTTTTCTCAGTTTGATATAGGTTTCTTGGGTTTCTTTTGGGCACTTGAGGGCCTCTTTCGGGTGTATTAGATCTATAGCTCGACAACGTACAACTAGGTCAGCATGTATCTGGATGCAGCAGAAGCTGTCGTTGCCTAGCACCTCCAGGTCAGCATATATCTGGATGCAGCAGAGGAGGTACACGATTTTTTCAGAGAAGATTTCAGAATCAGATCAAAATTGTGTGTATCGGGACAACATACAGACATTCAAATAGAAATGAGCTAATTCCAAGTGACTTTCTTTCATGGGGTCATGTACAATTTTAGTTCTGAACAGAAAGACAGTCAAGATATCCCCAGATGAAATAACAGTATAAAGACCCAAAACTTCAGATTTTGGCAATCTATCAACGCAAGATTTAAGGTCATTAAACCATACACCACTGATGTGTTCCCCACTCATATTCAGTGCATTTATGTTTATATCACATTGGTAAGTTGATTATTTCATGCTTTTTGCCTACTGGTACATCATATGATGAAGCTGCTATCACACTTAAGCATTTTAATTTCAGTTTCAGTGTGACAGTCTAACTTGCTGATGTACTATCATTTCTCCTTTTTCACACAGTGATAACTCATTTTTTATTTTCTATTTTTTTTATGTTTTTGATTTTTCAATGTTTTTGTATTTTTGATTCTTTAAGAAAAGCAGTAAACTATTTACAAAATTCTTATGAAAAACCAGTTATTCAGGATTCCTCATCCCGTTGAGTTCGACTAAGTGTTCAAAGCGAGCCCTGTCAAAAGCTTTAGTATAAAGATCTGCCAGGTTATCTTCGGTGTCGACTCGATGTAATTCAATTAGTCTCTTTTCAGCACAATCCCGTATAAAATGATGACGTATGTCAATATGTTTTGTGCGACTGTGTTTCACGGGATTATTATCAACTAACTATTACAAAGCTAAACCCGCTAACTGTTTATCGTTTAACTAATTACAAGATATCCAAAGACCAAATCTAAGTTGTTGTCACAAACATGCACCAACAAATGCAGTTGAAGAAAAGATTCTCTAAAGGGAACACACCTAAAGTCGAGTCTTCATCTCTTTGACTGAACGGAAGTTTATACCTGAGCTCTCAAGGTCTCGCATTAACCCAGAGAACAAATATCAAATTGGTATACTCACCTGTAAGACTGAATCTAGGGAATTTTGTTACAGGAGTATATTCTGAGGTGGGATACGGTAATAAGTTAAGTCCTTAAAACAGTAATCCCGTATCTCGAATCAATTAAACTTTGTGTGAAAATTTAAGAGGATCAGTATACTGACAATCTAAGTGAATCGTTTAGAACTTACAGTGTTTAAAGCTCAACGGTGCTAGTGATTTGTCATAAACTGATATGATCCTCTGACACGAACTCAAACAAAAATATTGTCTGTAAATATTTCTTTACTGCTTTATGTTTCAGAAAAAATACAAAAAGATTTGATTCCGATTTATTTTCGACAACCGATGTCTGAAGGCTGAGTTTCAAAATCTAAGTACGCTGATCGTGTTTCTGAAAAATAAACAAGTTCATTAATTTGAAACTTGAAGTTTTATTCAAAAATCAAAAACAGTTTGTGATATCTCCAAGGTCATTAAGTTGGACTTGGATGATTAACAGTGAGGGATTTGGATTCTTAAATTGTTAAAATCTGTTGTAAAGAGCTAGGTTTTGATCATGGATACTTAATACTGCAAAATCTATGAAGATTGTTGATAGGGGGGAGAGAATCAAGTAATCCTGGATATATTCATATTATTGTATTTTAGAGCCAGGTTCTTGATTAAAAGTTTTTTTTTAAAAAGAGTTAGGTCATGATTCCTGGACAACCGGAAATGCTTTCACTGTCAAAATTATTTTAGCTTATGCTGAGAGAGCCAGGATTTTCAATCCTGAATGCTCAAAACGTTTTCACTTATAAATGTTTGAGTATTGCAGATGTTGTACCAGATTACGATCCTGATAGACGAGTCTAAGGGGGAGTCTGAAGACGAGCTCGACACAAGGGGGAGCTTGTAACCGGAAAGCCAGGTGTCGATCCCAAAAGCATGGAAGCTTGACGAAAGGGGGAGCCTGAAGAAAGAGTCTACCGAAAGGGGGAGCTGAAGTTGAAGACAGATCCTCGAGGATTCTGTTCGAGCAAGAGGGAGTCTGTGCTGCTAAAGACGAGATAAAGCTTCAAGAAGACCCAAGAGAGAGAGAGAGAGAAAGACAAGATGCTACAAGATTGACTGCGGCAATATCCAGGGGGAGTCTGTTAGTGTAGTAATGTCTATCGCCTCCGTCAATACAATTCGTAGCTGAAATGAGAATAAATTAAGACATTATAGTGTTATATTTAGTGAAAAGGCAAGGTGGCAATATTGTAAATAAGAGGAAATCTCTTATATGCCTTGGCCTATAAATAGGAAGCTTATATCTTTGTTTTAGAACTTTTACCACATTTGAGACTTGGAGCTTTGAAGGTTAGAGAGAGAGTCTAGAGAGAGAAAGTGGCAAGGTGATTCAAGTTTATTTGTACGTTTCACATCTATCAATGGAATCACAGATTTAGTACATTTTAGTGTTCGGTCCACACACGTGTACGGATTCCGCACGTCACACGTGTTCATACGCAATCGTTTCGGAGTGGAAAACCAATCCTACAATAACCTGTTCATAAAAACCCATCAAACCTTAGTTAACCGGAAGCAAAATAACCTACCACTTCAATTAGGGGCCAACAAGAGATATGTCGATCTTGACCAATCAATGAAATATCCAATTGGCAATGATGACCCCTAATTGAAGACGAAACAGAACCACCCGATCCAGAAGAAACAGAGGAACAACTCGTCGAAGAGGAAGACGTCATCAAACAAACATTTTCGGCCATCGATCTTAATAAAGAAGAAAATAAGTGGTCTCTTGAAGACCCACCGACACTTGAACTCAAGGAGCTACCAAAAGGTCTAGAATACACATTCTTGGACGAACATGGTAAGCTCCCCGTCATCGTTTTTTCAAAACTAACCCTTTTTAAAAAAGAAAAATTAATAAAACTTTTGAAAAACATAAAAAAGGCAATCGCATGGAAACTCATGGACATCAAAGGCATCAATCTTTCCATGTGCACACACAAAATTTTAATGGAAGATGGCTATAAAATGGTAATACAACCACAAAGAAGAGTAAATCCAAACGTACAAGAAGTGGTTCAAAATGAGGTCATCAAACTACTAGACACCGGACTTCTCTACCTTATCTCATATAGCCCATGGGTAAGTCCCGTCCAAGTAGTACCAAAAAAAGGAGGTATGACGGTAGTAACTAATGAGAAAAATGAACTTATACCAACAAGAACCATCACTGGATGGAGAGTTTGTATTGACTATCGCAAATTAAATGAGGCGACAAGGAAAGACCACTTTCCTTTGCCATTCATCGACCAAATGCTAAAAAGACCATCCGGTCATAATTTTTTTTTTAGATGGTTTTCCGGGTATTTTCAAATTCCCATAGCACCGGAGGACCAAGAAAAAACAACTTTTACATGTCCCTATGGAACCTTTGCTTATCAATGCATGCCTTTTGATCTATGCAATGCCCCTGCAACATTTCAACGTTGCATGGTGGGTATCTTCCACGACATGATAGAAAAAAAAATGGAAGTTTTCATGGAAGATTTTTCTATCTTTGGAGATACATTTGACCAAAGCCTCAATAATCTTGAACGAATGTTATCCCAATGTGAGGAAGCTAACCTCGTCCTTAACTGGGAAAAATGCGATTTCATGGTAACTGAAGGAATAGTATTCGGTCATAAAATCTCAAGCAAAGGAATGAAAGTTTATCGGGGGAAAATAGACACTATTTCCCGATTACCTCCCCCATCCTCCGTTATAGCCATCCGAAGTTTCCTAGGACATGCCGGATTTTATAGGCGATTTATCAAATACTTTTCAAAAATCTCTAGACCTCTAACAAATCTACTTGAAAAAGATGTCCCATTCATCTTCGACAAGGAGTGCAATATAGCTTTTCTTTCACTAAAATATATGCTAATCAATGCACCAATAATGATAGCACCCGATTGGAAACTACCTTTTGAAATCATGTGCGACGCGAGCGACTTTGCAGTTGGAGCCGTGTTAGGACAACGAAAAGAAAAACATTTTCACCCAATATATTATGCAAGTAAAACTCTTAACGATGCCCAAGAAAATTATACAACCACTAAAAAAGAGTTACTAGCCGTAGTATTTACTTTTGATAAATTTCGTTCCTATCTTGTGCTTTCTAAAACAATAGTCTATACGAACCATGCCGCCATTCGGTACATTTTCATAAAACAAGATACCAACCCACTTTTGATTTGTGGATTTTCTCCTCCAAGAATTCAACATTGAAAAAAAAGATTAACGAGGAGCTAAAACACCGCCGCCGATCACTTATCTCGCTTAGACGATCCCGCTTTGGAGCTAACTCGGGAAGAGCTCATCAATGAAAAGTTTCCCACCGAATCCTTAGAAATGGTCGAATATCAAGAAGAACCATAGTACGCCGACTATGCTAACTACCTCGCTAGTGGCATTTTAGTCAAAGGTTGGTCACATCATCAAAGAAAAAAATTCTTTGCCGATGTAAAACACTATTTTTGGGAAGATCCATATCTTTTTAGAATATGTGCCGACCAAATTATTCGAAGGTGCGTCCATGGTCAAGAAGTAAGAACGATTCTTCGCCATTGTTACGAACGACCATATGGAGGACCTCATGGAGCAACGAGCACCGCACGTAAGGTATTCGATTCAGGATTTTATTGCCCAACCATCCATAAGGATGCACACAATTTAGTTAAAACATGTGATGCATGCCAACGAACAGGTAGTATATCATCAAGAAATGAAATGCCTCAAAATGGCATTCTTATTTGTGAAATCTTTGATGTTTGGGGCATGGGTTTTATGGGACCTTTCCCACCGTCAAAAGGGAACAAATATATTCTTGTGGCAGTCGATTACATGTCTAAGTGGGCCGAAGTCGAAGCTCTTCCAACTAACGATGGGAGAGTCGTGGTAAAATTCCTAAAACGATTATTCTCCCGTTTTGGCACTCCAAAAGCACTTATCAGTGATAGAGGTACCCATTTTTACAATTATCAATTAAACAAAATTTTAACAAAGTCTATCACTGTCTTTCAACCGCCTACCATCCTCAAACCAACGATCAAGCCAAAGTAACCAATCGAGGGTTAAAAAGAATTTTAGAGAAAACCATAGGTCAAAATAGAAAAGATTGGGCAGATAAATTAGATGATGCTTTATGAGCCTTTCGAACAGCCTATAAAACACCAATAGGCTTTACCCCATATAAGCTGGTCTATGGAAAAAAATGTCACCTCCTAGTAGAAATTGCACACAAAGCATACTAGGCATTACAAAACGTATACCTAGACCAAGACACTTCCGGTAAAAATCGATTTTATCCGTTAAATGAATTAGATGAAATGAGAAATCAAGCATACTCCAACTCCGAAATTTATAATGAACGCATAAAAAACTTACATGATACAATAAGCAAACCTAAAGAATTTCAGGAGGGGGATCAAGTGCTCTTGTTTAACTCAAGACTTCGGTTATTTCCCGGAAAACTCAAGTCAAGGTGGTCGAGACCTTTTTCCATTACCCAAATCTTCCACATGGCGCCATAGAAATTAAGCCTCTGAACGGTGAACCTTTCAAGGTAAACGGACAAAGACTTAAGCTTTACAGAGGCTTTCTTAAGGATGAGGAAGTTGGAATAACACTCCAAGAGGTAGAAAAATGATCGGGGAACAATCAAACGTTAAATGTAAATATGCATGTTTTTCTTCTTAAGTATCTTGTAGGTACATTTGGAGAGTATCATCCTTGAGATTGGACGCGAAACAGGTAAGTACCAGGAAGGGAACCCTTAGAGAAACAGTCACACACACGTGCACAATTAAAAACTTGTTATTGGCACTCTGACCACGGGGCCGTGCCCACCTGGCACGCCCCCATGCCCAAATGCCCAGTAACTAGAAAAAATAAATAAGACGGCCACGGGGCCGTGCCTACCTGGCATGGGGCTGTGGCAGATCTACAGATAGGGTATATAACCCCTGTTCTTCACTTTTTCAACACAAACCATGACTCGTTTCTCTTGAGCAGCCGATTCCTCCCCCTTTTCCGCCGATTTTCGACGATCTTCTATCCAAATCCGTCAACGAGGTATGATTCTAACATCATACTTAGTTAGATTAGCACTTTGCATGTAGTATAACATCAAAAACTTCGGAAAAATCTAGGGTTCTTGAACTAGACCCGTGCCAATCCCAAATTTTTTCTTTGATCTTGTTACTAGTAGTTAGTAGAAGTGTTTTGAGAAGTAAATAACCGAACATTGTTCGAAAAATCAGATTGTTCAAGAAGTTCTTCATAAACCCTTGTTCATAACCGAAAGAGTTAAAATCGAAGGGGTAAAAAGTATTTTATGCAAAATTGACACTTAGGGTTTGATTTTCGGGGTAAACCGCACATGATGAACCAAAAATTTTGAATTTTTCAAAGCCGGCTCAAAAACCTTAATTTTTGGGTTAACGGAAGGTTTAACACGGGGTCGTGGCCTCTAAACACGAGTCGTGGGCATCCCAAAACCCAGACACGGGGGTCGTGTCTAAAAGACACGGGGCCGTGTCCAGACCTCCTGATTTCAATTTTCGCATAATTTTTGACACGCCAATAGTCTTACTGGTTCTTTCTTACAGGAATGGCACCACATAAGTTCCTAAGATTTAAAACTTCTAAACTTGATTATCAGAATCGGTTTGAAGTTTTGCAAGCAAGGCACGAGGAACCCCCAAGACAAGTGTGTTATGATATGCTTGAAATTGTTGGACAAAGGGAGAGATACGATGCTCTGATTACTGGTCCACTCCGTATCTTCCTAGAGACCTGGCTCAGATCGGTCCATGAATATAACATGGAGTTCTTAAGCACACTGACTTTCAACAAGAATGAGCAGGATGTCTTTGACTCAGATGCAATTCAATTCAGGTACGCGGGAGAATGGTATAACATTTATGTGGCCCAGTTCAGTTTGAATATTGAGCTATACACTGAGGAAGACACAACTGAACCAAACATCACAGAAGCTGTCCGTGAACTTTCGGATAACCTGGCACAAGCTGCCTGGGCATTGATCGGAGAAGGCCACTATAATCTGAGCTCTACAAAGAGCACAAAGATAAGGGACCCTCTAATCCAATACAATCATCGGGTCCTTAGTGGCTCTTTATGCCAAAGGAAGGATAATGGTGGGGTGGTGAACCTTCGTGAGATTACTTGCCTTTATTGCATCGTGAATCACCAACCCATTGATGTCGTCCACATGCTATTGAGGAACATGGCCACCAATGCCACCGCCGATGCCCGAAAACCAATATTCTTCAGAGGATGGATCGCCAAGCTATTCAAGAACTACATTAGGCGCAGTCCGAGTGCATTCTACAAAGGTGTGGGTGTGATGCGCGCTGACCTTTCCTTCTGCCGAAGTTTGAACCTCATCATAAATTACAACAATGGCCTCATGTACTTCAAGGATGCACGTGGCCAGGTTTGGGACCCAAACGACCTGGATGAGGTGTCACACCCCGATATTTCCACGTATTACCGGTGGGGAGTATCGTGACGTAGTTGATATCATCATAGTCAAACAACACAATATTTAAATGCACAGCGGAAGCAAAAGATAGATTTATTTCAACCAAATAAATTGTAATATAAAGTATCACAATGTAGTTGAAACAGATCCACAGGCGGATCAAAATAAAGAGGAAAACTGTTCAACAGACTTTGACACCTAGAGCTTTGCGAGACTTGATTAATGATGTCTGGAGTATCCAGCCTATTACGTGTAGCACCTGCACTTAACCTTTTTGGAAAATACGTCAGTTTACACTAGTAAATACAACTTAACTGACTCATTTTAAAAAGAGTTTGAAAATTGATTTGGATGCACTATGGCAAAAACATTTTTATAACTTGGGATAATTATTTAAAAATCATGTATACAGTTTTACTTATTTGTCGTCCATTAGGGCCGGTTTGTAGGGCCGGTCTAGATTAATTGACACGCCACAGGTATAATGCCCACAAGGATTTATTCCTCTAAGTGGATTACCAGTTTTTACATAATGCATCTGTCAGGTGTACGCCTACACCCCGTGCTTAGGTCGTGGCCATTTCTTTGAATGATGCCAATGATATCCGGGACATGGTCATTTAACCCCCAAAGGCCATACACCAAATAATACATATTAAACGAGTTATGTAATTACATTAATCACAATCCGATTTAAATGATTACACACCCGACCAAGCGGTATTATTATAATACTGTATCCCAAGCCCGTATAGGGAAAATAAGTTAAGAGTATTTACCTGAGCAATGTATAAGTCAAATACAGCAAGTACAGACGACTTTTACTGGGCTCCTAATCTGGAACGAATGTTTATAATAACCTATTAGAATCCTAACGGGTCCTTAATCAAGCTTAGACTTAGACCGGTTAGTTTTAAAGGAAGATACGGTTCAAACGCACGATTAAGTGAAGACCGGAATGGAAATGTGATTTAGACCCGACAAGTTTGAAGACTTGTATAATATGGGTAAACTAAACACATTCTGGATTTTGAGACAAAAATGATAAGGTTTGTCCCATTTTGGTCAATTTATGCAAACTAGTTACATAAACCGAACCGAACGCGAAAAGGGCGTAACGGGTAACCATATGAATCGTATACAAGTTTCCTAAGTTAATATGCCTTAAATATGTTGAGACATCAGTAAGATATCTCCTATTATGCCCGTGATGGATTTAAACTCAAACTATGCCTCGTAAGGGCATTTTGGTCATTTAAAAGGTTGTAAAAGAGTTAAATTAGTAATCTGAGTTAAAGGTCTGATTTATTTAATAAATATACTTAATTTAATAAGTTATAACAGTAGGGTACTAGATATATGTGAAATTTATCATTTAAAACCAAACTATGCACCTTATGGGTATTTTGGTAATTTCACTTAGGCTAAAAGGGTCAAAACGGGAATCTGAGTTAAACAACTTTTGCTTACTGTTAAAATATTGTAATTTACCTAAAATATCAGTAGGTATCAAACCTTATATGTTTAAAATAGTTTTAGTACATACTATGCGTTAACAACGCTTAAAAAGGCGATTAGGAGCCATTTCTGGGTTTTATATAGAAAGCTGATATTTTTATATTTCTAGAAGGTTTAAAATAATTTATTTATCATATAAAATCAGTAGCAAAAGGTTTGGGGTCAAAAAGATATGTAAAACTCATTTTATAGCCCAAAAGGGCAAAACCGACAATAACCGATTTAGAACTACAACCCTATGTTATGCTCAGCCTAAAATTAATTAAAAATATTCAAAAATCCCAAAATATTATATTACATCAGTGGGTAAAAATTTTGATATCAAAAAGTGGGTTTAAATAGGCTATATGCTAATTACGCCGTTTAATTAACATAAAGCTTTCTAATTACGCTATTGAGCATAACTCTTAACCTAGACCTCAAACTGATGTCAAATTTTGGGTACAAGTTTATAAATCAGTAACTAAGGTTTCTACTCTTTCACATTTTCAAAAATCACGTTTTAAGGTCAAAAGGGCATAATAGTCAACATTTAAGCACTTAACGGAAACATGCATATGAATCGGATAACTAATGAACCAAGTTGTATAATCTCAGAGAGTTATACTTATATGAAACCTGGTCCAAATAAAGCTCTAAGGAAATTCTAAATCATGCTTAAACGGGTCAGAACTGAAAGTCAAAGCAAGAGTCAAATTATGCGATTTTCGGTTCCGATCCGAGTCTAAACTGAAAATTGTCGGGTTGAACATGTTTAGACATGTTCTTACATTATTTACCAAGTTATATTAGTGATCAAATAGGTTGCATGCCTCCTACATTGCTAATTATGTATTTATTTGAAAATAAGCATTCTGTTGACTTTTTAATAACAAGTTTGACCCGACAATTGGCCTAGTTAGAGTGGGAATCAGAGAGTACCCTTTTAAGGGTTTATTATCCATATAATTACCCACTTATAGGTACTTTCAATTCGAGATTTGACTGAGCATATTTTAATTAATCTCGAAGTCAAACGTTAATTACGACGGTTTGACTTTTAGCTAATTAACTAGGCTAAACTGAATTAGGAAGGGTTAAGGACACTTACAAAGGTCCTAAGTATACTTATGGATCCTAAGAGAAGTTGGTTGCTGTCCAGAGAGCTCCAGAACTCAGTTGAAGTGGGTCTTGAATGAAGTGAACAAATGGTTGCAACTCCACCTTCTTATATAGTGAGTTAAATTCTATAGGATCATCACACATAGGTCTAGAAAGGTTGCAAGATGTCCCCAGGTGTCCTATAATGCTAAAAACCGGATACAGGAGCCCCTGAATTCGAAAACCACTCAAATGAGGCGGTGCAACCGTTTTAACAGGCAGCTGTCAAAAATTCGCCCAGATGCATACCTTACGGACCGTAAGACTCTGAGCTTACGGTCCGTAAGACTTCGCCAGAGGACAAAAATTTGTTTTTCTTTCAGGCTGTGACCATGCAACTATGACATCTCTGAATCTTGTGTTCTTTAGTCAGTATGGGGACCATGAAGTCAGTTATTGCATGCCTAGCCATGCACTTACACAACTTATACTCTTGTGGGAGGTTTTTATTGTCGGAAATACCAAGAAATTGATGTTGAATCCATGTCTAAGGTTGTAACCAATTTATTATATAAGGATAGCCAGATTTATATACATAATTCAGATGTTGATTAAATATATCCTGGTTAGGGATTTATTAATAGTTCGCTCAGAGGTATAAATTAACATGTCGACGTTTTTAAATCCTACCGTACATCTTTATCCGGATCCGTTTTTATAACACGTTTGCATAACATGACACGTGTCTTTATTTCACTGGACATGAATTTTCGAGGTGTTACATCCTCACCCCCTTAAAAGAAATCTCGACCTTGAGATTTATTGGAATAAATGAGGGTATTTTTCCTTCATGGTAGACTCTACCTCCTAAGTATATTCGGGACCTCTGCGGGCATCCCATTTGACCTTTACGATAGGTACATGTTTCCTCCGAAGCTTCTTAACCTGTCGATACTCAATCGACAAAGGTTTTTCCACAAATTTCAAGCTCTCATCTATGTGCACATCTGTATGTGGTATGACTAGCGATTCATCGGCTAGACATTTCTTCAAATTGCAGACGTGGAATACATTGTGAATACCACTGAGCTCTTCTGCCAAGTTCAACTTATAAGCCACTGACCCAACACATTCGATAATCTCGAATGGTCCTATATACCTTGGGCTTAACTTACCTTTTTTTACCAAATCGCATCACTCCCTTCCAGGGTGATACTTTAAGCAAAACTTTATCACCAACTTCAAACTTTAGAGGTTTACGCTTTGGATCTGCGTAGCTTTTCTGCCTATCTCTGGCAGCTTTCAGGCGATCGTGAATCTGAACAATCTTGTCCGTCATTTCAAAGACTATTTCAGGTCCTGATAATTGAACTTCTCCTAGTTCCGCCCAACAAATAGGCGTTCTGCATTTTCTACCATATAATGCCTCAAAAGGCGCAGCCTTAATGCTCGTATAGTAGCTATTGTTATAGGAGAACTCGATCAAAGGCAGGTGGCTATCCCAACTGCCACCTAAATCAATTACACATGCATGAAGCATGTCTTCCAAAGTTTGGATGGTACGCTCACTCTGCCCGTCCGTCTGTGGATGGTAAGCCGTACTAAAATTTAAGCGCGTGCCCAAGGACTGTTGGAAACTTTTCCAAAAATGTGATGTGTATCTCGTATCTCTGTCAGAGATAATTGACACTGGAATGCCATGTAGAGATACAATCTTATCTACGTACAATTAAGCTAACATGTCAGAGCTATAAGTCCCCTTAATGGGTAGGAAATGTGCTGACTTGGTCAGTCTATCTACTATCACCCATATAGTATCATTTCCCTTCCTTGTCTTTGGTAACTTGGTGATGAAATCCATTGTCACCATCTCCCACTTCCATGTGGGAAGTTCAGGCTGTTGTAGCAAACCTGACGGCTTCTGATGCTCAGCTTTGACTTGCGCACACGTCAAACATTTAGCTACATAGGCAGCTATAGACTTCTTCAAGCTTATCCACCAAAAATTTGCCTTTAGATCCTGGTACATCTTATCAGCTCCAGGATGAACGGAATATTTAGAACTGTGGGCTTCCTGGAGGATAACATCTCGAAGTCCTCCATAAATTGGAACCCATATTCCTCCATTCAACCGCAGAATTCCGTCCTTGTCATAGGATAACTGCTCTTCAGTTACCCCTAGCTTTTCATCAGGATAGTTAGCTTCCAACACAGCTTCCTTCTGTGCAGCTAACAATCTTTCGTTCAAACTATTCTTTATCTCAATGCTCTTGGCATTGATTCTTATAGGCTTCACTCTTTCCTTCCTACTTAAGGCATCAGCGACTACATTTGCCTTGCCTGGATGGTATCTTATCTCACAATCATAATCATTTAAAGTTTCCATCCAGCGTCTTTGCCTCATGTTTAAATCCTTCTGATTAAACAAGTGTTGAAGGCTCTTGTGATCTGAATAGATCACACACTTGGTTCCATATAAGTAATGCCTCCACAGTTTTAGTGCAAATACAACGGCACCCAACTCTAAGTCATGGGTGGTGTAATTCTTCTCATGCACCTTTAACTGTCGCGAAGCATAGGCAATGACTTTGCCTTTCTGCATAAGCACACAACCCATACCGGTGTGTGATGCATCACAATATACTACAAACTCATCAATTCCATCAGGCAATGTCAATACAGGAGCGTTGCTCAACTTTTGCTTAAGAATGTCAAAGGATTCCTGCTGCTTAGGGCCCCAGTCAAATTTAATCTTCTTATGCGTCAACGAAGTTAGGGGCGCAACAATCCTTGAGAAGTTTTCAAAAAATCGCCTGTAGTATCCAGCTAATCCTAGAAAGCTGCGAATTTCCGTAGGCGTCTTTGGCTCTTGCCAGTTCATAATAGCTTCAACCTTAGCTGGATCCACTTGGATACCATGCTCACTAACCACATGTCCAAGGAATTGGACTTCTCGGAGCCAAAATTCACACTTCAAAAATTTGGCGTAGAGTTTCTCACGGTGTAGAAGTTTAAGAATACAGCGAAGGTGTTTCTCATGGTCAGCTTGGTTCTTCGAGTAGATGAGGATGTCGTCAATGAAGACGATGACAAATTTGTCCAAGTAGGGCTTGCAGACGCGATTCATGAGATCCATGAATGCGGCAGGAGCATTAGTGAGCCCAAAAGGCATCACTAGAAACTCGTAATGACCATAACGAGTCCTAAATGCTGTCTTGTGTACATCTTCATCCTTAATCTTTAATTGATGATAGCCTGACCTCAAATCGATCTTAGAGAAGTAGCTTGCCCCTTGTAACTGATCGAACAAATCGTCGATCCTGGGCAAAGGATACCTATTCTTGATAGTGACTTTATTAAGCTCACGGTAATCAATGCACAGACGCATCGATCCATCCTTCTTCTTGGCAAACAAGATCGGCGCTCCCCAAGGAGACGAACTAGGTCTAATGAAACCTTTGGCTAGCAGATCATCTAACTGCGTCCTCAATTCCTTCATCCCCGTTGGTGCCAACCTATAAGGTGCTCTAGCAACAGGTGCTGCTCCGGGGATGATGTCAATTCGGAATTCCACTTGCCTATCTGGTGGTAAACCAGGTAGTTCTTCAGGAAAAACTTCAGGGTATTCAGAAATGACGGGAATATCCTCAATCTTAGGTTTCGGCTCATCGATAGTTACTTGTGCCATGTAGATGACACAACCTTTCTTCAAACACTTAGAGGCCTTGAGCATAGACACTTGCTCAGGTAACCCATACTGGGTATCTCCCTGAATGGTAAGTGACTCACCAGACGGAGTTTTGACTACCACTTGCTTTCTGTTGCACACTATCTGAGCTTGGTTATGCGATAACCAATCCATACCTATCACTATATCAAAACCGGCTAGCTTAAAGGGAAGTAAGGATAGAGGAAAAGAGTGATTCCTAATGGATATAACACATCCATCTAACACAGTTGAGGCGGTTTCTATGGTTCCATCAGCTAATTCGACCTCATACTTCACAGTTAAGGCTTTTACAGGCAATTTCAACAACTCACAAAACTTGTTATCCACAAAAGACTTATCTGCTCCAGAATCAAACAATACTCTAGCATAAACTTCATTTATGAGAAAAGTACCTGTGATTACGTTGTCGTTCTGAACAGCTTCCTTTGCATCCATCTTGAAGACCCTAGCATTGGTCTTCTTGACCTCTTCCGGCTTCTTGGCGTATTTAGGGCAATTGGTTTTAATATGCCCTTTCTCATTGCAGTTGTAGCATGTGGCATCTTTAATCTTCTTGCAATCAACAGTCTTGTGCTCTTTAGACTTGCATAACCCACATGCAGGTGATCCTGACTTAGACTTGGACTCAAGTCTGCACTTTCCAAAGTGGCGTTTTTGGCAAGTCTTGCACTTTGGCTTTTCCTCAGCTTGCTGGCTACCCTTATTGGATCCAGACTTCTTCCTGAAGTCTGTATTACCCCTGTGCTTTTTCTCAGATCTTCGTGAGGTATCGTCCTCACGCTTCCTCTTACCTTCTTTTGAATTCCTGAGCGATCTTAACCTGACCGCGTCCAAGGTAAGAGACAGAGATAGATCAGCTGCTGATCTGAAGGTAGCAGGTCTCGATGCCTTAACACTGGCTTTAATTTCTGGGGCTAAACCCCCAATGAAACAAGCAATCCTTTTGGGTTCCGGGGTTACCAGATACGGAACCAACCTAGATAGGGTATTGAAACTGGTGAGGTAAGCTTGACAATCTAAATTCTTCATCACCAACGATAAGAAATCTGATTCGATTCTTTCGACTTCGTGCTGCGGGCAATAATTCTCCTTAATGAGAGCAACAAACTGATCCCATGACAAGTTGTAGAGTGGGATTTTCCAGCAGCTTGAATGAGAGACTTCCACCATGCCAGTGCTTCTCCCTTAAACGATTGGGATACATATTTCACTATATCCCTTTCAGCGCAACCGCTGATGTCAACTACCGTGTCCATTTCATCCAACCAGGTCATACAATCTATTGCTCCTTTCTCCCCAGTGAAATCCCGGGGTTTGCAGGAAACAAAGTACTTATAGGTACAGGACTTGGTATGAGGTTTAGCATCAAACACTATCCTTTTTGAGGGAACACTGTTTTGATTAGATGAATGTCGATCATCATCTTTCTTGAGCTCCTCTTTCTTAGAGGGTGGCTTGCTGTGAGCCTTCGAGTGAGTCTTAGGCTTGGAATGTGGAGCGGATTGAGTCCTGCTTCGAGTCCCGCTCGATTCACTATACTGCCTATTTATTGCTTTGGTAACAACATTGTCTACTAATGCTTTCAGCTCCGCACCAGTTACAAGTCTTTTAGCATTTTCAGGGTTTTCCACCGAATGACTGTTTACCTCTTCTGACTTAGCCATGTAGCTTTAATTTCTACATAAAGAAAATAAGGACAAGGTTTATTTAGAAGCCTAAACAGTACTATCGTTCTTAACGGTTTGTTAACCATGCTTTTAATAGCCATTTTAGTTAATTTGTTAAATATATAATTAGTCAGGATCTTTATCATAACCCTAAATTATAAGTTAATAATAGCACAATAGGCCTAGTCACGTAGACAAATTTAAGTTATAAGCCTAGATTTTATGGAATCGAGGCATTAAGGTTTGAATCAAAGTTCATTACCTCTTCTTAACAGGGAGTTGTAGGCTACCACCGTCTTTAGTCTCAGAGGACGTTAATCATAGCCCGTAGGCATTACATCTCAATCGGATGTTTAATTAATAATAAATAATTTGAATAATATAATGCAAGGGTGGCACGTGTGATTTTCCGGATCACATTTAGCCAAGAATGTTAACATGTTTGCAGATGTTAACAGAGATTTGAATCTTTTTAAACAGGTTTTACCATATAGGCCAAGTCTTATAATGATATACTAGCTAGGTTTTACCTCTTAAGATTCTTTTTAACATTAACGCAGAACAATTTATAAATTGAGATGTTAATATGGATCTTAGTCTAATTGTGGAAACTACCATCTTGGCCCTGTCTTAAGGTGACACATGGCTAGGTCTTGCCCTTTTAGATTTTATCATTTTAACATAATGATAGATCTTGTAAAATAATGTTATTATTTATTTTATATTTTTTTTCATACATATAATATAAAAATGAAAATTTAAATCTAATAATTCCACCGCATAATTTTAAAATAAACGAGTCTGCCCTAAACGGGACTTCTACAAAATAACACGCCCACGCAGGGGCTTAAACACCAAACATACCCACGCAGGGGTCAACAGAAAAACACATGCCCACGCAGGGGCAGAATACTAAAGAACATACCCTCGCAGGGGTTAAACAAAAGATTTGCCCACGCAGGGGCTTAACAACAGAAAGACAGGCCCACGCAGGGGCTCAACTGAAAAGTAAGGAGATACAACCAACACTTTGAAGGATTCAATGGTCCTTCTTGCTTTTCCCTTTTATCAAACTTGCCAATCCCTTGAGGAAACCATGTCGTTCCCTTCGATCTCTGTGAATTCGATGTTCAACCTGGTCCAGTCTTTGGAGAATTTCATCCCCTTCTGGCGGAGAAAACTGTGGTACCTGCGGCTGCGGCTGATATGGAGGTCGAAGAGACGGCTGCTGTTGGTACCCATAAGCTGGGTATCCTACCCCCCAAGGAGTTCCGTAAGGCCCATCGGGGTTAGCAGCATTGTAGTTCCACGCCGCCAGGTATGGGTCGATCTCCGCATAGTTGAAACTGGTGTGAGCTGGCTGCTCGAAGGGATTGTATGTTGCTGGGCCAGTGTACGTGGGAATTGGGTTGTCAAAGCCCAATGGTGGTGGCATGGCATGCATAGAGTTCACTTCTGGATTGGGGTTTGAAGGTCCCCCAAACTGCTGGTCTTCTCGGTGCGGCGGATAGTGGCTGCTACACGATGGTTACAGAGTGCTGATATGTACCCCTCCTCCTTGCACGGACATTCGTGCGTTTGTTCTCCTTCGCCTTGGCGGCTCAGGAGGCTGCTGCTGAGGTGGTGGTGGTGGCGGGGTAACTGCCACAAAACGAGAGTCCCTGGAAGGATCCGATTGCTGCTGCTGCTGCTCTTGCTGCTGTTGTTGATAAGGTGATGAATGGTAAGAGGGAGTGAAATACCACTCATACTGGTTCATTCTCGCTTGAAAGCTATCTGGACCACGGTAAGGTGATCCGTGAAAAGACGATCCATCGGAGATCTCAATAGGGTGTGTAGGGGTACCGCTCGGTGGTTCAGTAGGGTCAGTATCCTCGTCCATGTCCATGTCGTGAGTTCCCGAAAAGTGATCTTCCGGTCCCAATGGGTTAACACCCACGGGTTCCTCAAGGTAGTTTGCCGGGTTTAACCGGCTTCGAAAAAGATGGGACGGGTTGTCAAAGGAATGGCGTGAGTTGGACCGTTGAAGAGGGATAAACGATGGTTGTGGGTTTTCAGGTTCGTTCTCAGAGTGGGGTCCAAAGGAATGTAGGTAAGAAGGTGACGAAGCTAGCGAGACAGACCGCCTCGCTGGCTACAGGTGTGATCTCCAGTCTCCCTGAGGACTGGTGCTAATAGGAACGGGTGAAGTTCGCCTTTGAGAAGGCCCCGCCTCCTTGTCGTGGGTTCCTACCGGTGCCTTTCCTTTTCCTCTTCCTCTGAAAAAATATTGGCGGCATTTTCAGACCTGACATCATAAACAAATATAACACAAAGAATAATATATGAAAGACAAAAATAAAACAAAATCAAGATTTGTCCTATGTTCTTTGTCTAGACTCGAAAATTCGAGGAATGTGCAATTGTGTAACTGAGATTAAACACAAAAGGCTAGTGTTTAATTCACTCAGTGTTGGCTCTGATACCAACCTGTCACACCCCGATATTTCCACGTATTACCGGTGGGCCCGGTGGGGAGTATCGTGACGTAGTTGATATCATCATAGTCAAACAACACAATATTTAAATGCACAGCGGAAGCAAAAGATAGATTTATTTCAACCAAATAAATTGTAATATAAAGTATCACAATGTAGTTGAAACAGATCCACAGGCGGATCAAAATAAAGAGGAAAACTGTTCAACAGACTTTGACACCTAGAGCTTTGCGAGACTTGATTAATGATGTCTGGAGTATCCAGCCTATTACGTGTAGCACCTGCACTTAACCTTTTTGGAAAATACGTCAGTTTACACTGGTAAATACAACTTAACTGACTCATTTTAAAAAGAGTTTGAAAATTGATTTGGATGCACTATGGCAAAAACATTTTTATAACTTGGGATAATTATTTAAAAATCATGTATACAGTTTTACTTATTTGTCGTCCATTAGGGCCGGTTTGTAGGGCCGGTCTAGATTAATTGACACGCCACAGGTATAATGCCCACAAGGATTTATTCCTCTAAGTGGATTACCAGTTTTTACATAATGCATCTGTCAGGTGTACGCCTACACCCCGTGCTTAGGTCGTGGCCATTTCTTTGAATGATGCCAATGATATCCGGGACATGGTCATTTAACCCCCAAAGGCCATACACCAAATAATACATATTAAACGAGTTATGTAATTACATTAATCACAATCTGATTTAAATGATTACACACCCGACCAAGCGGTATTATTATAATACCGTATCCCAAGCCCGTATAGGGAAAATAAGTTAAGAGTATTTACCTGAGCAATGTATAAGTCAAATACAGCAAGTACAGATGGCTTTTACTGGGCTCCTAATCTGGAACGAATGTTTATAATAACCTATTAGAATCCTAACGGGTCCTTAATCAAGCTTAGACTTAGACCGGTTAGTTTTAAAGGAAGATACGGTTCAAACGCACGATTAAGCGAAGACCGGAATGGAAATGTGATTTAGACCCGACAAGTTTGAAGACTTGTATAATATGGGTAAACTAAACACATTCTGGATTTTGAGACAAAAATGATAAGGTTTGTCCCATTTTGGTCAATTTATGCAAACTAGTTACATAAACCGAACCGAACGCGAAAAGGGCGTAACGGGTAACCATATGAATCGTATACAAGTTTCCTAAGTTAATATGCCTTAAATATGTTGAGACATCAGTAAGATATCTCATATTATGCCCGTGATGGATTTAAACTCAAACTATGCCTCGTAAGGGCATTTTGGTCATTTAAAAGGTTGTAAAAGAGTTAAATTAGTAATCTGAGTTACAGGTCTGATTTATTTAATAAATATACTTAATTTAATAAGTTATAACAGTAGGGTACTAGATATATGTGAAATTTATCATTTAAAACCAAACTATGCACCTTAGGGGTATTTTGGTAATTTCACTTAGGCTAAAAGGGTCAAAACGGGAATCTGAGTTAAACAACTTTTACTTACTGTTAAAATATTGTAATTTACCTAAAATATCAGTAGGTGTCAAACCTTATATGTTTAAAATAGTTTTAGTACATACTATGCGTTAACAACACTTAAAAAGGCGATTAGGAGCCATTTCTGGGTTTTATATAGAAAGCTGATATTTTTATATTTCCAGAAGGTTTAAAATAATTTATTTATCATATAAAATCAGTAGCAAAAGGTTTGGGGTCAAAAAGATATGTAAAACTCATTTTATGGCCCAAAAGGGCAAAACCGACAATAACCGATTTAGAACTACAACCCTATGTTATGCTCAGCCTAATATTAATTAAAAATCTTCAAAAATCCCAAAATATTATATTACATCAGTGGGTAAAAATTTTGATATCAAAAAGTGGGTTTAAATAGGCTATATGCTAATTACGCCGTTTAATTAACACAAAGCTTTCTAATTACGCTATTGAGCATAACTCTTAACCTAGACCTCAAACTGATGTCAAATTTTGGGTACAAGTTTATAAATCAGTAACTAAGGTTTCTACTCTTTCACATTTTCAAAAATCACGTTTTAAGGTCAAAAGGGCATAATAGTCAACATTTAAGCACTTAACGGAAACATGCATATGAATCGGATAACTAATGAACCAAGTTGTATAATCTCAGAGAGTTATACTTATATGAAACCTGGTCCAAATAAAGCTCTAAGGCAATTCTAAATCATGCTTAAACGGGTCAGAACTGAAAGTCAAAGCAAGAGTCAAATTATGCGATTTTCGGTTCCGATCCGAGTCTAAACTGAAAATTGTCGGGTTGAACATGTTTAGACATGTTCTTACATTATTTACCAAGTTATATTAGTGATCAAATAGGTTGCATGCCTCCTACATTGCTAATTATGCATTTATTTGAAAATAAGCATTCTGTTGACTTTTTAACAACAAGTTTGACCCGACAATTGGCCTAGTTAGATTGGGAATCAGAGAGTTCCCTTTTAAGGGTTTATTATCCATATAATTACCCACTTATAGGTACTTTCAATTCGAGATTTGACTGAGCAGATTTTAATTAATCTCGAAGTCAAACGTTAATTACGACGGTTTGACTTTTAGCTAATTAACTAGGCTAAACTGAATTAGGAAGGGTTAAGGACACTTACAAAGGTCCTAAGTATGCTTATGGATCCTAAGAGAAGTTGGTTACTGTCCAGAGAGCTCCAGAACTTAGTTGAAGTGGGTCTTGAATGAAGTGAACAAATGGTTGCAACTCCACCTTCTTATATAGTGAGTTAAATTCTATAGGATCATCACACATAGGTCTAGAAAGGTTGCTAGATGTCCCCAGGCGTCCTATAATGCTAAAAACCAGATATAGGAGCCCCTGAATTCGAAAACCACTGAAATGAGGCGGTGCAACCGTTTTAACAGGCAGTTGTCAAAAATTCGCCCAGATGCATACCTTACGGACCGTAAGACTCTGAGCTTACGGTCCGTAAGACTTCGCCAGAGGACAAAAATTTGTTTTTCTTTCAGGCTGTGACCATGCAACTATGACATCTCTGAATCTTGTGTTCTTTAGTCAGTATGGGGACCATGAAGTCAGCTATTGCATGCCTAGCCATGCACTTACACAACTTGTACTCTTGTGGGAGGTTTTTATTGTCGGAAATACCAAGAAATTGATGTTGAATCCATGTTTAAGGTTGTAACCAATTTATTATTTAGGATAGCCAGATTTATATACATAATTCAGATGTTGATTAAATATATCCTGGTTAGGGATTTATTAATAGGTCGCTCAGAGGTATAAATTAACATGTCGACGTTTTTAAATCCTACCGTACATCTTTATCCGGATCCGTTTTTATAACACGTTTGCATAACATGACACGTGTCTTTATTTCACTGGACATGAATTTTTGAGGTGTTACATGAGGTCCTTGCAATCGAAGATAACCCCGACCGTCCTCGACATTCCGGATCCTTCTCGGGCTCCTCCTTTCAAGGCGAAGGAGATTTTCCTAACCTCCACAATTTATATAATATTATGCAGGAAGCATTCTAAGTGTCGAAGAACGTCTACAACTTGGGACAAAGCTCAAGCAGCCAGATAGGAAGCATGGAACGCAACATCGTTAACATGCAAAACGATATCACCTACATCCGGGAGCACATGGCGTATCAAGATGAGGAGGAGGGAGGCGAGGACATGGATTCGGACTAGGCAATGGTGATGGTGGGCGACAAGGCTATCCTTTAGGTTATCTCTCTATGACTTTCGAACAATTTCGTACCTTCCAGGCTGCGTCCCGATGAAAAATTTACTTTCTTGAATTTTTCTTTTCTTTCTGTGTGTGGTGGTTGAACAACTTAAACACTCATAATTTAGGAACTTGTCATGTTGTGTTGGATTATTGTATTGCGGTAGGACTATAGCTTACAGGTACCTTGGGAGGGTTGGACACACTAAGCATAGTGGTCCCCAAGCCCAGAAAACAGAAACCAAGCAACGAAACCCGAGTTCTTAACTGTCACAGACATTTACCACGGGGTCATGCCCACCAAGCACGCCCCCGTGCCCACATGTCTATTGAAAAATTTCTCTCCAGAAAAGGTAACACGGGTTGTGCCCACCAGGCACGCCCCCATGTTCACCATATTGTAAGTTTTCTGTGAAAACCTGTTACTGGCACTTTGGCCACGGGGCCGTGTCCACCAGGCACGCCCCCGTGCCCTGTGCCCAGTAACTAAAAATTGTTATGTTTACCCACTTTTTGGACATTTAATCAAAACAAATCCTATTTGGGACACATTGAGGATAATGTGTAATTTAGTGTGGGGGGATGTTAAAACCTTGAATCTTTTGTCCTAAAAACAAGCCTTACACAAAACTCGTCTTGGAAAACCGTTAATCACCCCAAACTCTTTTGTTAATTTTTTTTATTTATCTTGGTTTAGTTGGGAAAAATTAGTTCTAAAAATTATGTTTTTATTAATTTACACATGATAGCGTCGTGATAAATAGAACCAATTAAGAAAATTACAAAAACTAGCACAACAAATCTTTGTAAAATTTGATTATATATACATTTTTACACTATACCCTTCTTCCCACAAAAAGTGAGTTTTGAGCCTTTACCAAGCATACAAATATATATCTATTTAGTTGCTCAAATATTTCGTTTCTTATGTGAATAGCCCGTTTGGTTCTTACAAATCTAGAACTTGTTAAAACAATACGTTCCAAATCCTTACTGACATAAATCCAAGTAAGTAAATGATAGAGGCATTAGGACTACACCCATTTTTCATTCTAAACCTTTGTTTTTCTTTTCATTCCTTACATCCCCTTAGTTAAACCCCTTTGAGCCTTAACCCTTTCATTTCTAAACCCGCAAAATATATACTTTTGCAAAAACAACCACCCACGTCCACAAAACTTTTTATTTACACCTTTTATTTTTGTAAAAAGTTCGGTTATAAAATTACAAGTATGGCTTAGTTTCAAATTTTGTAAAAAAAACACTAGCCAAAGTCCTTTTTTTGCTAAGCCACAAAGCAATGGAAAAACCGACACTTTTTACGCTTTTCACCATTTTACCTAAAAAAGACCTACCTGAGCCAAAACCTACCCTTTTAAAAGCCCTCTTGATATTTACAAGTATTAAACGTCAAAAAGGATGAGTTTTGAATTTTTGTCAAGCCTATAGTAGGAGTAAGTTCCACACCGTGTCCGAGCGTTTTCACTTAAACAACTCCAGTCGAGTGTTGAGTGACCACTTGTGAGGTGTGTGAATTTGTATATAACTAAATGGAAATTTATAAAGGCATGTTATGCCCAAAACAAATAATTTTTCTAAAAGTTTTTTTTAAATAAATCATGACGAATAAGATTGTAAATAAAATAAAAACAAAATAAATTTAGAACTTGGATTCCCGACACTCTAAAGATAAATCCAAAACTTCTCGTCTACCAATTCCGTTTGGGTGTGTAAGCCACATTATAGAGTTTTGCTTGAGGACAAGCAAAGATTCAAGTGTGGGGGTATTTGATGTGCGTAAAATGCAACATATAAATTACATCAAACAAGACGTAAAATCAACCCTTTTTCGGTACTAATGTTGGAAAAAGCGTGTTTCTTCGTTTACTTTTGATTTACATGATTAAAAGAGCTTAAACAGATAAAAGAAACAAATTAACAGCAGAAACCAACACAAATACAAAGAAGAAGGATTGATACGACTTGCCGAACCCCCATCCACATCCAAAACAACAAAAATAACAAAAACAGAAGCTTAGGCACGGGGCTGTGCCCACCAGGCATGGGGTCGTGCCCAATCAAGATTCCCTGCAGAAAAAGACAACAACAAAAGACAAACCAACACGGGGTCGTGCCAACTCAACATGGGTCGTGGTTAACTCTAAGATTCGTAGAATCTGAGATAGTATAGCAAGTACACTCACCAACGGGCCGTGCTCTACCACCACGGGGCGTGTTAGTATAAGACCTGACATCTGCAGTTAATGAAGGGAGAGAAATTGAAGACCACAGGGTCGTGCCAGGTGGGCACGGGGCCGTGCCAAGTAGGCACGGGGCCGTGTGAAGACTCTGTTTCTAGCTATAAATAGGGGTGCTTGGTTTCATTTCAACTGATCCCTTGGCAGACCACTTCTCTCACACTTGCCATCAGTCCACCACCACCACTACAACACCAACACCCACCACCATCATCCATCATCCATCATCCATTTTTCATCTTTTAGAGTGTGTAGTAGTCTCGGGATCCAAGATTGATCATAAGAGTTCTAGTCAAACAAAGGCCATGTATGGCTAAATCTCTTACATCACTTGGTGAAGACAAATCTTTTAGGTATTACTTTTGATTTCCAATCTTTGGCAACTTTTTATTTGGGTATGTATTAATGACTTTAATAACTAGTTTTTTATATTGAAGGTGAACTTTACTTAATCATTTCTTCATGTTTTGTTGATTCACTCATTCGTGTCTTTACGATCTATATAAAGCGCGTTAACTACCTGGAAGGGGGTTAGAAGGGTGTTTGGGTAAAGTTCTTGCCTCGTTCAGTGTATAGATCCTGCGAGGACCTGATTCAAGCTTAGTAGAACTTCCCTTGAGGCAGATAGCATCAAATCGGGGGGAAGTAAGAACGACTTGTAATCCCTTATTTATAAACTACTATTAGAACAATAACCGAACCTTGCGGGACTGTATCCCTGCTGACTCAGACCAATAGGTTGAGGGTAACGTCGCCTTCATAAGAGGGGCCTACCACTTTTCGCATTTATAACTTACTTAATTATCTTTCAATAATCTGACCTTGCGAGACTGTATCCCTGCTAACTCAAACCAATATGGTTGAGGGTAGTGTCGCCTTCACAAGAGGGGCATGCCACTATAATTAAGATAATCTCTTAAAAACCCCCAAAGTGCGGAAATCATCAAAGGATACGTAAAAGAGGAGTTGGAACCTAGTGATTCCTTCTTGTCTATCTGTTTTCCTTACATTTACATTTTTATTTTCTAGTTTATCTTTTAAATCTTTCAAAACTTTTATCAAAATTTGGTTAGATTAGACGTTAACGATAAGCCGGTACTAAAAGCTCTTGTGTCCTTAGACAACCTCGGTATTTTACCATCACTATATAATGTCCACGATGGGTGCACTTGCCCTAACGTGTGTAGAGTGATAGTATTGTATCGTGTTTTATAAATTTAAAGCTTGATTCGCGAGTAAAAAGTGCTTAAATATATTTACACCCACGCCCTCACACGTCACACGCCCCCGTGTCCAGTGCCCAGTTTTTGAAAAATTTGTTGTTTTTAACACACGTTTATACATTTAATCAATTTTAACCAATTCTGGACACATTGAGGACAATGTGTAATTTAAGTTTAGGGGTAAGCTAAACTTGAAATTGGTTGTCCTAAAATCAAGCCTTACACAAAACTCTACTTAGAAATGCTAAAACGCCCCAAATCTTTTTCAAAAACATTTTTTAGTTTGTTTTATCTTGTTTATAGCTTAAGTTAGAAACTAAGTTCAAAAAAAATTTCAATTTTTTATAAAGTTTACAACTTATAGCACCGTGATAAAAAGAACCACACAAGAAAAATCTATAAAAAAAGGCATGAAAATTCTTTGTAAAATTTGATTGTATATACATTTTCACACTTATATCCTTTTCCCACAAAAACGTGAGTTTTGAGCCTTTACCGAGCATTTAATCTTATATCTTTACTAAATTCTCATTTACATTTCTTGTGTGAATCGCCGTATGGTTCTTACGAATCTAGAACTTGACAAGACAATACATTCCCGGTCCTTACCAACAAATCCAAGTAAGTAAATGATGGAGGCATTAGGATTTTAAACCCTCTTTTTCATCTTCAACTTTATTTTCTCTTTATCTCCCCACCACAAACAAAAACAACAAAAATATTCCCCTAGTTAAACCCCTTTGAGCCTAAACCTTTCGTTTCAAAACCCGCAAAATGCCATTTTGCACAAATCGAGGGAAGACCGGTTTAAAATTTTAATAGTAGTTTATTTATAAGAGACTCAAGTCGTTCTTACTTTCCCCGATATGATGATATATGTCCCAAGGGAAGTCCTAATAAGCTTGACCCTAGTTAAACCCCTTTGAGCCGTTCTTACTCACCTTTGTTGACGCATAAATACATGACACTTAATCAATCTCGAATACGTACTTTCTATACGAAACCGAGTTATACTTAATGTTTAAATTATATTCTGAATCATACTCATATACATTCTTGATTTCATACACTTATATATTCCTTTAAATGCCCAAAAAAAATTCAGACATAGCTGGCCGTAGTCTAGGACCTGCTAGCCATAGCCACTGGTGGTGAGCGGACAGAATGTTCAAAAACGCGAATTTTGGCTCTTTTTTCCTCCTTTCAACCCCAACCACCCCATTTAACACTTAAACCCTAATCCCAACTATAAATACAACCCCTTACCACCTCCTAAACTGTAACAACCCGACTATCCGGATCATTACTGTCATCTGTCATTTCTTGCTTAATTGCTTGTACTCCCGAGATTTCGATTATCGCAACGGGTTAAATGATATTTTACAACACTTATTCAAAACGCAGTTATCGCATTTAAACACTACTTACAACGCATTAAAACGCATTTTATCGCATGTTACATTGCTTGATTAGACTAAACACTATCACAACTCTACCGCAATGCAAACTCGAAACGCGGACTTACTTATGTTATGTGTTTATGTGTGTTATTGGTGTGATTATTTGTTTAATTGTTATGTGGTTATCAACGCAAAGCTTGCCCCCTCAAACGCCCACTCGCAAACTCGATTAAATGCAACGCAACGCTTAACGCACGAAACGAAAGTTGGGAAACTAACAAATGCATATCGGCTGTCCGAATGGACATCCGTCCGGATGGCCATCCGATCCATCCGACCGAACACTTCGCGCACCGACTTACTTCCTCTCTCACCCTATAAATAGTACCCGTACACCTCATTTCACTGATTTGACATCTCCATCCGACCACCTGCACTCAAGTCATTCTCAGTCACTTTTTCTCTCGATTCAAGGCTATTTCGTAAGTATTTCTCCTCAAATCTTGTACAACTTTCATCACTAATCACTCCTACATCATCTTCTCCATCAAGATCACACACAAACACTTACTTTTTCTCTGAAATCACTGATTTGGACCTCTTGAAGGTGGTGTTCCTCTCGGTTTACTTAGGCAAACTGTTATGGAGCTCCATTCAATCGAGATTGGTTCAGATCTAGAAGATTTCTACACTTTTAAACAAAGTTATGCAAGATCTCAACACTCTTCAATTGTTTTCAAACTTTTCTTCAACTTTCTACATAAAACCGATGGAACCCGCACTCATTCAGACTATCTACTCATTTCTTAGTTGAGAGCCGGCTTGAAAACGGATTTCCACTGGAGAGATGACCGATTTACGGGTTGAGCACGAAACTTTACCAAGAACAGTAAGGCTGATCAAATGGGGTGATTCCCATTCGATCGAATGAACTGACATTGGTATGTTTCCATTGTTTGACACGTCATCACGCCGTCTCCGTTAACGCAAAATTCGTTACTTAGAAAATTTTATCAAATTTCGAACTACAGACCATCTGATCGAATGGCCATCCGTTCGGATGACCATCCGACCGGATGGCCTGCCCACTTTAAAGCTTTCGACACTTAAACGTTTTTAACAAAACTTTGAATTTCAACGATTTACGAACAACACACGCACTCATTCGAATGGACATCCATTCGAATGGTCATCCGCTCTGATGACCATCCGAACACCCTGCCATTCGACACTCTTTTCAACGCCTTATTCAACGACTTATACTACTGTTCACAGGCTAATCCCAATGCACTCCCTTCAATCCAATCAAGTTGTGTTTACTTGTTAAACACCTACTGTGAGTATACTCGAACTCATTTTCTTTTGACGCACTTTTGGGTGTTACATACGTTCTCTATTGAAACACAACAACACACAACGCAAACACTTTTAACGCTAACCGTTCTCGCATGCTATACGTGTACTTTGAATGCTTGTACTATGATATACGGTGTTACACTATACCACCTCTAGCAATGATAGTACTATAGTTTGGACTCAGCACCTGTCATGGACAGGGGTTGCTAGGGATCACAACACTTTACTTCACGTGTTCGCTGAACATGTGTCGCACATACTCTACAACGCAGTCTCATGGTTAAGTGTGAATATAGTTGTGATAGTTACTTGCATCGCCCGTTATGTGTTACATGATGGTTATGCGTTAACGCTTTTCGTTGCTATATGATACGCAAACTTGTGTACTCACCTTTACATTTTATGTATTGACTTTATTTTAACGTACGTGACAGGTTGATAGGATGCTATGCTTGCTATGCTGAATCGAGTAGGAAGTCTAGAAACTCACCAACATAAATCTGAGTTGTCGGAATAGTATTTGTTTATGAGACTCGCTATCTGTAATGACTGTTATTACTTTATATGTTAGTAGTATGGGATATTAACGTTAAATATATTATCATTAATAGTTGTTATGGATTCTCTTGAACAATCTGTTTCGCTCAGTGCCATGCCCCGATGATTTCCCCATCGGTTGGGGTGTGACATAAACACTTTCGAAACACCTTAATCACTTCCAAAACATCAAATCTTCTCCATTCTTCAAGTTCTTGGTAGAAAGTTCCAAGTGTTCTAAGTGAGTTCTCACTCACTTTTCTTTATATTTATTCACCATTTATTCCTCTTGAAAGCTTGGAACACCTCTAGGAGTGTATCCACAAGTTTACCATAATAAACTAAGATGGAACATCACCATTTTGCGGTCCAAACTTTCTGTTTTGGTAGAACTTTTATTTAAATCTTTATAAACATGTTTAACTTACATAATCTTGTACCTACCTTGCTTCTAATCAAGTCCATGGTTAGTATGCTTGGGTATGGTTGATTCTTATGAGTTTAGAGGTGCAAACACTCGCTAAACTTTCTGTTTTGTTAAGGTTTAGACAACCCACAAGTGATGAAACCATCCAAGTTTACAATAGTTCTTATGGCAAGACTTGCGTTTTGGTAAAGGTGTGAAACATGGAAGCCTTGGCTATCCAAACTCATTCCACCACCTCACTTGATGATTTTATTCATATACACTAAGTAGTTTGCTAGTTCTAAAGTTAGTTAACCCCGCCTCGCCTCCAACATTTGCCATGTTGGATATGACACGCCCAGGTTGTCCTTATTGGCTACTTAGTATGTTAATAGATTAGTGGTAGTTTATGTCATTCATGACCAACAGGGTTTACCAACTAAGTTGGAAAACTTTGTGCTTTGGTGAATCATACAATGAGGTGTTCATACCTCCATGCGTGACTTATATGAACTCTATGATAATATATGATGGACTTATTATAAAAGGAAAATTGGAAATAAATAATCCCACATAACTCTAATCACAAGTCAGTTATTGGCCAATAATAATCCAAACTGGTCAATTTTTTTTTTTGTAAAATAGTCCGCCGTTAAAATAGCTTAACGGAGTTAAGTTTTTTTTCCAAATTACAAACCGATGTTTTAGGGTTTTTTATCAGAACGAGGATACGAGTCGATTGATGTAAAACTAACCTCGAAATAGTGCCCAACCCACGAAAACGGTGCTTCAATGCGGGTGTTTAAACTTTCAATTAACAAAAATCAAGCCATTTCGAGCACAATTTCGAGGTAAATTTTACATCAATCGACTTGTATCCTCTTTCTGATCAAAAACCCTAAAATATCGGTTTGTAATTCGCAAAAAAACTTAACTCCATTATGCTATTTTATCGGCGGACTATTTTACAAAAAAAAATTTGATTAGTTCGGATATTATCAGCAACTAACTAACTTGGGATTATTATCAGCCAAATTGAGTTAGGTGGGATTATTTATTTCCAATTCGCCATTATAAAATATATTATATAATATATGGATATATACATAACCGAATTCATGATGTTAACCGAATCATGGTTACATGTCATGAAATAGGTTATATTATCTATGTTATAAACTTCTTGTTACGATTCTAATAGGCAAGTTTCGACCCATGAAATCACATGAAATAATAGTGTCAAAAACGAGTGTTTAAGACTAGATAATTATTTTTCGTGTACATACTTTTAAATACATAGAAATTCCGAATCCAAACTCTCCACCAACTCCAAATACTCACACACCTTCGTTTCCCCCATGTAGGGTAACTTCGGGGTTCCATCCTCCAAACTTCACGAATCGTGGATTACTAGGAACACTTTACAAAACCGTGAGTATACTCGACTCCCATTTTAACTTTAACACTTTTGGGTGCAATACGTATATGTTATCAAAATCACGCAAGCATATACTTTATGCTTAAATCACAAACAAACAATCTAATATACATGCTTAATATGTTATACTTGAAACTCGTATATGCTTGAATTCGTTATGCTTTATACTTTGTCATTAACTTCGTACAAGCCTCCCTTAATGTATAGCACTATAGGATTAACGCACCGCTCGTATTCTTGAGGTCATGTTAAGTAAACAAAACGGTCTATTCATTGCTATGATTAGATTATGCTAGTGGGAATCTTTGGGTTGACACGTATAGTTGCATGCTAGTATTGTATGGTAGTATTAAGTTAACAATTATGCCATGTGGATTCATTTAAACTTTTATACTTATGCTAGTAATCCAACTTGTATGCTCGTCAATACTTTGTATTGAACTATACTTTAATATGCATTGCAGGTTATTGATGAGGATGATGACGAATGGAATCTAGTAGGATGACTAGAAACGCACCTATTAATTTAGTAGTTTGTTGTATTTTGCTTTTGTTCAACATGTTGTAATTTGTTTCCAAACGATGTACTTGAATTTAGCAATGAAATGAAATTTTGATTTTATTAAATATTGTCACAAATAGTGTTATGAAGTCTCTTGCATTCTATTTCGTCCCGCTGATGTCTAAAAGTAGTTCAATAAAAACAAACTAAATTAATCTAATCTAGACACTAAGTAATACTCTAGACTCTCTAAAACTCGACTAAACTACTAACCGACAAGTGAACCGATCGACTCTAGTAAAACTAAGTAAGTTCGGATATCGAACCCACGAGACTCTATTTAACTACGTTAACGACTCTATCTAGACTGACACTGATGCACACTAACCATTTTTATGTTTGAGGGGGGAAGGGGTTTCTAAAAATCCTAAAATTGCAATTAAATTAAATTAATTAACTAAATTAAATGATTACGAACTAACTCAGGTTTTACTCAGATGGTGAAAGCAACTACCTAGACTGGAATCCTGGTTTGTATTAGTAATGATATTATGAGGATATTAGTTATTATGGAACCGGGATCTTCTAATACTAAACTTGTCGAAATGCCGAACAAGACCCATGACCCTTCCCAGGAAGACACTTATGGCACTCTAAAGGTTGTTATGAACACTGGTTGGTTAGACTCTCTCACAGGACATCTAAGGGGTTTACGAAAGTACCCTAATTTGATTTACTCCCTCACAGGACATAAACCTAAGATAGACTCGGGTTCTTAATTAGACTTGTTAGACAACGGTCAAAAGGTAAACTAATTCAGACTCCTCACAAAGCTCCTACCTAGCAATTTAATGACCTAGACCTAACAATAACCTCACACCTCACAACTATTGAGATTAGTCGAACACTTAAATTTATTTGATTACCGAATATCACTTCTAAGGTATATTGGCCAATTAACCCTAAAGATCACAACTAAAAATCATAATCTAGTATGAACCTATTATGTGATATAGACAGTCACCAAGATTCACACGAAGCAATAAACAATATTCAAACACTTTTAATCATGCATATACATCTAATAAATAATCGAGTCGACTACTTTCACAAACAATCCATAAATAACTAAATACCCATCATAAAGATCAAAACTTTACAAAACCGATCATCCAATCTAGGTAGTATAAACGTTTTAGCCAATCTGGTCATTGAACAAGTAAAAAACAAAGTACTTTCAATAACACAAAGCATAATCAAAGTAGAAACGAAGAATAAAGACACCCGAATAACAGAACAACGACTCCGATGACTTCCTAAGCTTCCAGACTTCAATCAGTTGCTTCAAGAGCTCGAAAATGCTCCAAAAGATGTCCAGTTTTCGCCCAAAGTATTGCTGATTCGTAAGTAGGTTAAAGTTTGAAGTTAATGACCATTTATACTTAACCCCTGTTTGAAAACTTGCGAATTGCCAACAATAAACCCCGTCGCGATACGCGGCGGTGAATCCTCTTATGCTTCGCGTAGCGCGAAGCCTCATTCTTCCAGAAAATATTATTTAAATGCTCGCGTTTGTCCAGGGCCTTTGTCTGTGGCCGTCGCGTAGCGCCAAGGCCTACTTTTTCTAGATTTCTTTTATTTTCGTTCCCGTTCAGCTACGCGACGATTCGGCTCCTATTTCAGCTTCATAATCAGCAGATTATTCGCTGTTTTCTTCGACTTTTAGCAACAACGACCAGAAAACCCACACACTAACTAAACTAACGAATTCTAACTAAAAACTGAAACAAACAAAGCGAAATATATACAAACTATACACGAATAAAGGATGTATTTTCAATACATCACCTGCCCTGATGATTCCGCCATCGGTTGGGGTGTGACAAAAAGCCTTTCAAGGGAAAATCAAACCCATCGTACTTTAGAGGCGCCGATTGCCTCTAATTCATTAAAATCAACCCAAAACCAATCCATTGGAATTGTCCAAATGGAAAACCAAAACCAAAATCAATACCAAAACTAATATAACCGTTCAGGTGGTAGAAGAAATCAAAGACCACCCACTCCACGAAGACCTAACCAAAACCCACAACACCAAGACCCTTTCCCATCATACAACCAATTTTATAACCATCCTCCACCAAATCCCAACAATAACCAAAATCCCAACAATCATATACCCGACCCCATTCCACCCGTATTGAACTTGCCAACCGAAACCAAGAAGGTCAATATGATCCATAAATTCCCAACCTTGATGAGTTAAGGAACAACATCAATGACGATGACCTATTTAGTGTTCCAGGTTTTGGGTTAGTGTTCATACTTATCATATGGGTGAAGATAAACACTCGAATAACGGGTATGGGGATAACCAAGACGACGGGAATATTCCCAAAGGAGGGGAGGTTATATGAATGAAGATGGTTATCAAAGTGATAACTATGGTGTGGGTAATAAAATTGGAGTTATGGCTACATTAGTGATGATGGTTAGAATAACAATCGTCAACCAAGGCAACATCAAAGAGGAAACCCAAACAACAATATTAATCAAAAGCGGGTTCCCAATATTGTGGGAGTGGCCGATTAAAGACCATAAAGGAGGCAAGCACATAATAATGAAGTTAATGGTCCTCCAAGATGTCCAACTCCACTAGCTCAAGATGTGAATGGCCGGTTTAGGCTGACAATTTCAGAAAATGCTTCACCAATCGTCCCACCGGCCCGAGGAAGACGTTCATTTGATTATAAGCCTCATTACATTGTCTTGCCTCACTTCCATGGTATGGCTACCGGAGAGCCATACACACATTTGGACGAATTTATTAGCTTTATGTAGTATTTGGGGTCACAACTTCTCCTAAACTGAGCTACAGTTACGTCTATTCCAATTTTCTCTAAAGGATAAAGCAAAACAATGGTTTTTAAATTTTCCGTCTAATAGTATTTGTACTTGGGAAGAAATGCAAAAAGTGTTCCTTGATGAGTACTATTCATGGCCAAAATGGATAATGCAAGAGATGAAATCTAGTCCTTTCGATAACATGTGGGTGAGCCATTGTATGAGGCATTTACCTGTTTCAAGGAGATGATTAAAAAATGTCCTCATTATAAAATAGAACTTTGGGAATTGATTAAGAGTTTTGTCAGTAGGTCTGCAAAGAAGAAAGGAAGTATTTGAAGTCTACAAGTATTGGGACGTTGTTGAATAATCCCGAGGATAAAGATTGGGAATTCTTGGAGAGGACGGGTAGAGGCTCAAAGGCCGAGGAGTCGCCCAATAGAAGAACCAAGTACCACATTTGAAAATCTCTTCCTTACATCGATTCTAGTGCTAAGGATTATATTGCAACATTGGAAAAAGAATTGGTCCGCATAAAAAAGAAAGACGTAGGCACAGTCCAATTCACAGTTTGTGTGAATGTGGTGATTTGGACATAGAGCCGAAGAATGTCAAGTTAATATGGCTCAAGCTCCCAAAGAAGTTAATCAAGTGTATGGAGATCGAAAGCAATACGACATAAACTCCAACACTTACCACCCCAGTTTGAGAAACCACCCTAACTTTAGGTATGGTAATGCATCAAATCAAATGAACCCGGATTTTCAACCTGGTAATCAAGGTGGTCAATCTCACCAAAATCTCCAAGGCAATTTACAAGGGGGTTATCAGAGGAACAACTATAACAAAGGCGGTAACCAAGAGTATAACTACAATCGTGACAACAATTACCAAAGAGGTTACAACAAAGGTGTGAACGTGGGTAAAACTTCAAGCAATTAATCAGGTGGTAATGACTCGGTTACTTCAAAGTTTGATACCATTATGAATGCCATCAAAGATTCCAAGCTTGAGATAAAAAAAAAGGAGTTCGAGGTGAGAGATAAGTCGCGTGAGGCATTGGCAAAGCAAGTGGGTCAACTTACAGAAGAGTAAACATCAAAGGTTAAGCTCGAAGAATAAACATGAGGTTCCAATCAACAAGGTTAGTATTCTTCATGATGGTAAGGTATTAGATAATAAAATTAAGCCTCAATCACTGCAATTTGTTGAAAGGGTGGTGGAAGATGTGAGTGAAGAGAGAGAGATAGAGGATGAAATGGTCAAAGCCATAGTGGAGGAGGATTGGAAGCTAGAGGTGTTGGCTTTGAAAGAGGGAAGACCACCTTCAACTCACCAAGTGGAAAGTCATCCGGATAACATTGACACCAAGTTGAAACCGTCTTTGGTGGGTCGCCTAAGGTAGAATTAAAGGAGTTAAGAAAGCATCTAACATATGCTTATATGGGTGATGGCAATACACTCCCTATTATAATTACTTCAAACTTAACTGGAGAGCAAGATGAGAGTTTGATAAAGGCATTGGTCACTAATAGAGCCACTATTGGGTGGACCATAGCGGACTTGTGGGGAAATAAGTTCGTTCATCGTGATGGACAAGATCATAACAGATGAGAAGGTGACACCCGCACGTGACGCTCAAAGGAGATTAAATCCTAACATGCGGGAAGTTGTGAAGAAGGAGGTTTTGAAGTGGCTTGATGCAGGTATCATTTACCCTACTTCTGATAGTCAGTGGGTGAGTCTGACACGAATCGTGCCCTGAAGAAGGAAGGTATTCAAGATGTTAAAAACGACTTATGTGAGGAGGTAGCCCCTCGACGGGTAACCGGGTGGCATATTTGTATTGACCATCGGAAGTTGAATTTCGCAACTTCTAAAGATCCTTTTCTTTTACTATTCATTGACCAAATTAGAGAGAAATTAACAGGTCAAAAGTTTTATTATTTCTTGGATGGGTATTGAGGATATTATCAATAGCAATTGCCAAATTGGTCTTTACCATTCGAAATCATGTGTGATGCAAATGACTACGCGGTTGGGGCCATATTGGGTCAAAGGGTAAAGAAAAAATCGATGGTTATTTATTATGCGAGTAAGACTCTTTCAGATGCTCAATAAAATTACACCACAACCAAAAAAGAGTTTCTCACGTAGGTTTATTAATTACACAAATTTAGGTCTTACATATGGGGTAGTAAAGTGATTATTTATTCTGACCATAGTGTTGTCATGTACCTCATGCAAAAGAAAGATGCAAAGCCCCGGTTGATCAAATAGGTACTCTTGTTGCAAGAGTTTGACTTAGAGATAAGGGACAAGAAAAGGAGTGAGAATGTGGTAGCCGACCACTTGTCCTGGTTGATGGTTTAAGACGGTTCCCAATTTGTGGAAATTAATGAGACATCCCTGACGAGCATATTTTATTAGTTTCTACTTTAACATGGGTTGCTAATTGTCACACCCCAACCGATGGCGGAAACATCGGGGCACGACACTAAGCGTTCAGATTCTTATGAGTTTCCATAACACTATAGTTTCAATAGTAATTAATTGATTTCATGCAAAAATTTGTCTAACATCAACACCAAACATGATCACGAAGTATCAAAATACAATCATCAAACATCGTTCAAAAAGTTTCTAAATTTACTAAGATGTGTTTCTAAGCAGCATCCTAGCATGTTTCTTAATTCCTCAGCTACTATCAACCTGCAACATGTATTAAAATACTATCAACAAAATGTTGGCGAGTATACAAGTTTGAATACGTAGTAGCATAATAGTTTAAAACGTTCCAAAAACTCATTTCCCACATAAACATATATAACAAGCTTCACCATGCTATTAAACGTAGTCCAAGTGATAGCCCAAGTTTCCAATGCGTTAACCGCTTCCCCAAGACTCAAGGGAAGCAAAATAAATGTCTCCTCCTAACAATACCCCAAAGACTAACGGGGAGGTGCATTACCTCTATAGCACTACCATTGTTAAGGCGGAACTACACACAAGGATTAAACGTTCACATAGCATAAAAAGTCTCAAGTTTCACAAGTATCAAGTTTCATGTTTATAGCGGATAGAGTATGTTTCAAATAAGTTTCAAGTGTCAAGTTTATAGAATACATGTTGCATCCCAAAAGTGTTTAAAACAAAAAAGGGATCGAGTATACTCACAGTGGGTGCTAAGTATCAACACCGACTAAATGGATCGAAGGGAGCGCTGGAGTTAGCCTGATTATAGTGTAACAGTATGAGTGTCGAACAGAATGTCGAATCGTGCGAACAATCATGTACAAGTGTCTGACAGGGTTCCTGACCAGATGGTCATCCGGTCGGATGACCATTCGCCCTGAATGGAGCCCATTCAGTCGGACGGTCGTTCGTTCAGTGGGTAATTGTGGTGAACTGATAGAGTTTCAAGTGTCGAGATCATAGTGTCCTATAAAACAACAAGTGTAATGATAATCAGACCCTCTGGACGGATGGTCATCTGATCGGATGGCCATCCGGTCAGACGGTCAGTGATGTGTTGCAAATTGTTTCCACTTTTGAAGTTTTCGTTGTACTATAAAACCAAGTCATTCGATCGGATGGTCATCCAGTCGGATGACCGTTCAATCAGAAGATTGTTCTAGTGAAAGTTTCATAGTTCAAAATCCTAATTCAAATAGTTTAAGTATTGAGAATTACAAAGGATAATCACTTGGTCGGATAGTCATTCGTCCGGACGGTCATCCGTTCGGACGATCGTTCGACTGTCGTGATCCTTCTCCTTTGAACCTTTTGTAAAAGTATCTAAGTTTGAGTTTAACGGAGATGACATGGTAACGTATCAAGACAACGGAAACCCATTAAGTTTCAGCTCGTCTGATCGGATGGGGATCATCCGGTTCGATCGGATGACTGTTCTTGACGGATTTTCATGTCTGATCCGTAATTTGGTCATCTCTCCGGTGGAAATCTGTTATCGAGTCGACTCTAGGCTAAGGAACAAGTCCTAGGCCTGTTTTGGTTCCAGATTCCACCATCTTCGAGTAGGTAAGTTAAGAAAAACATGAAATTAACCGAAAATGTTTAGATTATGTAAAGATTCGTAGTAAAATGCGTAGAAATCTCTTAGATCTGGACTAGATCTTGACAGAATGACATCACATAGCTGATTGTACAACAACCATGATGACGTCATCCTCAAGGAGCCCAAATCTTAGTGATTTCATGGTGAAAAGTATGATTTTGATGGAGAATCTAATGAAAGAGTGTGTAAAGATGATAGTTGTACAAGAATCTTGGAGAAAACTTACAAGGATCGCTTGAAAAAGGAAGAAAAGAGCCTTAGAATGAGAGAGCGTGCGTCTGATCGGAGGAGGCTGTCACATCAGTGATGAATGATGTGACAGTGGGTATTTATAGTGCAAGAGGGAGAGTAAGGCGGTGGAGCATGGATCGGATGGCTGCTGATCGAATGGCCTTCCGATCGGATGGTCATCCGATCGGATTATCCATTCGGACAGCCGAGACCCGTTTGCTAGATTTCTGATTTTGGTTCATTTTGCGAGGTAGATTAAGTGTTGCGTTGCGTATTATTGTGTAATATCATCACATGACAGGATTGTATAACTAACACAAAAGTTTCCATGTTTCAAGTCTACATAGACTAGCTAATAAGTGTCAAGTTTCAGTTTCCCGTTTAACAAAGTCTCAAAGTTTCTAGTTTAATCAAGTTTCTCATTCCATAAGTATCAAGAGTCAAGAATCAAGTATCTAGTATCAAGTTTCCCCCAAAGAATCAAGATTCATAAGTATCAAGCATCAAGGGTCAAGTTTCAAAGTATCGAAGTGTCAAGATTCAAGGTTTCATAAGGTTCAAGTATCATCAAGTTTCACAAATAGTCTAACATAGTTAAGTCTCAAATAGTTTAAGGACTAGACTTGCCAAAAGTTAAAAGTTTAGGGACGCAGGGTGTTACACTAATATTTTTGACTATTTGGTGATAGGTACAATGCTGGACCATTGGGTAAGGGGAATGAGGATTCATTTCCTCTCGCATGTGAAGCATTACAGATGGGAGGAGTCGGATCTGTTCAAATTATGTGCAGATTAGATGATTAGATGATTAGAAGATGCATCCTAGATGAGGGGATCCCGAGTGTTATGACCCATGTGAATTCTTTTGCATGTGGTGGTCACTTTAGTGGCCAAAAGACGGGACAAAAAGTCCTCACATGTGGCTTTTATTGGCCTACTTTGTTTTAAGATGCATTTGAATTTTCAAAGAACTGTGTAAATTGTTAACAAGTAAGGAGTATAGTAAAGAGGGATGAGATGCCTATGCAACCGATTCTCATATTGGACATTTTTTACGTTTAGGGGACCGATTTTACGGGCCCATTCCCTAATTATTTTGGCAATTTGTATATTTTGGTGGTTGTGGACTACGTGTCCAAAATGGATCGAAGCAATAGCCACCAAAACGAACAACCTTACCATCATTTGTAATTTTGTCTAAACAAACATTATTTCGAGGTTTGGGGTTCCTCGGGTAAATCATAAGTGATGGAGGGTCCCATTTAAAAAAGTTTAAGTTTTGCAAATTACTTAAACGATATGGTGTTGACCATAGAATTGCAACTCCCTACCATCCTTAAACGAGCAGTTAAGTGGACGTGTCGAATAGACAAATAAAAGAAATTTTGCAAAAGACCGTGAGGGTGGACCGTAAGGATTGGTCAATTAAGTTGAACGATGCTTTATGGGCCTACATAACGGCTCACAAAACCCCTATCAGCACTACACCTTATCGGTTGTTTTTTTTTTTGTAAAAATTGTCATTTAGCAGTTGATCTCGTACATCGTGCATTATGGGTCATTATAGAAGTTAACATTAAATACAATGATGCATGGAAAGAAAGAAAACTTAAATTGACCGTGTTCGAAGTGCTTCATGAGGAGGCTTATGAATGTGCGTCCAAGTACAAGGAAATATGAAGCAACCACATGACACGAAGATCCAAAAAAAGAGTTTGTAGTGGGTCAAAAGTTGTGGCTCTACAACTCAAGGTTGAAGCTCTTCCTGGGAAAACTGAAGAACAAGTGGATGGACCTGTATGTAATTACGCGGGTCATAAATTTAGGAGATGTTCCCATCGAGGACCCGAAGGACGGGTTAAGGCATACGGTGAACAATCATCGGTTGAAGTTGTTTTTGGATGGTAACGAGACGATCGAACCACAAAAGGAGTCGGTAAGCTTTTTGGTAAGCATTCCGACTTATGAGACCGCTCAAGGGTCGAAAACTTTGTATATTAGTGTACTTGTCTTCCATTTTATTTTATTTTCTCATTTATTTCGTTTCAAATTAACCCTTGATTCGCGTGAGTGACAGAAGCAATGGCCGACTCACAAGAATTCCAGGTATGTTATATGCTCGGTGTATTCAAAATAATACACAATTATTTGGGGGGTGGTAGGATTCGTTAAAATGAATTTTGAATTTTTATAAGGTATGTTCCTTTTGTAACAAAGTCTTGTTTTTTGTCCTTATTTAAAAAAATGAGGGGGGTATAGTGTCGGCCATGTTTGACCATCACCGATGCGATCGGAGTAGTTGGTCCGAATCGCTAGTGGTTTGACCCGACTTCGTTTTTAACCGACCGATATCACCTTGTAAACCCGACCCGAATGCTTTTAAACTAACAAAACGCGTAGATGTCATAAGGTCCTCACAAAATCTCTCTTTCTTCATCTCATAACTCCACCTTCTTCCTCAATTCAACAATACCCTTGTTCATATTCCCTAAATCGTAACTTGATCAATTCTTAACAAAAACAAACACTTTTTGGGTCGAAATCACTTAGTTTGTCGAGAAAAATAAAAACCCCCAACTTAGTTTTCACTAATTCCCAACGATTTGGAAGTAATTGAAGCTTTAATTTTCAGGTCTTTTGGGTGTTCTTAAAGTTTGCTTGGATATCACATCTTTTGAGTTTTAAAGTGTTAATTCATCAAAAAGGTATGTCCTTTACTTACTTTTAGCTTTACTTTACAAAAAAAATGTAGGTTTCTTCTTTGAATTTGAACTTGTGTGTTTAAATATTGGTATAATAGGACCAATTGATGAGTTAGTAGCTTTAGTTGAGTAATTGGAACTTGATTTATAAGGATTGACATCGAACAAGTGTGGGGATTCATCCTTTTACACCTTTTCTTGATGTTTAGGCATGTATAAAATGTTGAATATTAAAGGAATTGTTATGCAAGTAACAAACTTTGGTAAATAAAGTGTTTTTTTTTTTTTTTTGAAAAATAAATTGGTACCTACAAAGGTTAAACCCTTTTTCTAAGTTTCAATTCAATTAACTAAATGAGCAAAGGATGTTATAGAGTATGGAGGAATGTCGAGCAGCCATTTCAATGCTGCATGTTAGAGTGGATCCAAATCCTTTACATAAACATGCTTCCTGAGGTCAGCCGAGATAGGGTTGATATACATCCGTTCCCTATATTGAGCTACGTGTTCCGCATGATCCGTGGTTCCATCATAAAGCTTCATGTTGGGAGTCTGGAATCTCTTTGGGATCTCTGCGTTGCAAATAGGAGAAGTAAACCTAGAGATCCTGTGGCTTTCCGGTGATACTTCTGGTATGGGTTGTACCACTCTTGGCACACTAGAGATCATATCCTTTAGCTTCTTCAACTCTCTTGCCATTTCAGGACTGACACCTATGCCCTGCATGAGATTGTTAGTATTCAAAGAATTGTTACTAACAAGGTTACCAGTATAAGGATCCTGGGATGAGGATCCTGGAGTAACTCCAAGATCTCAGTTTGTTGTGATCCTGGTAGCAGGAGTTGTACCAATTGATGTTGACCCTAGTTGCATGGGTAAGAAGTCTCCGTGGTGAACTCCTTAGGATCCTGATGTGCCAAAGTTCAGGATCTTAGCTTGCAAGGGCGTTGTCACCTCCACGGATTCCCTAGAGTTCTTTAATTCCCTCAGCTCCCTGAATAGCAATTGATTGGTGTCTTGTTGCTGCCATTTGATCCTTGAATGTAGCAAAACAACAATAGAATGTCATCATTGGAAGCCAACATAGGTCCTGTAGCAGATTTCCTAGATCCTGAAAAAGTATTTCCTGCAGCAGTTGTTTTCCTCTGGTTTCCTATAGGAGGAAGAAGAGGAAGAAGGTTGCTGGCTCCGGTGATTGCAGTAGTAACAGTAGATGTAATCGAAGTGGATGTGGGTTGAGAAGCCATTCTAGAAAATAAATTTGAAAGAAACTGATTTAAAAGAAATTTTATTTAGAAAATAACTTTGAAAGAAACTGATTTAAAAGAAATTTTATAATGAAAGGCACCACTTGCCCCACGGTTGGCGCGACATTGTTTTGGTGAAAATTAACAATCAAAATAAGATAGTGAGGTAAGGTGCTTGTTAAAATGGCGGATTTGATATTCAGGATCGTGGGTGAACAGTCAGGATCCTCGGTTAGTAAAACAGTTTGTAAAGTAAAATGTAATGAATGTAAGATGAATGTGACGAACACGATGAATTTATCATGGGGAAAAAGCCCTTGATCCTCTTCTTGAAGATGATCTCCGGCAAAAAAAAACCCGAGAGCTGGAAACTACTCAGCCACTACTATTAATATAAAAAAAAGTTACAATGATGAGGCTTGATCGATCAAACTAGGTGTTACAACTGATAATTGTGTTTGTGGACAAGTGTAGAGTGTTTGAAGTGTGCGAATTATGTCCCTAAACTGATCGGATCAAGTCTATTTATAGTACAAATCGAAAATGAATCCTAACTACATTTCCGAGAATTCCGGGATCTTTAGAAGAATAAGTCATTAACCGTTGATAACCCTCAACTCCTTTTCCACACATTTTCTTGAGCCACTTCTACTATAATTCGGTTGCAAGCTATCTACTAGCCGTTAACTTTAGAATGTTCCTGCAAAATATTCTTTAAAGAGATAAGCAATTGATTAATAACAATAATGCTCAGGATCCCCAGTTCCCTCAAGATCCTACTTCATGTTCCATATGTCAGGATTCTACCGCAGACTTACAGAACTCAGTATCCTGGCCATAAAAATTCTACCCCAAACAGTCGTGTGGTGGGAATCATTGCTTAATATGTTTTAATACTATCTAGTTCGTATCATATTAAGCAATGCGTAAGATATAAACATGTTTGTGTTTAAGTGGATAAACAATACCAATAATCGATGTGAATTGTTTGATACTAAACGTTTATGAAAGATCAACCATGCAGTTGATTTGTGTTATATAAACTGATATGATACTCTAGCACAATTCTTACAAAAAGATTGTATGTTAATAGTTTAGTTGTTTATTGTTTTTCATTTCAGAACCAAAAAGATATTCAGTGTGTTTTAGCATAAAGTGTGTAAAGGTCAAAAATATTTTGCATTTTAATTTATTTTAGACAACCAATGTTGGAATATTGAATCATTTACCAAAACACAAAAGATGGGACTTTTGCATGACTGGCTGAGAATTTTTTTGGAAAGACTTTTCATAACGTTTAATAATATGGAAATGAAATGGACAAAAAGGTACACTTGGAACGGCTAAAATGATAAAAACTGGAATTTCGTCACAAAATATTTAAACCAAGGTCATTAGTTTGGACTTGGATAAATAAAAAGTTGAAAAATCTGAAAGTTTATCCGAAATGACGACCTCAGAGAAAGAAAGTTCAAAAGGTTAGGGGGAGACTGGAAGCAAGAATGTAGATATGGATCAAATGATTAAAGATACTACATGAATCATCATAGATACTGTACCAATCACGTCTGTTCCAGATAAAAATGTGGCATCTCAGTTCTTGGATAAAGACTATGTTGTGGAAGAAGGAGAGTTTGTGCATAATTATACAAAAGAAGAACTAGCAAAACTCAGCGATATTTCTGAAGATGAACTCATGTTTGACTTTGAGAAAGCTTTAGAAAACATGGGTAAAGATGATCAAGAAGAAGCTTATGTTTTTTATAACTTATTAGAGAAGCTGATGATTATGATTGTGTAGAGATTGAAGATATAACAGATAACGAACAGACTCCATATGCCAACAATATTAATGAATAGTTTCCTACTTTCAATAAAATGTTTGCTGAAGAGGTTGAACATATTCTAAAATGAAAGGTTGATGAAAGACAAGGAAATGATCCGATTGTTAAAGAAGTTGACATTATTGTTGATCGAGTCACATAGTTTAGAGATTTGAAGATTGAACGAAAATTTCTAAGACCTTTGAAGTTCTTCACTCAACACAAAGAAGTTTCTATGGAGATATTATCAGTTGGATTTGGATTCCGAAGTTAAAAAGAATCGCCATTAAAAGGGAATATGGAGTACAATACTTCAAGTTCATCAATGATATAAAATTTTTACCCTAGTGGGATGTGAAGGAGTTGTGCAGATTGAAGCTAATCAACTATGAGTTAAACACTTACAATCAACATGTATTATGTTTTATCAAGAGGCAAGCTCGAACAACGTTCAAAAACTAGAAGCCACAACAACCAAAACGCATTGTGTCCCAAACTGAAGTTGATCCAGAAACAGGAAGTATGTGGTTACCTTGAAGTACAAAAAGAAATATGTTTTGAAGGTGATACCATTTCATGAGATGGAACAAGACATTCATAAATTCTATAAATGGTCGTATTATGATGAGAAAATAGTTGAGACTGTGATTGTTCTATGTGAAAGGAAGAACTGGAGAACGATACGTGTATATGATCCAATGTGGTTGGTTAACATGTTAGAAAAAGATATTGAAGTTTTATTCTTCAACAGAATATACTATGCTTTACAAGATAGAGAACAAGCATTACAATTTCAGAGAGTGATCAAAGTATATTTTGCTTATGAAATACATTCGGGAAGAATGTGGGAGAGTAATTAGAGAGTTTTAGAAGAAAAGGAGGAAAAGAAGAGAGAGAGGAGAAAATAAAAAGGAGCGTCGATATCAAAGTATCAATATAGAAGACCTCCTAAGACTAATCAAGACAGTCAAGAAAAGTTTTGAATAGCACCAGAGAGAGTATAGGAATGAGGTGTTCGGGATGAACGAGTGAAGACTGAAGACCGTTAAAAGACAAGACTACCGCAATATCCAAGGGTGAGTCTGTTAGTACAATATGTCTAATGCCCGCATCTTTTGTGCATGTCGTTATGCATAGGGCAACATGTTTGTTAAGTAAGTTGAATGTTTGATTTTGAAATGTAAAGACTCATACGTGCGCAAAAGTCCTACGCAACGTGCGCATGAGTCCTACCCACATATGGGAGCCACTGAAACGTAGGAGTCCTGCGCACGGATGCCTGATGCCTATATATAAGGTAGTCTGGTCCTACACTAGTTGGTTTAGCTTTTGGTTCTTCAGGTTGATGAAGATGAATCTGTAGTGTTTATCCACGATCTTTATGGTTTTCTCGATTTAAATAGCTTTTATGGTGCTTTAGACTTGGCTTGGCACTGAGTATTGCAATCGTCTTTAGCTTCTGAGTTTGGTTTCCACACTATTTTGTAGTTGGTAATGGTTGTTTGGGCATGTGCTAAGTCAGCCACATTTTGTTGCCTTTAGTTTTTGTCAATGTTGCTTAGCCATTCCGATTTTGAACAGATGGGTTTTAGAAACATAAATGGTTAGTATATTTCTCGATGAAGATGACTTGTTACTCATCCGAGAGCAATGGTTGTGATGGTGGTTCTGGTTTGGCTTGGCATTATGTGTTGCAACCATCCTTAGCTTTTGAGCTTGGGTTTCTCGTTGTTTTTTGGCCTGTTAATGTTGTTATGGTATGTAGTGTGGTTTATATATTATCACTTGGCAAAATTTTCTTGCCTTTAACTGTTGTGCGTGTTCGTTAGCCAAGTCGATTCTGAACACTTGAGATGTTTTTTTGTATATTTATTCATTACCAATTAGCAACATAGTTGTGCTATGTTGACTTGTACCACATGTTTTAGTGGTTTTTTATGCTTATTTGGTTTGTATATTGTGCTTTGTATGTTGCTTTGGGTCTTGATGTTTAAATCTGTGCTTGGCTTTAATTTCAAGTCATGTTGTTGTGAAACTGAAATTCCGTGAAGAGACGTTATCGTAATTTATGGTTATAATAGCTATGATGGTGGTCGACATTTGGCATAGCATTGTTTGTTGCAACGTGTCTTCTCTCCGAGCGTTAATTGTTGCTTGTTAACAATATATATCATTTGTGATTAGGCCATTACTCCATAACGTGTTAATTGGTTATGATTTTAAAGTTTGGTTTTATAAAAGGGGTATTGAATTTTAATAATCCCAAGTTTCACTAATTGGCCGGTAATAATCTCAACTTCAAAAATTGCCTACAACAGTCCCAACTTGTAAGATTTTGGCCACCAATGATCCTTGTCTAACTGGGTTATAACCTTGTTGGGCTGGTGACCTGCAACTTATTCCGGCGACCCGTTTTACCCCTGAAACCACCAAACGAGACCACCACCAATCATCTCCGACCTCCTGTAATCTTCTCTGCTTCTCAAAAGTTTAAAATTTCCACCATCTACGCAACTCCGGTGACCTGCAACTTATTCCGACGACCTTCTTTACCCCTGAAACCACCAAAGGAGACCACCACTTGTCATCTCCAACCTCTAGTGACCTCCGCCGCTCAAAACTTCAAAAAACTAACTGGGTTATAACCCAGTTAGACAAGGATCATTGGTGGCCAAAATCTTACAAGTTGGGACTGGTGTAGGCAATTTTTAAAGTTGGGATTATTACCGGCCAATTAGTGAAACTTGGGATTATTAAAATCCAATACCCCTTTATAAAACTGCGATGACTTGAAAAAAGCAACCCGTAAAAATTAAATTTCTGAGCCTAATAAAAAAAAGTATAACCACGTTATACACATCGATGGTATCATTTAGTAATATAACTCCTTTTTCATTTATGTTTTTCCACTTTTGGTTTTTTCGTATAATCAAGTTTGCAAAAATGTCTGCGATGACAAATCGATTATTATGGTTTCCATTTCCAAAATACATAAGAAGAGCATAAGGCGACAATGATGTACAAGAGCCTTTATCTTACAAATAGATAATCACTTTGATTTTTTCCTTAATTTGTTTATTAATAAAAAGTAAATGCTAATTATTCGTATATTTATAGGTTTACAATGCTACTCTTACAGAGAGAAATATTTTCGAACGACTTACGCATCTTCTTAAGGACGTCCTTCAGTCCGACCGGCGGATACATGAGAAACTAAACGAGCTTATCGAGTGAGTTAGGAAGATACACTAAAAACATGCCGAGCTCCGAGTCGCCATAAACACGCTTTTATACCCGCCATATTCAGCCTAACAATGTTAATAAAAATTTGTAGTATTATATATTTCAGTTGTTTTACAAATTGATTGTAAGTCTTGTATTATTATGTATACTTTGAAAACCAAAGTTTAATTGTGAGGAGAAAGTGCTATTGAGCTTAGACAAGTTATTATGCATGAGGTATATGACATTTAAGCATATAACTCTTATAAGTGGCCCACTTGGAATATGATGGTCCCATCCCTACATGTCTTGTGCTTCTTCTAGCATTGGCCCTTTATGTTTGGCAACTTAAACATATTCTACACGTTTTTTTCAACTTTCTTACTTTTTTTATTAGTATTTTCTCCTCACATTGACAAAGTTTTGGTTGTGATGTGATGACTTTTTTAACGATCTTTTATTTAAAGTCTTAAACAACATGAACGTCTTAGTTGCATCACTATGGTTTATGTCAATGCTTCATTTTTTTCATTAGGTTTCGAACGCCACATGCTCCGCATCGTGCGCTAGGCACATATTAGTTTTTATTAACAATTAATGTTATTATATATTGTTATAGTTTACTTAATGTGTTGATAAATTACGATCTTTGCTAACAAACCATGCCGCAACGTGACAAGTCTTATTACTTATACGTAAAATTTACAAATGCATAGCATAATTCAAAGTCACTGTAATTTTTTCTCCTTTAGGCTTATTCTCAATGCTTTCAAATATACCCTTAGCATGTAATTATTCCTATGCGTTTACCTATAAATTTTTATTCAAATTCAACAATCGAATAAACAAGTCACTGTATTTTTTTATCCTTTAGACTTATTCTCAATGCTTTCAAATATACCCTTACGATGTAATTTTTCCTTTGCGTTTACCAATAATTTTTTATTCAAATTCAACAATCGAATAAACAAGTCATTGTATTTTTTTTTCTCCTTTAGGCTTATTCTCAATGCTTTCAAATATACCCTTACGATGTAATTTTTCCTTTGCGTTTACCTATAATTTTTTATTCAAATTCAATAATCGAATAAACTGATTAGATATTGTGTAACATTTAAACAAAATTGAATTTGTTTTAACATATGTTTTCCCCGCAGTGTAGTGTGTGTTGAACCTTACTAGATATAACATGTTTTTTTATGTGCGGATATCGTTTTGGTCATAACACAATTTTATTTTTTTTGGATTTTCTCTTTCGATTGCTATAACTAGTCAAAATCATCACGAAAGAATCGATCGCGACAAAATTCTCCCCACGTAGCGTGAGTTTTTTTCTAGCTTTAATATATTTCATGAATATAAACATTTAAATGTTGAATTAGAAATTAAAATAGCGGATAAAGATAATATTATACGGTGGACGGAGAAAACAGAGAAAGAAATAAAATCTGGAGCACATGAGTTTAGGGGTTCTGGTGTGAGTGAGATCGTCACATGACATCTCTCCTCTATTTTTCAATAATATAAAACACCAAACATAAAAATGGTTATATGGTTTTTTCAAATCATAGGATTTTGACTTACTTTTTACGTGGCAAGTGGATGCAATTGCAAAACATTACCTTCTTGTTTCTCAATTTTTAGTAAACACACCCCCCTCCTGATTATACCCTCCTTGTGGGAGGAAAACTACCGGTCACATGCGGGTCCCACCTGTAAGTATGTGAGAGAGGGGGTGTAAAAAGTAATTAAGGGGGGTGTAGAAAGTAGTACCCCTTAACTTAAACAAAGGAAGGGTTTCTATTTTTAATTTTACCTTTTTATGAATTAATAATAAAGTAATAAAGGGAGACACCAACTACCACGTTCTTGTACTATATATACACATTTTATTTCAAGAAAAGTTATTAGTAGTTTTAATATGTTTATTATCCAACAAAAAGATTCCATTTAAAGTGTATTTTGATGCAAGACTTTTTTTTAAATGTTAAGTTATTGCAAGGAGGTCTTTCAACTTTTGCCCAATGACATCAGAAAATTCCTCTCAATCAAATGATTGTGCATGATCTAGTTTACAAGACAAATGAATTTTTTTATTACTGTTATATACATACTATGACATTTCATGTTACAAGACTTTATTCGTTGCTACATGCAACACGGGATAGTGCAAATGATACACATAACAGAATTGGCACCAATACCAGATAAACTAAAAATGCTGACGAAATTCAGTACATAGACAGACAGTATTTTGAGGCCCAGTATGAGCCAGAGACCAAGTGATACACTAGTATAGTGTGTAGGGAAGTAAGGACCCCAAAACTGCGTGCCTAAGTAATAGATTAAGTGCCGGGAAGTGCCTAAAACTCACATAAAGTGCAGAATTCTGCATATTTCAGCAAAATTCAGCATTTAAATAAGCTAGTAACATGCAAAAACAAGGTAAATTGGTCATGTATGCTTTCCTAAGTGTCGGGAATTAAAAGTGTCACAAAAAGGGTGCTTAATGAACACTAAACGGAATAACTTGACACTTTAACGAACCGGTATCTAACCGAACAACCAGACATTACCCGGAACATCAAAATATTACTAGAAGCATTGTTTTAATGTTTCTGAACTAGTTATGGTCCCCGAACACCATAACACCTCTTATAACATAATAACACAACATGTCCCTAAAAATTACACATGAAAGCTAACTTGTTTATAGAATTAGAGTTTGGAAGTTACACTTTGCCCCCCCCCCCCCCATATAGTGGACGGTCATGAGGGCCCCACTCTTGATCTTGTGAAATCTTGATAAATTCTCTAAAATCTTGCCAAGATATGCCAAGATCTTCCTTGGATTCTAATTGATTTTGTAAGATCTTTGAGATATGAAAAGATTATAAGTATCACCATAACCATTTCATTACTTCACCACACCACACCACACCACACCTTCTCCTCCCTTCTCTCTCCCCCACGGCCGTGAGCCACCCCCACAACACCACCATCTTCATCAATTGTTCATCCATTCCAAGCTTCACACAAGGTGCAAGAAGGTGTTTAAGAAGGTTTGGTGCTTGAAGAACTTGAAGGACCTCTCTTGTGTGCTTTTATCCACTCCATATTCTTCATTGTTCTTCCCTAGCTTGAAGCTAGTGGTAAGGCTCTTTTGATCTTTGTTTACTTCATATTTTTATGGTTGAAAGATGATGAGCAATGATAAACTTAAAGAACACAAAAGAACATGATCATGATACTTTAACATAAGCTTAAATACATAAGAATACATGTTGAATATGTTGATTTGCTTCTTGTTGATTGATGATTTGTGTTGGTGATGTTAGACATCATAAGAAACCTACTAGATTGTGATTAAACACATGATCTAGTAAGTTAAAGTGGTGATCTTGTGAAAGACCAAGATCTTCATGCTTTATCTCTTCATGAACTTGAATAATGAAAGTGATGTTCATATGAAAAAAAAATGATTTAAACAAATTAAAAATCTTGTGCATAGATGATTACAAAAATAATTTTCTCAAGAAACCAAGTTTATTTACAAGAGTTACAAAGTCATGGTTTCTAAGTAAACTAATAATATTTTTCAAACAAGACTAGAAACATGTATGTAACAAGAAAAATACAAGAGAAGTATTTTTAGAAAAATCATCTTACAAGTTGTAAATAACTAGATCTTTTAATAAAGTGATTTACAAACAAATAACCATGTTTTTAAGGGTAACTAAACCTACTAAATAACATGATAAGTTACTACAAGTTTTTACAAAGCTTCAAGTTCATGATGTAGTATAATTTACTTGATTTTGACACTCGGTAAGTGTTAAATGAGTTGATGATTGTTGTAATGATTTAAAAAAAAATAAACACATGTTTTGAAAACATGGGTAACCTCCATTTTTAGGGGAAACTCTGTCAAAATTTCTATAAATTTTGACACTTAGAAAAATATAAGTTTTTGAGAAACTTATTCCCTAAAAATGTGTCCAAAAACATTTACCAAGGTTTCCCTAATTTTTGTGTTAAGAAATGATGATTCCTTCAAGATTAAAATTGATATTAAGTATGTACATTTTTTTGAGAAAAATATATATATTTATTGATCACCAAATTTTTTGCTAAGTGTATGTAGTATGTATTACATGTAATAGTGTATTAGGACATGAAAATACGCTAAATACTCCTAAGGAGTGAAAATACAAAATACACATACAACATGCTTAGACAAATACAAGAAAATATATTTATGAAAATATATTACTTGATAGAATAAATAACTTGGACAAGTTATGAACGTGAAATGTAGTTTTGGATAAAATACATAATTCGGGTGAAAAATACAAGATACTTATATTTATTTGTGAGAAAATAATATAAGTAAGACACATAGTTAAAAATATAAATTATTTTTAACACAAGAACAAATATACAAAAGATAGTGACTTGTACTTGTGCGATACAAGTCTAGTGACTAACGTTAATAAAACACGTTTAGGTCACGACGCTAAATAAGCAAATCCGGTGAATTTTACGGCGCAAGGAACGCAAAGTTGTGAGTTCATGCTCCCCCTTTTCTCTTAACTATTTTTGGTTTTATAACTCTCGTGGGTGGAATACATGTTACAAATACTAAAACGGTATGAAATGCCTATGAAATACTAGATCATGTGAGCATAGACTAGATATGGAAATGCCATTGAAACATTCATTAAAACATTCATTAGGGACGAGGGTTAGATCTAACGGGTACGGCCGAACCCCACTCATGGTCACAACTAGTACCTAGTAGTGCTTCGGAGTCCCAGTCGAGGTTAATCGACACAGTCGAGGGTAATCGACACAGTCGAGGTTAATCGACACAGTCAAGGGAAATTGACACAGTCATGGTAAATTGACACAGTCGAGGTTAATCGACACAGTCGAGGAAAATCGACAAGGGTATGCGCCATTACTAGTGCTCCCTATGTCCTCACATGCCTTAAAGTCCTTGTAAAACATTCATGTTCATACTTAAAGTCCTTGTAAAACATTCATGTTCATATACACTTTTCATACCTGCTTACAAAGGAGTCTCTCAAAGATTTACAAGAATTACAGTACACAAACAAGACGCATGAACTCGCTCAACTTTTGTTGATGTTTTCCAAAATTACATGTATTTCAGGTGACAGGATGGATCTTGGGCGCGGGTGTCATAACTAGAAGTAGACTTCAAGATTAGATGCCATCCACTTTTGTTGATTTGTAACCTAGTCGAAGGTTGTGTTTTAAAACTTAAATAACAAGTGTTTGTAATACTCAAATTTTATGAATGGATGAACATCGTTTTGATCATGTAGTTGTTTATTACGATTGAATGCAATGATATTAAACCAGTCACATATCATACGCTTCCGCAAAAGTCAGGGTGTGACAGTTTGGTATCAGAGCTTCGATTGTAGTGAACTAGGATTCCTTCTCGAGTCTAGACTACAATCACTAGAGTTCTCTCACGAAAACATTTTACAAAAAGGTTTCCATTGCATTCACGTAAGCGTCAAGATCCACGAGTCAAGCACTTTTCAAAAAGAGACAAGGCAAGGACATTAGTAGGGAATACCCTCAAGATAAGGTGCCAATTAAGGCATAGTCTACACGAGTTAGACTTGCCAAAGATAAAATACACTCTTGGTGATAACTAGTACCGAGTAGTGTTTTTGTCGTGAACCGACAACTAGAAAAATACCCCCCCCCCAAAAAAAACGAGAGTTATAAGTAATATGATGCATCGAAATGCCTGTTTATGCTAAGTAACATATTTGTTTATCGATACATACATACAAATAAGTGTACGGAATAAATATTGACGTGAATACATACAAATAAGAGTACGGAATAAATATTGACGTGAATATATACAAATAAGTGTACGGAATGATTATTGACGTGAATAAGATACTTTCGACTCCGACTCCGACTCCTATTACTGTACGTAACTCGCACGATGAAGCTACCGACCTCACGTACTTGCAAAGCTCATGGCTAGAGTGATTACCAAACAAGATCCTGAGCTTGCTTCCGTAGGAAATGGCTGCTCTTCTCTCTCGATCGCGAAGGTGCCTGACTACGATAGTGACGACGAGGCAGAGGCGGCAACCTTGAACGACTACTTAATCAGCGGGACGAGATCCCTGTAGCTTTTGTGAAGCGAGATTAACGACATACTTGACCAGAAAAGGGAGATGAAGTATTCATCTTGAAGGTGCCCCTCCAACTACCGGGAATTCTCTTTATTCCTACTTCATTTAATCATCGTGCATATTCGCGCGTAACGATAACGAGTGTTAGCGCGTGGACCACCGCAATGGTCCTTTTCCATGACAGAGGTATAAGGACAGTAGTGTCCCCTCCTTGATTGATCATCTGCTTGGACGAGAGAAAACTGGGGTAACTGTGCAAGACAATTTATTATTACGGGGGCCCACGTAATAGCAACTTGTAGTGCATGGAAATCCTGGTGGACTCTGCGGGTCAGGTTGATGATCACCATTCCTCCAAAAATAAACTCTAGGTGTTCACACCTTCAAATGGTAAGAACAATACCTAGATCAGTGCTTTAGCACTTTATAAAGTAGGAAACCTGTCTTGCCTAGTTCGTGTCTGACACTTCTACCCGCGTACGAGACAATTGAGAAACGATATTTAAGCAAGTGAAGATGGATAACATTCGGAAAGATTCAGTGACGTTACACTCTACCACTTTATGAAACTTGTGTGACCAGGGCGATGTAGCCTCGAGTACATTATTACAAACAATAGGCCAAGTCGCCAAGCCTATGAAGGCTCAGTAATTATTTCCTCGCTCATACATTGTTGATTACATATGCATGTGATATTGGGTGATTGCCCATTTACTTATGGTACTATGTACCTCATAGACAATTATGGAATGTTGTCTAATCCATCCCATGCTTTTGACAGAAGTGAATGCCGCGCAGACGCGACACAGACATCAGTACGTTACCAAGGATAGAAGCCGAGCTTCAAGAACGAATCTCACAGGAAATTGCACGACATGAAGCCCTCCGCTCCGAACACAGCGGTGGCACTACCAGAAATAACCCTCCAATGGGCTGCACTTATAAACAATTCCTGGACTGCAAGCCATTGAATTTTGATGGCACAGGAGGTGCCGTTGCATTTGTTCGCTGGGCAGAAAAGACTGACTCCGTTCTAAGAATGAGTAACTGTTCACTCCAGCAGAGAGTTACCTTTATCTCAGGGTTATTTTTAGATGGCGCACTCTCTTGGTGGAACCTTCAGGTTCAAACCCTTGGTGCAGATGCTGCTTATGCACTGAGCTGGGACGATCTCAAAGAAATGATGGAAAAGAAATACTGTTCTAGGGCTGAAATCCAGAAGCTTGAGGTGGAGTTCTGGAATTTGAAAATGGACAGACCGAAGATTCCTGAATATGTCCAGCGATTTCACGACTTGTCTAGGGTCGTCCCCTACTTAGTCAAATCGGAATTCAAGAGGGTTGAACGATTCATTTATGGACTTGCACCTCAAATTAGGAGCATGGTTACTACCTCAAAGCTCTCAACCATCGCAGAGGCTATCGATTTGAGTGTCACTCTTACTGAAGAAGCTCTACGCATGGGAAAATTTTCGGAATCTGAGGATAGCAAGAAAGAGACTCATGTGGAGTCATCAGGCAACAAGAATGGAAGTCTTCAAACCTAAAGATAAGCACCCAAGTCAGCTATGAAAGCTCTAAAGCAAACAAAAGAAAGAAAGTGAGTCCGTCGTATGGCAGGAAGACTGATGAAGCCACTAATAAGGCTGGTGGTAAAGTTTACTCAGGGACTAAGCCGAGGTGCGGAGAATGCAATTTTCACCATGAAGGTCGATGTCTGAGGCCTAAGTGCGGAAAGTGTGGAAAGGAAGGACACAGCAAGGATGCCTGTTGGGCGAAGGATCCAGACAAAAGAAATAAAGATAGAGTACCAGGTTGCTACAAATGTGGTGAAGCAGGACACTTTAGGAAAGATTGCCCTAGGAAGAAACGAGCAAGGAAGGGTTTCCACGATCGAAACTCGTGAAGCACGCCAGGATCCAGATGCGGTTACGGGTATGTTCCCTATTAACCAACCATATGCATCTATTTTTTATTAATACTGGCATCAACTATAACCTTGCATGATTAGAACTTAAGAAATTGCTTGACCTAGTTTCGAGTAAAATAGACGTCCCGTATTCTTTAGAAATGGGCATATAGAAGACTAGTTTAAGCAGACGAAACAATTAAGGATTGTGTTTAAGGACTCAGAAGGATGGAACCTTCTGTTACCATTGACTTGAGAAGTCACAATATGATAGTCAGCATGGATTGGATATCCAAGTATAGAGCCTGAGAACATCCCCGTGATGGAAGAAGTATCAGAAGCCTTTTCTGAAGATTTGCCAGGAACGCCCCTCCACAACAACAAGAGGAGTTAGGATAAACCTCGTGCCAGGAGCAGCACCAGTGCCGAATGACACCTTACCGACTAGCTTCGTCCGCGAAGCATGAACCTCCGATATAACTGCAAGAGCTGCTAGACAGAGGAAATTAAGGACATGACATCCTTAGTTAAGGGCACAAGGAGAAAGTTGATAGACTCCACTTTGCATAAATTTCAGAAAATTGAGAATCAGAATCCTTTGCCAAGGACTGATGACATGAAACAAACAAATCGTAAGATCCTAGTTACCACTCAAGGATCGAATTGAGGATAGGATGTCCTCAACTGTGAATGCAAGAAGGAAATATCCCTAAAACGACCTTTAGGACTCACTTCGAGTATTACGAGTTCCTTGTCGTACCATTTGGCTTAACACATGCATCGACAATATTCATGGACCTCATGAATCGAACGTGTAAGCCATACCTGAATAGATCATGATTATACTTATCGACTACATTCTTATATGGCCAACGACCAAGGAAGGTCGTGAGCAACAGCTGCAATTTACCTTGCAACTCTTAGAGAAAAGAACAGTGATATGCTATGATAACGAAAAGCGGATTTCGAATTTGCGAAGCGAGAACTTTAAGATACATGGTGGGTAAGAACGAAATTCATGCCAACCCTGCAACCAAGAGCTAAGGAGCTAGAGTTGCAAATATGTGACGCTTCTCGACAAAGTCTCGATTGTACGTCGATGCAACGAGACCACAACATTGCATACGCGGCACATTGATTGAGGAATCATAAGAAGAAACCTTGAGCTAGATACAGTAATTACGCGCCGCAAACTTGACGTCATTACCTGAAAGAAAACGCTGCACGACCTTTACTGAGCACAAGGGTTGCAGCACACCGTTGATCGTAAGAACTTGAATATTAACGTAGATGGACTGAGCTACTGAACGATGCAGACTGTATGGACATGATACGTGCTTGCATGATAAACCTGGATGAAAAGTTGGAACACTTACTTGCCCTTAGTGAAGATTTCCTACAACAGTATTTATCACACCGCCGTTTAAACCTCTTCGTGTGAAGCGTTAGGTGGAACATAATAAGTCAATCCCCGTCGTGTTGAACGGAGACCAGAGATAAACAATCTACTGGCCCGAGATGGTCCAGGAAAAACTAGAGGCTAGATCGTTCAGATATGTGATCATATCGAGACACCCCGCAGAATACAGAAAGATTGCGCCAATGAGCGGGGGAATCATAAGAATTTGATATAAGAAGTATGACTTAAATAAGAGCCTCGCCTAGAGAAGGCGTGGTGTGATTTGGAAAACGAAAAGGTTGAATCCCCAGTGTAGGGATCGGAACCATTGCTCACAAGTTGAAACTTCCAGAAAAAGATCAGTAGTGATCGCGACACATTCCATGTGTCTAGTCTTTAAAGAGTCTAACTCAAGGAACAATTGTTGTTCCCATAAATAAGATTCACGTCAATGACAAAATGACAAAATTACTATAGAAACCTGTTAAGGTTACGGACCAAGAGTCCACAAGATACAGAAAAGACATAATTGATTTACTTGAGTATGATAGAATTCATAACATGACCCAGAGATACATGAGAACATAAAGACAAATCATGAATCTAAGTGACCATATTTGATTCACAACTCCCCTGCGACCGATGGCATCGCTTGAATTTCGGGACGAAATTCTTTTAACGGGGGGAGACTGTGACAACCGTCACTTTTCCGTACATTCCGTACACTAATTGAACAGTAATCTGTGCTTAAATAATTGTGCATGATCTAGTTTACAAGACAAATGAATTTTTTATTACTCTTATATACATACTATGGCATTTCATGTTACAAGACTTTATTCGTTGCTACATGCAACACGAGATAGTGCAAATGATACACATAACAGAATTGGCACCATTACCAGATAAACTAAAAATGCTGACGAAATTCAGTACATAGACAGACAGTATTTTGAGGCCCAGTATGAGCCAGAGACCAAGTGATACACTAGTATAGTGTGTTGGGAAGTAAGGACCACAAAACTGCGTGCCTAAGTGATAGATTAAGTGCCGGGAAGTGCCTAAAACTCACATAAAGTGCAGAATTCTGCATATTTCAGCAAAATTCAGCATTTAAATAAGCTAGTAACATGCAAAAACATGGCAAATTGGTCCTGTATGCTTTCCTAAGTGTCGGGAATTAAAAGTGTCACAAAAAGGGTGCTTAATGAACACTAAACGGAATAACTTGACACTTTAACGAACCGGTATCTAACCGAACAACCGGACATTACCCGGAACATCAAAATATTACTAGAAGCATTGTTTTAACGTTTCTGAACTAGTTATGGTCCCCAAACACCATAACACCTCTTATAACATAATAACACAACATGTCCCTAAAAATTACACATGAAAGCTAACTTTATAGAATTAGAGTTTGGAAGTTACACTTTGCCCCCCCCCCCCCATATAGTGGACGGTCATGAGGGCCCCACTCTTGATCTTGTGAAATCTTGATAAATTCTCTAAAATCTTGCCAAGATATGCCATGATCTTCCTTGGATTCTAATTGATTTTGTAAGATCTTTGAGATATGAAAAGATTATAAGTATCACCATAACCATTTCATTACTTCACCACACCACACCACACCACACCACACCTTCTCCTCCCTTCTCTCTCCCCCACGGCCGTGAGCCACCCCCACAACACCACCATCTTCATCAATTGTTCATCCATTCCAAGCTTCACATAAGGTGCAAGAAGGTGTTTAAGAAGGTTTGGTGCTTGAAGAACTTGAAGGACCTCTCTTGTGTGCTTTTATCCACTCCATGTTCTTCATTGTTCTTCCCTAGCTTGAAGCTAGTGGTAAGGCTCTTTTGATCTTTGTTTACTTCATATTTTTATGGTTGAAAGATGATGAGCAATGATAAACTTAAAGAACACAAAAGAACATGATCATGATACTTTAACATAAGCTTAAATACATAAGAATACATGTTGAATATGTTGATTTGCTTCTTGTTGATTGATGATTTGTGTTGGTGATGTTAGACATCATAAGAAACCTACTAGATTGTGATTAAACACATGATCTAGTAAGTTAAAGTGGTGATCTTGTGAAAGACCAAGATCTTCATGCTTTATCTCTTCATGAACTTGAATAATGAAAGTGATGTTCATATGAAAAAAAAAATGATTTAAACAAATTACAAATCTTGTGCATAGATGATTACAAAAATAATTTTCTCAAGAAACCAAGTTTATTTACAAGACTTACAAAGTCATGGTTTCTAAGTAAACTAATAATATTTTTCAAACAAGACTAGAAACATGTATGTAACAAGAAAAATACAAGAGAAGTATTTTTAGAAAAATCATCTTACAAGTTGTAAATAACTAGATCTTTTAATAAAGTGATTTACAAACAAATAACCATGTTTTTAAGGGTAACTAAACCTACTAAATAACATGATAAGTTACTACAAGTTTTTACAAAGCTTCAAGTTCATGATGTAGTATAATTTACTTGATTTTGACACTCGGTAAGTGTTAAATGAGTTGATGATTGTTGTAATGATTTAAAAGAAAATAAACACATGTTTTGAAAACATGGGAAACCTCCATTTTTAGGGGAAACTCTGTCAAAATTTCTATAAATTTTGACACTTAGAAAAATATAAGTTTTTGAGAAACTTATTCCCTAAAAATATGTCCAAAAACATTTACCAATGTTTCCCTAATTTTTGTGTTAAGAAATGATGATTCCTTCAAGATTAAAATTGATATTAAGTATGTACATTTTTTTTGAGAAAAATATATATATTTATTGATCACCAAATTTTGTGCTAAGTGTATGTAGTATGTATTACATGTAATAGTGTATTAGGACTTGAAAATACGCTAAATACTCCTAAGGAGTGAAAATACAAAATACATGATGTGCGTGAGTGTTATTAGTTTTTAATGTATTTATTAAGCCCTTTTTAACACTTTTTTTAGCCAAGTTTTAAATTTATAAAACACGATATTAACTAACACTAAACACACATATGGGCAAGTGCACCCATCGTGAGCGTAGTATAGTGTTGGCAAGATACCGAGGTCATCCAAGGACACAAGAGCTTTTAGTACCGGTTTATCCTCAACGTCTAATCAAATCAAAAGTTTAGAAAAAGGTTTTAAACTAAGAAAATAAAAACTAACTAAAATGCTGAAAAATAAAAATAAAAGAAAAACAGATAGACAAGATGAATCACTTGGCTCCGACTCGTGTTTAGTGTAACCTTTGATTATTTCCGCACTTTTGCACTATTTAAGAGATTATCTTAGTTATTGTAGTAGGCCCCTCTTTTGGAGGTGACGTTACCCTCAACCCAGTAGTTTGAGTCAGCAAGGATACAATCCTAAAGGGTCGGATTATTGAAAGATAATTAACTAAGTTATTAATGCATATTGTGGTAGGCCCCTCTTTTGAAGGTGACGTTACCCTCGGCTAAGTAGTCTGAGTCAGCAGAGATACTGTACTAAGTAGCCGGGTTGAAGTATTAATAGTAGTTTAACTTATGAGGGGGTCAAAGAGTTTGGACCCCCGCCATCCAATACCGTTAAGTATTGAAGGAGGTCCTACTAAATTTGACCCAGGTCCTTTGCAGGATCTATACACTGAACAATGGCAAGACTCTTACCAAACCGTTCCCTTAACCCCCGACCAGGTAGCCAACATACCTCCATATAGACCGTGGAGATATGAATGGTGAAAATCTTTTATTTTATATAGACAGTAAAATAATGCCAAGACACCACGGACAAACGATAAGGAAGAATCACCTTCAACATAAGAAACTAGTTATTAAAGTCATTAATACATAACCAATTAAAAAGTGCGAAAAGATTAAAAATAAAAAGTATTACACTAGACACTTTGTCTTCACCAAGTGATGTAAGAGACTTAGGCAAACATGGCCTTGATTGTCAAGAACTCTTACGATCAATCTTGGATCCCGAGACGACTCACACACTCTATGATGGACAATGGATGATGGTGGTGAATGATGGTGTTGTGATAGTGGTGGGTGGTGGGTGAAGTGTGAGAGAGGTGGTGTGCCAAGGGATGGTTTGAGTTTGAACCAAGCACTCCTATTTATAGGCTGAACAGAAGCTCGGGCACGGCCCCGTGTCCAGTGGGCACGGCCCCGTGTTCACATCCTTCTCTTTCTTCATTAATTGCTCTTGTCTTTATTAGTGACCACGGCCCCGTGTCCGCTGGGCACGACCCCGTGTGCAGAAGCGTATCTGTACTATCAAGATTTGCCTAGATTCTGCGAATCTTATAGTTGACCACGACCCCGTGTCCGCTGAGCATGTCCCCGTGGTGGGCGATGGAAGCTTCTACAACTTTGTCTTTTATGCTGACACTTGGGCACGCCCCCGTGCTCACTGAGCACGGGGCGTGTTCAGCCTTCTGCTCTCTTGTTTTGCTTGGGAAGATGCTTTCGGGGAGGTCGGGTATGCCACATTTGTTCCTTTTCTTGTATTTATGTTAGATTTAGCTGCCTTTATGCTTCTTTTGTTAATTTGAGCTCATTTAATCCTAAAAATACAAAAGGAAGACAAAAACACACTTTTTCCAACATTAGTACCAAAAAATGGTTAGTTTTATGCCACAATTGATGTAATTTATATGTTGCATTTTGCACACATCAAATACCCCCACACTTGAATCTTTGCTTGTCCTCAAGCAAAACTCTTTATAATATGGCTTTACACTCCCAAATGGAATGGGTAGAAGAGAATGTTTTTGGGCTTGTCATAGAGTGTCGGGATTTCCAAGATTCTTTATTTAGTTTTATTTTTATTTATTTACAATCCTATTCGTCATGATTTATTTAAAACTTTTCATAAGATAAATTACTTATTAGGGCATAACCTGCCTCTTTAAAATTTTATTTATATACAAGTTCACATACCTCACGGGGGATCACTCAACACTCGGCCGAAGATGTATTTTAGTGAATCACTCGAGAGCGGCATGGAACTTACTCCTACCATAGGCTTGCCAAGCAATCAGTCCTCCTCCTTTTTAACTTTATACCTTTGTAAATATCAAGAGGTCTTTTTGGGTGAAGGGTTAGGCTTGTGTTAAAGGTAGGTGGTTGGGTTAGTGGTTAGTAGAAAAGGGCGAAAAATCGTAAAAAGCGTCGGTTTCCGTAAGACTTTCTATTTTTCAACTTATTATTTTGATGAAGCCATAATTCCAAACAAAGTTACTTTTGATGAACTTGCTTGTTTATTTGTTTTTGCTTCATCATCAACACATATTTTTTTTTTTTTTTAAAGTCATATGAAAAACCGAACTTGATACTAAAACAAAGGGTTAAAAATAAAAAGGTTTTGGTGGGTGAAAGGGTGTTTGGTTTGGGTTAAGAAATGAAAAGGTTTAGGCTCAAAGGGGTTAACTAGGGGGATTTTGGGTAGGTGGTAAAAAAAATAATGGTGTAGAAATAAAAAAGGTTAGTCCTAATGCCTCTATCATATACTTACTCGGGTTTAAGTTGGTAAGGACCGGGAATGTATCGTCTTGGCAAGTTCTAGATTTGTAAGAACCAAGCGGCTATTCACACAAGAAGCGAAAAATGAGCATTTAGTTTAAAGATATGTATTTGTATGCTCAATAAAGGCTCAAAACTCACTTTTGTGGGAATGGGTTTTTATGTGATCAAGTATAATATATAATTAAATTTTAACTAAGCTTGTCATGCCTTTTCATAATTTTCTTATGTTGGTTCTTTTTATCACGACGCTATCGGTTGTAAATTCGTAAAAATATAACCTTTTTAGAATTTTGAAATTCCCAAATTAAACCTAGACAAGTAAAAAAAATGAAAATTTTCGAAAAAAAATTGGGGTGATTAGCGGTTCCAATAGAGTTTTGTGTAAGGCTTGTTATTAGGACTTACAAGATTCAAGGTTTTAGCATCCCCCCCCCCCCCACACTTAAATTACACATTGTCCTCAATGTGTCCCAAAAATAAGTTTTTAGGTTGATTGAATGTGTAAAAGGTGTGAATTAAGCAAAAATTTCTGTTACTGGACGCTGGACACGGCCCCGTGCCTAGTGGGCACGACCCCGTGTTCAGGTGCCAGTAACGAAAACTTGCAGAAGGTGGACACGGGGGCGTGTCGGATGGACACGACCCCGTGTCTGGCAAAAAGTCTGCATATTTAGACAAATAGCAGGTCTGGGGTAGTGGGCACGGGGGCGTGTCGGCTGGACACGACCCCGTGTAGACAGCATGCAAGGTTGAGAAATAGGTTTCTGGTTCTAGTTTTCCTGTCCCGGCTTTAGTAGCACTAAGGTTTAGTGCCCTAAGCCTCGTATGTACCTGTTTTATCAATAAACACTCCACCAAAACATAGCAAACATCCTAGATTACCAGTGTTCAACATCCCATCCATCACAAAGTTAGAAAAAGAAAAAAAATGCAGAAAATAAAAGAGTTAAAGGAAAGTAAATTGTTTGACACACGGCACGCAGGCCGGAAATTGTTCAAGATAAAAGGTTAACCTGGGGAATCACCAACCAACCGCTTCTTCCTCCGCTCATCCCGCCTAATCCATGTCCTCGTCCTCATCATCATCATCTCCACCATGCCCAGCAATGTACTCCCGGATATTTCCAATATCGTCTTGGATATCGGATATGTTTCTCTCGATCGCCCCAACCCGGTTGTACGTGTTGCTTGCCATATTGTAGGTGTTCCTGGTGCACATGAGGTTTTCCTGCAATAAATCATGTAAACTTTGGAAGTTAGGAAAACCGCCTCCGGAGGAGGACTGGCCTGGATCACCATGGGGCTGGTACTGGTACTGATGATGTTGTGGAGCGTGAAGGACAAGTGCCTCCTGCGGTTCCATGCATGCCCTTGCATCCTTTGGAAGCTCACCGTCCCGTCTTCAGCCTCATAGATTAGGTTCATTTAGCGGAAGATGTGTATATCTACCCTACCCGACCATGGGCTCCTTCCGAATGACGTAGGTATGTTGGTGAAGTGCTTAAAGAGACGGTACACCCATCCCCCAAAGAAGATAGGGGTTGGTGCAGTAGCAAGGTGGTTATGATGCATGTTTCGGAGCATGAGGAACATCGAGGTGCCTGCGGTTATGGATGCAGTGGAGGACAACTAAATCTCTTAACCCAACGACGCCACCGCTATCATGCCTTTGGCTGAGAGAGTAGCCGAGGAGCCTATGGATGTATCGGTAGAGCGGATCCCTTAACTTCGTGCTCTTAGTGCTGCTCGGATTGTAATGCCCTTCACCAATCTAAGCCCACGCGGCTTGGCGATCGTTCTCATCTATCTCTCGCATCCCTCCAGTATTTTCCTCGTTACATGCATCTTCTTCCGCATACAACCCGACAATCGACCCAAATTGTGCCATAGAGATCGAATATCTAGTTCCACCACATCTGAATGCTACCCCATCATTGTCGAATGGGTCGCACCTTGAGTTGAATGTGAAGGTGCTATAAAATTCCAAAGTGCATTCGTGGATGGAACGGAGTCGAGTTGTTAAAGCGACTCTTAGTGGTCCTGTGACAAGGTTGTTGAAGCGGTCGAGTTGGTTCACCAATGCTAACAAATCCGTGCATGCTTGCCTTGGGTATTCTTCCGGTCTTGTTTGAAGTACTTCGTATCTAGCCCTAGCATCGAGCTCATTTGCGTTAAACCTTGTGAACTTCCTTGCCATCTGAAAGAATACACCAAAAGTTAGCACGAAACATTAGAATTTTCGGACAAAACTGCAAACAGTGTGCTGGACACGACCCCGTGTCCAGGCGTCTGTTACACAAAAATATCATTTTTCGACCCGGTTTCGAAAACTTGAAAATTTTTGGTCCAATAGGTGCGGTTTCCCCCGAAAATGAAACCCCAAGTGCCGTTTTTCCCAAAACAACCCGTTTACCCATTCAATTTTATCTTTTTCGGTTCAAAAACAAGGGTTTGGGGTTTTTGTGAGAAATCGGGCGAATCTTTGAACAATACAAGTGCATTTACTTCCTTTAACACTAATCTAACTAAATGCTAACAGATTAAAGCAAAAATTTGAGGTTTGATCCGAGTGTAGTTCAAGAACCCTAGATTTTTCCCCAAATTTTTGAAGTTTTAACTACATGCAAATGCCTAATCTAACTAATAATAGAGATAGAATCATACCTTGATGTTGTTAGAATGATAGGATACGTTGAAAATCTGCGGAAAATCGCCTGGAACCAGAGCGTTTTCGGGGAAACGGGGCGTGTGGAATGAAGTAACTGTTATGAAAAAGGGAATATATCCCGACAGTAGCGCGGACACGGCCCCGTGTCCAGCGTACACGGCCTCGTGCCGAGCAAAGTTTTGAATTTTTTTTTAGTGCTCGTGTGAGTGCCCTTTGTTTCCCAAAAAGTTTGGTTAGAAGACTTACCGATTTAGATGTCGTCCTAATCGTTCGTAACTTACCAGGTATGATGTTGATGTTTTCATTCTTCAACCGTTTGAAGCGAGATCTCATCCTCTTCATCCTCAATGAATCCTTGATAGAGTTTCAGCCGTTGGCCATTGACTTTGAATGGAGGTCCATTCCGAGATTTAATTTCTATTGCACTGTGTGGGAAAATATGGGTGATGGAAAAAGGTCCTGACCACCTAGACTTTAATTTACCAGGAAATAATCGAAGTCGTGAATTAAACAAAAGAACTAGATCTCCCACTCGAAATTCATTAGGTTTAATATGTTTGTCATGCAAGTTTTTCATTCTTTCCTTGTAAATTTCGGAGTTTGAGTATGCATAATTCCTAAGTTCGTCTAATTCATTTAATTGACAAAATCGATTTTTACCAGCAAATTCTAAATCTAAGTTTACATTTTTAATTGCCCAGTAGGCTTTGTGTGCAATTTCTACAAGCAAGTGACAACTTTTTCCATAGACTAGCTTATATAGGGTTGTATCTATTGTTGTTTTATAGGCAGTTCGAAAAGCCCATAAAGCATCATCTAATTTATCTGCCCATTCATTTTTATTTAACCCTACGGTTTTTTCGAGTATTCGTTTTAAACCTCTATTAGTCACTTCGTCTTGTCCGTTTGTTTGAGGGTGATACGCTGTTGAGACCCGGTGATAGACCCCATATCTTGTTAAAAAAAATTCAAGTTGATGGTTGCAAAAATGGGTACCTCTATCACTTATTAATGCTTTAGGTGTGCCAAAACGAGAGAATAATTTTTTCAGAAATCTTACCACGACTCTTCCATCATTTGTTGGAAGTGCCTCGGCCTCGGCCCATTTAGACAAGTAGTCTACTGCCACAAGTATATATTTGTTTCCTTTTGATGGTGGAAAAGGTCCCATAAAGTCGAGTCCCCACACATCAAAAATCTCACAAACAAGAATGCCATTTTGTGGCATTTCATTTTTGGAAGAAATATTACCTGTTCTTTGGCACGCATCGCAAGTCTTGACAAGACTTTGGGTGTCTTTGCAAATGGTTGGCCAATAAAATCCTGAATCAAATACCTTTCGTGCGGTACTTGCGGCACCATGATGTCCTCCGTATGGACCTTCATGACAATGGCGGTGAATTCTTCGTGCTTCACTACCATGTACACATCGTCGGATGAGTTGGTCAGCACACATTTTGAAAAGATATGGATCTTCCCCAAAATAGTGTTTCACATTGGCAAAGAATTTTTTTCTTTGATGATGTGGACAACCCTTAGCGACTATACCGCTAGCTAGGTAGTTAGCATAGTCGGCGTACCATGGTTCTTCCTTGTATTCCACCATTTCTAGGGACTCTGTTGGAAATTTTTCGTTGATTTGCTTGTCCCTGGTTGCCTTCAAAGCTGGGTCTTCTAAGCGTGAAAGATGATCTGCTGCGGTATTTTCTGTTCCTCTTTTGTCTTTGATCTCAATATCAAATTCTTGGAGGAGTAGAATCCACCGAATCAAACGTGGTTTTGCGTCTTGCTTTTTGAAGAGATATCGAATGGCTGCATGATCTGTATAGACTATAGTTTTAGAAAGAACAAGATAAGAACGAAATTTATCAAAAGCAAACACCACAGCTAGTAACTCTTTTTCAGTTGTTGTGTAATTTTCTTGTGCATCGTTAAGTGTTTTACTAGCATAATAAATTGGGTGAAAATGCTTTTCTTTCCTTTGTCCCAAGACAGCTCCAACTGCAAAGTCACTGGCATCACACATGATTTCGAAAGGAAATTTCCAATCAGGCGCTATCATGATAGGTGCATTGACTAGCATTTCCTTTAAGGTTAGAAATGCTTGATTGCAATCCTCGTCAAAGATGAAAGGAGCATATTTTTCAAGTAATTTTGTTAGAGGCCTTGAGATTTTAGAAAAGTCTTTGATAAACCGTCTATAAAATCCGGCATGCCCTAGGAAACTTCTGATAGCTCTAACGGAGGATGGGGGTGGTAGTCGAGAAATTGTATCTATTTTGGCTCGATCCACTTCCATTCCTTCGCTTGAGATTTTGTGACCGAGTACTATTCCCTCCGTTACCATGAAATGGCATTTTTCCCAGTTAAGGGCGAGGTTAGTTTCCTCACATCGGGATAGCATTCGTTCGAGGTTATCGAGGCATTGGTCGTATGAATCCCCAACGATAGAAAAGTCGTCCATGAAGACTTCCATTGTCTTTTATATCATGTCGTGGAAGATGGCTACCATGCAATGTTGGAATGTTGCGGGGGCATTACATAGACCAAATGGCATGCGTCGATAAGCAAAGGTTCCATAGGGACATGTGAAGGTTGTCTTTTCTTGGTCATCGGGTGCTATCGGGATTTGAAAGTAACCATCTTTGTCTAGAAAAGCATATTCCAAACCTTTTGGAAGTTCTTTGAGCTCAAGAGGTGGGTCTTTAGGAGACTCCTTATTTGGTTGCTCATTTTGATCAAGAACCTTAAAAGTTTGTTCTATGGCGACCTCTTCTTCAACAAAGTGGTCAAACTTTTCACTTGTATCGGGTGGTTCATCTTCAATTAGGGGGTCATTGTTGCCGAATGGATATTTCATTGACCGTTCAATATCGACACTTTTTTTAAATGCCCCTAATTGAAGAGGTAGATTGTTGAACTTCCGGTTTTTCAAAGCTTCGTGAGTTTTTACAAATGGTCGTCCCAACACCAGAGGAACGTCATCGAGGATGACAAAGTCGGTGGGGACTATCATTTGATTTGTTTGAACCAAGACATCCTCAACTACACCGATTGATTTTATTACCTTTCGATTGGATAGAAAAATGGGTATTTGAAGTGGAGAAAAATCACTAATACTTAATTTTTCAAAAATGTAGTTAGGCATTATGTTAACACAAAGATCTTTATCGATTGTGACATTACTAATAAATGAATTTTGAACGAAACATGGAACCGGTGTAATGTTAATTTCAAATGGGTCTTCTTCTATTAGTGAGGTTTGATCAGTAGTTAACTTAACACTTACCGTTTCGCCAATTTTAGTGTTAGTGTTTAACTCTTTTAAAAACTTAGCATGAGTGGGAACTAAACAATGATTTTCAAAAGAAGGTGACAAGAGATTAATTTCTTCAAAATTAGACTCTTATTGAATTTTAACGTTGTCGGACTCACCTTTTTCGTTGTTTAACTCATGTGTCGGTTTTTCACTTATTTGTTGTTCCATTTTTACACCTTCAGTTATTTCTTCTTTAATTAATTCTTCTTTTGCGCGGGACTCCTCTTCCCTTGCACGAGATTCTTTTATATAGCGATCAATAACTCTAAGGTGTTCTAATATCCTATCGGTCACTTCGGTTATAGAAAAAGGATCGGGATTTTCAGAACTTGAACCCGGTTGTTCGATCCTTTGTTCCTCATAATACCCATATGAAGTAGATGGTTCACACCATTGTTCTTCATTGTAAGCATATGATGGATAAGGATCATAATTTTGTTCTTCATAATACTCATATGAGGTGGGTTGTTCACGCCATGGCTCCTCATAATAAGCATACGAAGGTGGTGGCTCATATCTTGGTTCCTCAAAGTATGAGTAAGAAGGCTCATACCTTGGTTCATCAAAATATGAGTATGAGGGAGGAGGTTCATACCTTTGGTCTTCGTAGGATGTGTATGAAGTCGATGGCTCGTACCTGGGCTCCTCATAGTAGGTGTATGAGTTGGATGGTTGATATGAGTGACTATATTGAACCGAGTGCGGATTACTACAATTAGTGCAATAGTTACTCCTATAATCATCCTCCTCATAGGTGTAGTTGTAACCTCCTGAGTATTGATCCATAAGAATCACTCAGCAGACCACAACCAAGTCTCAAGATCAGAAAACAAAAATAAAAACGGAAACAGAGGCTGGACACGGCCCCGTGTTCAGTGAGCACGGCCCCGTGTACAGAATCTGTATCTGGGCGTTTTAATTAAAGTTACTGATTTCGTTGAGCACGGGGGCGTGTTCAGTGAGCACGGCCCCGTGTTCAGCTTCTGTTACTGGGTGTTTTATGAAAAATGTGCAGCACGGCCCCGTGTTCAGCGAGCACGGCCCGTGTTCAACTTACTGTAAATGCAAAACTAAACTAAAATGCAGAAAAATGTGCGCGCGTTTTGAAAAGGTTTTTTTTTTAAAAACTGATTAGGCCGTCTATTTTAAGCTTTCTTAAAATCCTTGTGTCCCCGGGAACGGCGTCAAAAACTTGATGTGCGTGAGTGTTATTAGTTTTTAATGTATTTATTAAGCCCTTTTTAACACTTTTTTTAGCCAAGTTTTAAATTTATAAAACACGATATTTACTAACACTAAACACACATATGGGCAAATGCACCCATCGTGAGCGTAGTATAGTGTTGGCAAGATACCGAGGTCGTCCAAGGACACAAGAGCTTTTAGTACCGGTTTATCCTCAACGTCTAGTCAAATCAAAAGTTTAGAAAAAGGTTTTAAACTAAGAAAATAAAAACTAACTAAAATGCTGAAAAATAAAAATAAAAGAAAAACAGATAGACAAGATGAATCACTTGGCTCCGACTCGTGTTTAGTGTAACCTTTGATTATTTCCGCACTTTTGCACTATTTAAGAGATTATCTTAGTTATTGTAGTAGGCCCCTCTTTTGGAGGTGACGTTACCCTCAACCCAGTAGTTTGAGTCAGCAAGGATACAATCCTAAAGGGTCGGATTATTGAAAGATAATTAATTAAGTTATTAATGCATATTGTGGTAGGCCCCTCTTTTGAAGGTGACGTTACCCTCGGCTAAGTAGTCTGAGTCAGCAGGGATACAGTCCTAAGTAGCCGGGTTAAAGTATTAATAGTAGTTTAACTTATGAGGGGGTTAAAGAGTTTGGACCCCCGCCATCCAATACCGTTAAGTATTGAAGGAGGTCCTACTAAATTTGACCCAGGTCCTTTGCAGGATCTATACACTGAACAATGGCAAGACTCTTACCAAACCGTTCCCTTAACCCCCGACCAGGTAGCCAACATACCTCCATATAGACCGTGGAGATATGAATGGTGAAAATCTTTTATTTTATATAGACAGTAAAATAATGCCAAGACACCACGGACAAACGATAAGGAAGAATCACCTTCAACATAAGAAACTAGTTATTAAAGTCATTAATACATAACCAATTAAAAAGTGCGAAAAGATTAGAAATAAAAAGTATTACACTAGACACTTTGTCTTCACCAAGTGATGTAAGAGACTTAGGCAAACATGGCCTTGATTGTCAAGAACTCTTACGATCAATCTTGGATCCCGAGACGACTCACACACTCTATGATGGACAATGGATGATGGTGGTGGATGATGGTGTTGTGATGGTGGTGGGTGGTGGGTGAAGTGTGAGAGAGGTGGTGTGCCAAGGGATGGTTTGAGCTTGAACCAAGCACTCCTATTTATAGGCTGAACAGAAGCTCGGGCACGGCCCCGTGTGCAGAAGCGTATCTGTATTATCAAGATTTGCCTAGATTTTACGAATCTTATAGTTGACCACGACCCCGTGTCCGCTGAGCACGGCCCCGTGGTGGGCGATGGAAGCTTCTACAACTTTGTCTTTTATGCTGACACTTGGGCAGGCCCCCGTGCTCACTGAGCACGGGGCGTGTTCAGCCTTCTGCTCTCTTGTTTTGCTTGGGAAGATGCTTTCGGGGAGGTCGGGCATGCCACGTTTGTTCCTTTTCTTGTATTTATGTTAGATTTAGCTGCCTTTTTGCTTCTTTTGTTAATTTGAACTCATTTAATCCTGAAAATACAAAAGGAAGACAAAAACACACTTTTTCCAACATTAGTACTAAAAAATGGTTAGTTTTATGCCACAATTGATGTAATTTATATGTTGCATTTTGCACACATCAATATACATACAACATGCTTAGACAAATACAAGAAAATATATTACTTGATAGAATAAATAACTTGGACAAGTTATGAACGTGAAATGTAGTTTTAGACAAAATACATAATTCGGGTGAAAAATACAAGATACTTATATTTATTTGTGAGAAAATAATATAAGTAAGACACATAGTTAAAAATATAAATTATTTTTAACACAAGAACAAATATACAAAAGATAGTGACTTGTACTTGTGCGATACAAGTCTAATGACTAATGTTAATAAAACACGTTTAGGTCACGACGCTAAATAAGCAAATCCGGTGAAGTTTACGGCTCTAGGAACGCAAAGTTGTGAGTTCATGCTCCCCCTTTTCTCTTAACTGTTTTTGGTTTTATAACTCTCGGGGGTGGAATACATGTTACAAATACTAAAACGGTATGAAATGCCTATGAAATACTAGATCATGTGAGCATAGACTAGTGTAACACCCTTAATATTGGACGGAAAGATTATTGAGTAATTATATGAAGTTCATTAAAATCAGAGTTTACAAAAACTTTTCGTGTTTAAAGACCATACATATTTGTGATATTATCCAAAACAACTCCAAGATAGTACATAACAAGTTTAAGTTAGCCCTTGCTAGTCAACTAACAACTAGTTTAAAGGATTCAAAACACGGTTAATAAACCATTTACAACATGACTAAAGTCTAAACAAGGTTAAGTTTGGTGCGGAAGCTTCAAAATGCGTGTTCGGTTCTTGACAACGTACTTGATCACCATCCGGAAGGACCCCATCCATACCTAGGGTCAAAACCACTAAAAACATTAGTTTTGACATTAATATAATACATATAACGAATTCCGACATTCGAAAAGTAAATAAAATACTAATTTTCCTGGGCTCTATTGTAATTTACGGTATCTACCGTAAATTACGGTAGACCCTGGATAATCTTGGTCTGCCGTAAAACAGTAGAGGTTCACCGTAAGACTTTTGGTTTCCACCGTAAATTACGGTGGAGACCGTAATTTATGGTGGACGCTGTAACTTTGCCATTTAGCTATTTTGTGGATTTCGCCCCAATCCGCATACCGTTTTAGGCGATTTCTTTTCTGTATGTCTGTAAATTCATTACGGACATGTTCATTTCGACTATCATACCAACAATTGACTCACCGATCATACGGCTAAAAGTTACTATACTATCGTTTATTCGACCCATTCTAACTATAAGTGTATATTTCCAATTGCTTATTCTAAAACCTTTTAGATGTCATTACCCAAGTTCCCGGGCTTGTACATCATGGTGTATTTGCGCCATTCATGGCTTTGTGTTTCCTTGGAGCTAAAAGCTCGTTTCCTCGGAATTCAACATTCCGTTTTAAACGGCCTTTTCAACATACTCCCATTTATTATTCCAATATCCTGGATTCACAACGTAAAGTATCATAGCTAGGTTCATAAGCATAGTGAAATCCAACGCTTAACAACTTACGAACCATCATATCGCTATTGTCATGATTCCTTTTATGGTATCTATTCAACCCGTTTGACTATCTAGTGAAAACCTTCACTTTATTAACAAGTCAAACCTAATCCCAAGTCTTTAATTTGACCCGTTTGATGTTCAAGTGAACTGCGCCACTTTAGAACACGTCAAACGCATCCTTTATACTACGATTCTATCTATACACTAAACTCAAACATATATGCGTAATTTAACGAGACTAAGGTCACGTACCTTTAAAGCACACCTTTTCCGCGGGTATCACCTCCGGCGTGTCCACTTGACGTTCCGGATTCCTTGCCTAAAGAGTTCAATTCATAACAAGATTAGAACTCTTTCATAAGCTTTAACGCATTAATTCTTAACATATTCAAATCTGCGTTTTTTTTTACCAACCTTTAACATTTTAACCCTCGTTTAGGCGTTTTATCAAACACCTAGCGGGTCAGATTTCTACATGATCTAAATCAATTTCATGACTTGTAATTATCATCCAAACTACTTAATTAGTCAATTCTACACAAGTCTTAACATCTATATTTCTGAATTTATTCTTAAATTCAGATTTATGTTAGAACAAGATCATATTTTTAGGACTTATCAAGCTCTCTTCAAGTTCATTAGCCACCTACAATAGTGGTTATGAACTCTATGATTACCATGAAATCCTTCAACAAGATTTCACCTAGGGTTCATCCCTAAACCCCATATCTTTTCTAATTACACACATGCAAAACACAATCAAGCTGAAATTCTGATTTTTCACAATTAACCTAGAACTTGAGATGAATCAAAACACTAGAATTTCACATACCTTGTGATCCCTTCAGTGAGGTGATCACCAATTCGTGCTTAGAAATCGATTTGGACTAGATTTATGCCTTGAATTTGTGGTTTTTGTGAAGATTAGGGTTGGGTGAGACCTTCCTGTCACCCCCCCCCCCCCCGTTTCTCGATCGACCAGACATCCCAAGTGGGTGTTTGGTGTAAATTTTATTTTATTTCTAATTTAATTAAGTTTCAAGTTCTACACATAAGCCCCTCTACTTTCATTTAGTTTATATTTTAGGCTTTTTAATTCATTCATGTGTTTCTACAAGATTCTTAGCTAACTGGGTTACTTATCCTAGTTAGCTTATTCTTGTTTATTTTATACTTTATTATTATAAAGTTTTATATTTTCGGGATGTTACAACTAGATACGGAAATGCCATTGAAACATTCATTAAAACATTCATTAGGGACGAGGATTAGATCTAACGGGTACGGCCGAACCCCACTCATGGTCACAACTAGTACCTAGTAGTGCTTCGGAGTCTCAGTCGAGGTTAATCGACACAGTCGAGGGTAATCGACACAGTCAAGGGAAATCGACACAGTCAAGGTAAATCGACACAGTCGAGGTTAATCGACACAGTCGAGGAAAATTGACAAGGGTATGAGCCATTACTAGTGCTCCCTATGTCCTCACATGCCTTAAAGTCCTTGTAAAACATTCATGTTCATACTTAAATTCCTTGTAAAACATTCATGTTCATATACGCTTTTCATACCTGCTTACAAAGGAGTCTCTCAAAGATTTACAAGAATTACAGTACACAAACAAGACGCATGAACTCGCTCAACTTTTTTGATGTTTTCCAAAATTACATGTATTTCAGGTGACAGGATGGATCTTGGGCGCGGGTGTCATAACTAGAAGTAGACTTCAAGATTAGATAACCTAGTCGAAGGTTGTGTTTTAAAACTTAAATAACAAGTGTTTGTAATACTCAAATTTTATGAATGGATGAACATCGTTTTGATCATGTAGTTGTTTATTACGATTGAATGCAATGATATTAAACCAGTCACACATCATACGCTTCCGCAAAAGTCAGGGTGTGACATAAATACCGTTACCGAAATCCCCAAAAGTGGGTACCGGTACCGAATATACCTGGTACGGTATGGTTCGGTACCGGTCGGTACTGGTATGGAACCAGTATTTGAGGGTAAAAACCGGTGAATACCAGTATCGAAAATACACCCGGTTTGGTAAATCTGGCACCGGTACCGGTACCCGTAATATAAAAATAAATACCGTTACCGAAATCCCCAAAAGTGGGTACCGGTACCGAATATACCTGGTACGGTATGGTTCGGTACTGGTATGAAACCGCTATTTGAGGGTAAAAACCGGTGAATACCGGTACCGAAAATACACCCGGTTTGGTAAATCTGGCACCAGTACCGATACCCGATACCATTTGCTAATCACTTAGTGATGTTACTGTTCATTCAATACAAATTTTAATATATAGGTAATGGTATGGAAACGGTATTTGAGAGTAAAAACCGGTGAATACCGGTGCCGAACCGGTATCGAAAATACACCCGGTTTGGTAAATCTGGCACCGGTACCGGTACCCGTAATATAAAAATAAATATCGTTACCGAAATCCCCAAAAGTGGGTACCGGTACCGAATATACCTGGTTCGGTACGGTTCGGTACCGGTCGGTACTAGTATGGAACCGGTATTTACGAGTAAAAACCGGTATATACCGGTGCCGAACCGGTACTAAAAATACACCCGGTTTGGTAAATCTGACACCGGTACCGGTACCCGATATCATTTGCTCATCATTTAGTGATGTTACTATTCATTCAATTCAAATTTTAATATATAGGTAATTTACATGTTTGGCTTTAGTATTCTATAAAAAGGTAAGAGACTCTTATATATTTTGACAAAAGATCAAATACAAATAATTTTAACGTACAAATCATACGAATTGAAGGTTTTGCTGAAAAAACGTAGTGACATTTTCGTAATTATTTACTCGTAGAGTAATTATCAAAATTACTCTACAAATGATCTTGTTGAGTAATTTTGATCTTGTAGAATAATCTTGTAACGTGTTCTTTTAGAGTAATTTTGATCTTGTAAACTAATTTTGTAGAGTATCATAACTACTCTACAAATGATCTTGTATGGTAATTTTGATCTTGTAAGATAATTTTGTAGAGTAATTTTGAATTATATGTTGTTTGATAAACTTGCTGAGTAATTTTGACACACTTGTAGAATAATTTGATGCAGAGTAATTTTAATACACTTGTAGAGTAATTTTGATAATTACCCTACAAGATTAAAATTACTCTATAAGAACATTTTACAAAATTATTCTAGAAGATCAAAATTACTTTACAAGAACATTTTAAAATTACTCTACAAGATCATTTGTAGAGTAATTTTGATAATTATCCTACGATTAAATAATTACGAAAATGTCATCGTGTTTTTCTGGCTTTTTCATGCCTTTCTTACATTTATTACGTTAAATTTATTTGTACGAGAACTTTACTCTATATAATTATTCTAAGGCTTCTGCCATGCAAGTTTATATAATTCATTTGAAGGAAGATGAAGATGAGAAAAAAAAGAGTATTATAAATATTATATAAATATTACATTTACCAAAACGGATGAATAGTGTTTTTTTTTTTTTTTTACTATTTTGTCCTTATGTTTTTTCCTTCTTTTATTTTTATAGTTTTATTATTTTTTTCTTTTTGACTTTTTGGCCTTTCGTCTATTTTTTATGAACAATGGTTGTCACCTGCATGACAGGTGGCTATTGGTTGTTTTTAGTTTTTTTCCATACTTCAACATTTTTTATTTCCCTTCCCTTTTGTGTTTTTGAGTTTTTTTATAGTTTGTATTTTTTATACTTTTGTGATTTCTTTTATTTTTTCTTTTTATTTATAGTTTTGTATTTTTTACCTCTTAACTTTCAGCGTTGACACTTATAACCCTTTAACTTTATAAAAACTTTGTAATCAAGTTTTACGTGTTGGTATAAATAAAATTAATTTGGGTTATTTTGCGTTTAGACGTCAATTTTTCGCGGAAATGAGTTGTGTCAGGTATAATATGTTCTCATCCGTATAATTATTACGTTTTCAATTAGTCTATATTTTAACGTAATTTTTTGGAAAATGAGTCGGGTTAAATATAATACACTTTCGCACTTATTTTTATTTACGTTTTCAATTTCTCTACGTTTTGACGTAAATTGTTTTCGGAAACGAGTAGAGTAAAATACAATACGTTTTCATTAGACGGTATAAATTCGAGTCACTTTGCGTTTTGACATCGCCGCAACTCGTCGTAACTATTTTTTTACGTGCTTACTTTAGTGCACGTCTCGGTACAAATTCAAGTTGGTTTACCTTTCGATGTAATTATTGTTTTCAGAATATGTCAAGTCAAATATAACACGTTTCTATGCTTATTTTTATGTACTCTTTTTTCTTTCTTGATTTTTTTCTAAACTTTATTATTTCTATTTCTATACTTTTCTTTATGTTTAGTGTTTTAGTTTTATGTTCCTTTTTTATTGAAGTTATATTTAAGATAACGTTTAAGTTTTCATTTACAATTAATTTAAAATCAGTCCATCTCGCTGTCAAATTTAAATTTATTTTTATGGTTTTCGATTGATGTAAAAAATGTGTCAATGTTCTTTTGAGTTTATTCCTTTCGGTTGGTTGTTATATTGAACCAGAATAGATATCAAACAAAATCCCGCAGCGTAGCGCGGGTAATCTCACTAATTATTTTTAATTGTCAAAATCCTACGAGTCTACGACCACCCAAAAATCCCATATCTCACCCAACCACGTCATACAAACCTTGTCTCATGTAAATTCTAAAACAAACTCATAACACAAACATAAAATCAAGATTTCGTGACATTACTTATATTTTTAGTAACTAGGTTTAAAGAAGGTCGCCGCGTTGCGGCGAATTTCTTTGGTTATTAAGTTTGTGTTTACATGTGTTTTCAAATCACTACGAGCGTGTTGCGAACGGAACTGCTGACAAGAATAAAAAGAAAATGTAGAAAAAAAACACTAAAAGATAACCGAAAGAAAATCAACCAAAAAAGTTGTATGGTAACGATGTTGTTCGTATGAAACCCGTGGTCAGAGATGAGCAAATTGTTCTGGGTACCGGTACCAAATTTGCCGAACCAAAAGATCTTAAGTACCAATTCGGTACCGACTTTTGGCGTTTCTGGTACTGGTTTACTACCGTTTTTTATATTCATATACCGGTACCCTACCCCTGAAACTAAAAAATTAAAAGTTGAAGAAAATCAACAAAAAAAAGTTGTACCGTTGTTCGGACGGTAACCGTGATCAGGGATGAGCAAATGGTACCGGGTAGCAGCACTGAATTTCACGAACCAAAATATTTCGAATATCAATTTGGCACCAACTTTTGGCGTTTTCTGTATTAGTGTCGGTTTTTACCTTCATGTACTGATACCGAACAGGACCGTCCCGGTATTTTCGATACCAGTACTGGTTCGATACCGGTTGACACCAAGCTTATCACAACCCCTGATATTAAAAAAAGAATTAAAGTTAAAAAGGAAAAAAAAATAACTATTATTATAATATTAAATAATAAAAGTATTAAAAAAACTATATATTATTATAATTTTAAAATTACTATTCATTTCAATTCTAATATTAATATATAGTAAAGTAATAGTAATAATAATATATAGTAATAATAATAATAATAATAACGAAATGAATCAAATGATGATGAGAAGTTGCTTGTAAGGCCTTGAGGTGTATATTAACACATGGGGTGTTAAATGTGACATGTCATGTTAACTAGCCTTGCAAACCATTCCCTTCTTGTGTTAATGGGTGTTAAAAGGGATTAATTCTTATACATGTTAGTCAAATGTTAAAAGATTGAATTAATTTTCTTTCCCTTTTTAAACCAAAAACCACTAAAAAATTAAGTTAAATGGGGTTAATGGGAGTAGACGATTTCCTTGAGGTGAAGTGAAGTGAAACGAGGAAAAACGGATGATTTTACACCTAGGTTAAGTTGAGAAGTGTTAAAGTATGCCATAAGGCCTAATAAAATAGTAGCATGTGGGTTAAACGGTTGAAAAAATCAAGTTTCTTTTGTATATTTTTCAATAAATATGTCATTAGGGAAGTGATCAAGTCAGAGCTTGTTACGTGCAAAAATACACATTGCAAAATAAAAATGTATTTACATTTTTTTAATTCCTAAACATTTTAGAAAGTTTTGATAATGAAAGAAAATGATAGTGATATAGTAGTCATTGTTTCCCACCCGCTTCCATAGAAACTCAAAATAAAAATTTACACACACATTGGTTTATATATGTATAAAACCTATATGTGTGTAGGTTAAACCAAATTAGTTTGATTATGTACAAAACCTACGCATATGTATATGTGTGCGTTTAACCTACACATGCGCGACGTTAAAAATAATAAAACCAAATTAGTTTGATTATGTACAAAACCTACACATACGTATATGTAAACACAAGAAAAAAATAAAAATATAAACCACTAATAAAATAATTTAATGGTTTATCTGTTATGAGTGTTCTTAGATAAAAAAAAATGTTTTGAATTGATCCTCTTGTATGTAACACGTACATATATAACTAATATTTTACGAGTTCGGGTAAGGTTTGAAAATGTCACCCAAATAGTTTGGAAAACTTAACTTGTGTTTATATGTACCCCAAATGTTTTGAATCCAAGCAAGCCATCCGACATATGTGACACGGGTCATCAACCAGGAAAAGGGGTACCATCAGTCGGTACTTGAGGATAGTCCGGTATTCCAAATCAGACATACATTACCCTAAACCTTCGACGGGAACAACAGACGTGAAATCCTGAGTATGAGAGGCTCGCAAACACTCAAACACGACTCGTTGCCGCGGGGACAATGCAAACTTCTCTTCAACTGTCTTGACAATTTCACCATATAAGGCATTCGCCAGGATTTTCTGGGCTTTAAGGGGGGCGGTGTCTTTAATGTAGAAACCGCCAAGATCAAGATCGGGAAGAGAAACATGCAGAGTGTGTAACACACCCCTGTAATCAGAGTCCAACAACCCACCACCACATGAACGAAGGATGAAGAACCCACGATTGGGTCCTTGAAGCCACAAAAGCATAGGAAGAGGCATCTTCAGCTGAGTAAATCCCAAGACCCACAAAACGAGTCGGGAAGGAAGCTAACCTCCATTGGAGGTCCCCGAAAAAGATACCCCCACAAACAACAATGACCTTGATCGCATTTCGAAGCCCCTTGTCAAAAACAGAGACGTCTCCCCCGACATAAGTAGGCTGACACGTCCTGATCCCAAACAACAATTTAGCAACCCCCATGCACGAACGAAGCAGGAGGAGTTCGCTCTGAGGATCCCGAAGACGTTTGAGGCAACCCATTAGCTTAACTGCACATTTGGCTCTTTTGAGGGCCAAACCACTGATAAACTCACCATTTCTACTGACAGCACCACCCAAGAGTTCCACACCATGCACCGACCTAACAATCTTCCGCGGAAATAAACCCTTTTGAGTCTTCACCCCGTCACATGTAGGCCAAAAAACTTTTAGTTTTTTTAATGTCGAGAAGGCCCAAGGAGGGGCCCTCCACTCTGATGATGTCTAAAGCCTTGGCAACCTGAGTAGCATCTCCAATAAGGGTCCCTTCATCCAGGTACCAGGCGTGAAAAAGAAGCTTGCAACTATCTCTGATTCGGAGGATAAGAGAGTATAAAACAAGGCAAAAAGGAGAGGCCCTAAGGGATCCCCTTGCTGAAACCCCGTGAAAGACCAGATATTACCATTCCCCACATAAAGCCTAGCTGGTTGCCCGTATAAAAAATCAACCCAGGTAGAGATGGATGGACACATTTTCCTTACCTCATTTAAAAGAGAAGTTCTATCCACAAGGTTAAAGGCATTCGAGAAATCGACGGTAAGCATAGCCAACGACCCGTCTCGATGGTGCGCATTTAAGAACCTGTTCGCACTATGAAGAACCGCCTCAGCCTCGTTTGGAACCCCGACCCCAAACTGAAAGTCCCTAAGATATTTGGCCATATCCTTCCCCACCCCCTTCATCGCTACCTTGGAGACCACTTTCTTCCAGATCGAACCCACTACAATAGGAGTAATCCCATTATCGGGCTTGGGAATGGGTGCAAAGGGAGCAGATGCAACAAACTCCGCCAAATTCCTCGGACAACCCCCCCCTGCAAACATAAGTTAACCATGGCTGAAATCGCCCTAAACAGAGTAACCGCAATCACGGACCCTTCCCCACAGAAGGCGTCCAAAAGGTGTTGAGCCCTCAAACCATCTCTCCCATATGACGTCCCTTTAGGGAAGGTAGGGGTGTTCATGGTCCGGTTTTGACGGTTTTTAGGTTAAATCGTGAGCCAAACCGTTAGTAACGGTTTTTTAATATCGAAAACCAAAACCGAACCGTTAAAATATTAAACCGAACCAAACCAAACCGTTACCAACAATTTAGTTCCGATTTGGTTTCACGGTTTAATTTTATTCTACATTTATTTAGAATTCATAATATAATACAAAAAACTGTCCAAAAATAAATAAAACAAGCCACCTAAAAGTAACTTGCTAAAAACATTTAAGAGTAGATTGCCATTTTAGTCTCTTAGTCTCTGAGGTTTGGTATAAATTGTGATTTTAGTCTAAATAGTTTTTATTTTTCTCCTCTGGGTCTCTAACCTTACCTATTTTTTGCGATTTTGATAATATTGCCTAACTCAGTCTAAAAACTTGGTTATAACCAGGGGTATTTTTGGTATTAACAAAAAAAGTTTATAAATTGCCATTTTCATCCAAAACCATTTTTATATGTATAAAATAACATTTTACTGTATATATTATTTATGAATATATTTATATAAATTTTTATTTAAAACCGAATTATTAAATCTATTCTACCCATACAATGTTACCCTTGATAACATGAATTAAGGAATAAAATGTTGGCTTGTTATATAATTACAAAGAATATGTGTTCCAACCAAGTGAGAGGACTGGTACGACAAGTCACCAACCACCAACTCTTGCTGATTAATAAACTAATAATTTAGTAATTTCCACTATCTAGTTATGTTTTCTATTTTGAACACAAGACAATAATAATCTATTAATTTCTTCATATCAGTAAACCAACACAACCATATATCATCAACCACACACCAATTGCAAATATAATTTATTTTATACTTGATAAAGGGATTAATTGGTACACAATGTTGTAATCGGAATACGATTCTTCACGGTTAAACACCCACTAATTTATTATGGAGAAATCTAACTCAAAAACTCCAAATTACAATTTTCCCTACCAATTTGATTGGTATATATAGCTAACCTAAACACGTTAGACTATAACTAGGAAACCTATTAATTAATTACATAATAATTATCTAAACACACTTCCTAACCTAACACGTATAGGAACCTTAGATAATATTCACTAATTAATTAATATTATTGTTTATTACTTGTCTTGCACTCCAAGCAATCATCATAGCCATCCTTCACGCATGTAAGCCACGGATTAGACTAGGAATTCCCAACATTCACCCCCTGAATTTCTGAGTCGTATACGGGAGATCTTCAACGCCAAGTAGATCCCGCATCTCCTTGAACTTGATTTTCGCTAGTGCCTTCTTTGTCAACGGTTTTCGCATTTGTGTTCCAACCATGCACGCTTCGCACACCTTATTCTCGTGACGAATCTTTGGAACTCCAAAAACCATCCCATTCATTTGCTCCAAGGTTTTGAAACTAGCATGCCCGAGCTTCTCATGCCATAACCACGAATCTTTACTGATTTTCGCTATAAGACAAACTGGAGTGCCCACTTTCAATTTCACCTTGTACAAACGATTTTTCGACCGAGCCACCCGCATCAATAATTTTCCACCACTATCAAACATCGTTAGAAAATTATCTTTCATTCGAATTTCACATCCAAATTCGGTTGCTTGACCCAAACTCATCACGTTACTCTGCAAATCTGGGATATAATAAATATCGGTTAAAAGCTTCTGTTCACCGGTTTTACCTTCAAATAAAATCGACCCTTTTCCTTTAATCGTCACACGCGAACCGTCACCAAACTTCACGCTTCCAGTTATTCGCTCGTTTAGCTCTGCAAAATAACTCCGGTTACCCGTCATGTGGTTGCTTGCTCCGTTATCAAGGTACCAAACATCTTTTTCGCTAGAATCGGCTTCAAATTTCTTTGGCAAAACCTTTTCTTCGTTTAAAAAGATAGTTTCTTGATCGGCCTTCATCATAAAAAATGTTCCATCAACCCCATTATCTTGTTCCTCGGCTTGTGCCATGTTCGCCTCATTATTTTTTAATCGATCCGGACATCTTGAAACAAAGTGTCCATATTTGTCACATCGGTAACACTTTATTCCCGATAAATCACGCTTTTTATCCTTTTGCATAAATCTATAAGCATAATAAACATAATAATGCTTATAGATTTGCATAATAATGCTTATTATGTGTGCACCCACAATAATAATGCTTATAGATTTAATGTGTACACATTAAATCTATAAGCATTATTATGTGTTATCTATAAGCATTGATTATTATGTGTACACTATTTAATAAACATTGAGTTGATAAATCTATAAGCATTATTATGTGTGCACCCACAATAATATTGCGATTTGCATGCTCATCTCAGTTCCTCCTAACTCATGTCAAATGGTTCCTCAAACTCAAATGTCAAACGGAGGTCGTCAATGTAATAAGATCACAGAAACCTAAGGACTATGGCATACTATCAACGCGTCATAATGGGTAACACCGATTACAACATTATAATGGCATACTAAGCACATTATGATGCGTACCGATGTGTTGTATGGCATACCGGTATGTTATGTTTTGAGAAAATCTATAAACATTGTTATGTTGATAATGTAATACCCATTATGTGCCATACAACACATCAGTCACACCTAAGAAAATCTATAAACATTGTTATGTTGTATGGCATACCGATTACAACATTGTGTACCAAGAAGATAATAAATTAAAGGGATTAATTGGTACACAATGTTGTAATCGGAATACGATTCTTCACGGTTAAACACCCACTAATTTATTATGGAGAAATCTAACTCAAAAACTCCAAATTACAATTTTCCCTACCAATTTGATTGGTATATATAGCTAACCTAAACACGTTAGACTATAACTAGGAAACCTATTAATTAATTACATAATAATTAATTAATAGGTTTCCTAGTTATAGTCTAACGTGTTTAGGTTAGCTATATATACCAATCAAATTGGTAGGGAAAATTGTAATTTGGAGTTTTTGAGTTAGATTTCTCCATAATAAATTAGTGGGTGTTTTCCTTGATAATAAACATTGGGTGTTAGCCAATTACTGTTCATAGCTTCAGATTAACAACTAATCTGGTACCAGTTCTCTTTAATTGGTATCAGAGCGGATTAAATCGACCGTTCAAGGGACATGTGAAGATCAACAAACCTGCGAAACAAGGGGTTCTTGTTGATTGATACCTGCAACTCGGAGCTGCAACAGTGAAGCCAGAACCTGTGTAATAGACTGACCTGCGAACAAGGGGCTGTCGATTGAGGGGTTTTGTTTGACGTCTGCGATTGGAAGCTTGCTCGCCGGAATCGATATACGTCACCGGAGTTGCAACAAGAACAACAGCAAACAGAGAGAAGATTCGGTGCGTGTGCGTTTGGGGAAAATCGTGATTGCTTTTGCGTTCATTGAAAAAGGCAATTAATTTTGTTTCCTTTCTTTTACGCGTACAGTACCTATTCTTTTTAATCCACTAATTGATTTTTCATTAATTTAATTGGTATCATATCAATTTCTTTAATTGATAAATCAACAGAACTCGTTGGAAGTCATATTGAACATTGGTGTCTTTCAAACGTGGTACAAGTTTTTCGATTCAGATTTGACCAAGTTGGAAACAGTTTTTAACTGTTGAATATTGTCTTGGTTAATCGTCAATTATAGTAGGTTGGAAACGGGAAACCGTTGATTGTCCTACGACGTTATCGACACGAATCGAAAAACAAACCGATTACAACCGTGTTAAAAGGGTTGTATCAGTAAAATTGATTCACCGGGGACTACTAAAACCTATAGCCGACGAAAGAAACGAACGATGGTTGTGGGTGAAGGTTCGAATGCTCCGGTAAAAGAAACGAATCCAGGTTCATTTCAGTGTCCGATGTTAACTTCAACAAATTACACGATCTGGAGCATACGTATGGAAATTATTTTTGGGATTCATGGAGTTTGGGATGTGATTGATCCGGGTTCCGATGATGCGAAGAAAAATAACGTGGCGAAAGCTCTTTTGTTTCAATCGATACCGGAGGAACAAATTTTACAGATCGGGAATTTGAAGTCAGCAAAGGAGATGTGGGAAGCAATTCAGTCAAGAAATCTCGGTGCAGAACGTGTGAAAGAAGCAAGACTTCAAACATTAATAACTGAATTTGATGGTTTGAAGATGAGGGATACCGGAACGATTGATGAGTATGCCTCAAAGTTGTCGTCTATTGCTTCTAAGGCGGCCACACTAGGAGAAAAGATTGAAGAACGAAAAATGGTCAAGAAATTATTCACTAGTTTGCCAAGGCGGTTTATACATATTGTGGCCTCGCTTGAACAAGTTTTAGACTTGAAGACAGTCGGGTATGAAGATGTGGTTGGTAGACTAAAAGCTTATGAAGAGAGGATCAAAGAAGAAGATAACGCATACGACAATTCGGGTAAGTTAATGTTTTCTAAATCTGAATCTTCTTCTAGCTGTGGACGTGATTCTGGTAGAGGTCGAGGTCGAGGATCTCACTCGTCGCGAGGGCGTGATCGTGGTCAGGATAACACCCAAAACTGTGGTCCACAAGAAGATAATAAAACTCGAGACAACGGAAAGCAAAAGGATAAAAAGCGTGATTTATCAAGAAGATATTAAAGAGAACACCCATTAAAGAGATTAAAGGGACTGACACCAATGTTTATTAAAGGGATTAATTGGAGATATTAAAGAAACTCAAGAAGATCACAGAAACTCAATGTAATAAGATCACAGAAATATTATCAACGCATCATAATGTGCTTAGTATGCCATTATGTGCCATACAACACATCGGTATATTATCAACGCATCATAAGCTTGCTCGCCGGAATCGATATACGTCACCGGAGTTGCAACAAGAACAACAGCAAACAGAGAGAAGATTCGGTGCGTGTGCGTTTGGGGAAAATCGTGATTGCTTTTGCGTTAGATTTCTCCATAATAAATTAGTGGGTGTTTTCCTTGATAATAAACATTGGGTGTTAGCCAATTACTGTTCATAGCTTCAGATTAACAACTAATCTGGTACCAGTTCTCTTTAATATCTTCTTGAGTTTCTGTGATCTTATTACATTGACGACATTATGATGCGTTGATAGTATGCCATAGTCCTTAGGTTTCTCAAAATGTGATGCGTTGTTATGTTATCAACACATTGTTTCTGTGATCTTATTACACAATGTGCCATACAGAAAATATTATCAACACATCATAATGGGTACTCATGTCAAATGGTTCCACAATAGATTTCTCCACTAATTTATTATGGAGAAATCTAACTCAAAAACTCCAAATTACAATTTTCCCTACCAATTTGATTGGTATATATAGCTAACCTAAACACGTTAGACTATAACTAGGAAACCTATTAATTAATTACATAATAATTATCTAAACACGCTTCCTAACCTAACACGTATAGGAACCTTAGATAATATTCACTAATTAATTAATATTATTGTTTATTACTTGTCTTGCACTCCAAGCAATCATCATAGCCATCCTTCACGCATGTAAGCCACGGATTAGACTAGGAATTCCCAACACTTGATATCTATATGTTTCTGTACATTTATTGGGATTTGATGTATTTATGCATATGCGTTTGTTTCTGTTAGTTTGATGATAACTCACTCTTCTACATACTAAAAAACTTGGATTGTACATGTAAAAATAATTAAACTGCAAAGACAGATATGGCAGGCTATTGAACATCATGTAGCCAGCTCCCTGGAAGCACAGAAAAAATAAATTATTAGGTACCACAACACTCTTCTTGCTGCTACAAATTAAGGCAGTAGCGGAACTAGCCCAAAAAGTTAGGGGTATCCTAATTTTTTTTAGGATCAGGGGTATCCTTTATTTAACACTATATGTCCGCCTATTAACACTATATGTCCGCCATTAACACTATAGATCGAAGGGTTAGGCTATACGTGTCTCCCCTTCAAATGGGCCATCAACTTTCTCCTATTCATGCCCGCCCGCCCGCCAAGCCACTCACGAGAGAGCCCTTGGTGCCCCTGAGGGCGCTAAAGCACTGAGGTGGAAGGGGGCGCTAGAGTTTAGGGTTTTGTGCTATTTTCATCTCAGACGCTTTTGGTTGTCGTATCCTTTGCAGATAATAACATAATTATTTACAAAGTGATACGAGAGACAGACGTTACGTGTAGTGTGCCGGGTAACCATATGATTCTCAACTAAGCTAACTTGGGTGCATTGGGCACGATCTATGGCCTATTATAAACCGTGATCAATCGAACTAAACAAAATCAATCACACTAAAATTAATAAATTAATGCCCGTTCCATCTACCATCCCATTAACTTGGATCACCATTGTTAACTTGATGTTTGATCTAAATAGTTACAAGCCAGAGCATGTATTATTCGATTGACTAACTTTGGGCCCGAATCAAAGCAAACCGCACCAACGAGCTAGACATCTACTACACATTTTTAGAGTATCTATAAAGTGGAATGACACCATTGGAAAATCAACAATAATTGGTCTTATATGAACGCAAGTACACAACCAAACAAGAAGATACTGTCACAATTCAATAAAAAAATCATTCAAGTGTTGTGTTTGATACAAATACTATACGTTGAAGTAAACAATAACCATCACCCTGTCGTAAACTCGTGATCACATGTAAAATTGGAAAACTAGATGTTGCCAGCAATTTCAGGTTCCTGGTTTCTTCTTTTTTCAGCCCAGCAATTTAACAAGGCCCAATTTTAGCCCACAAGCTATGTAATTTTCAGAGCCACGAGATTTGACTTTTTTATTGGTCGATTGGACCATCAAAGTATTTCATTTTTGTTTTTAAACACAAATTTGTGTTTGCCTCAGTGGTGGAAACTGGAAACATGATGAAAGTGTTTATATTGTTAACCGGTTATGTTTCTATGTACGATCAACTTTTTTTTGTTTTTTTCTTTTATCCAGCCTTTTCCTCTATTGTAATTTGTAAGCACCTTTTAAATAATTAAGCTAAAAATAAAATTAAAACCCAAACAAATTTTATACTAACTAGTCATTTTACCACTGGTTCGTTGTGGCCGGAACCAAAAAAATAGTGTTATAGGTTAGGTTTTATATATCTGCATAATCTTATGTTTATGGAATCAAATAATTTTATGTCGACTCACTTTGTAGAAATTGGCTCGGCTTGGCTTGTCACATACACGGTATTGACACTCCTAAGTTTATGATAGAAAATTAAATTTTTTTATTCCTGCAAAATAATGCTCCGTTTCTATTTTTATCATGAAAAATTATTGACTTTAAAAACATCTTCATATTCAGATATTTGAATGAAAAGTTTTAGTGAAAAATATTTTAATTCAAAGGCACCAAACAAAAGCAGTTGTTCTAAAACAAAAGAGAAACATGTGCCACTATTCAGTCTCTATGTGCAATTACCACCGCCATAAAATTGTGTTGATTTTGCCGATTTGTCTATCACCCAACAGACGAATCTTCAAAGCTACAAAACCAGAAGTATCTTGTTCATGATCAGGGGCGCCAGAGGATGACGTGGCGTCACCGGAAGCAAACTCATCGCCACCACAGGCCGACATTTCTCTTCACAGAACCCTTCCATCGGAACAGAACACCGCAAGATGTCAACATTTCTCTTTATCTATTTACGATTTATGTAGTATTTTCAACTAAAAAGTCATTGAAGTACTTATAATTAGGGGTAATTATGCACTAAAAATATGTATAGTTGATGGCACATCATAAATCCCACACTTAAACATTATTTGTCCTCAAGCAATCTAGCAAGTTTTTAGATGAAAATTGTAGGTAATCCAAACGTCTTCGGATATTGCCTAACTTCAGTGAGTTTCAATTCACTAACACATTTGACGTAATGATGAATCATGACATGCCTACTAAAACATTGGTTATACTTAGTTTTACATACTTCACAATGTTCACTCAGCTCTTGGTTGTGTTTGGGGGTGATTATTTTGGGTGTAACACTCGAGTAAATCATAATGCATGCATGAGTCATAAGCTTGTATGGAAATCATATCTACACCAATTACTTAGCAAATTTGTATGAGTCAAGAGGGTTTCTTTGGGTGATATGATAGAGTATATGGTAGTTTGAGTGGTGTGAATAGTTTGTGTGGATAGTAAATGAGTGGGACATGGTCAATGCGTTTCATAGAATACTTCGGTGATGATCCTTTTGGAGTGGTTGAAATAGTGTTAGTGACTCATTTAAGGTCAGTTCGTCAAGACCATTCCACAACTCTTCTTGCCTAAGTTTCCTTCAATGGTAGATACTTTAACTATCCCCCCCCCCCCCCCTCTCTCTTCGAACCATTCAATGAGTTTTGGCCTAATAGCGTCCAATAGGACTAGTTTCACATCTACTTATTGTCAGAGTGATTTCTTCTTTGTGACTGATGCGTGTGAAGTGTGTATATAAGTTTAAGTATATTTTAAGTCCTTTTACACTTTTTAGCCAAATTTTAAATTTATAAAACACGATACTTACTAACACTAAACACACATATGAGCAAGTGCACCCATCGTGAGCGTAGTATAGTGTTGGTAAGATACCGAGGTCGTCCAATGACACAAGAGCTTTTAGTACCGGTTTATCCTCAACGTCTAATCAAATCAAAAGTTTAGAAAAAAAGTTTTAAACTAGAAAAATAAGAACTAACTAAAATGCTGAAAAATAAAAATAAAATAAAAAACAGATAGACAAGATGAATCACTTGGCTCCGACTCGTGTTTAGTGTAACCTTTGATTATTTCCGCACGTTTGCACTTTTTAAGAGATTATCTTAGTTATTGTAGTAGGTCACTCTTTTGAATGTGACGTTACCCTCAACCCAGTAGTTTGAGTCAGCAAGGATACAATCCTAAAGGGTCGGATTATTGAAAGATAATTAATTAAGTTATTAATGCGTAATGTGGTAGGCCACTCTTTTGAAGGTGGCGTTACCCTCGGCTAAGTAGTCTGAGTCAGCAGGGATACAGTCCTAAGTAGTCGGGTTAAAGTATTAATAGTAGCTTACATATGAGGGGATCAAAGAGTTTGGACCCCCGCCATCCAATACCGGTGGGTATTGAAGGAGGTCCTACTAAATTTGACCCAGGTCCTTGCAGGATCTATACACTGAACAAGGCAAGACTCTTACCAAACCGTTCCCTTAACCCCCGACCAGGTAGCCAACATATCTCCACATAGACCGTGGAGATATGAATGGTGAAAATCTTTTATTTTATATAGACAGTAAAATAATGCCAAGACACCACGGACAAACGATAAGGAAGAATCACCTTCAACATAAGAAACTAGTTATTAAAGTCATTAATACATAACCAAGTAAAAAGTACGAAAAGATTAAAAATAAAAAGTATTACACTAGACACTTGTCTTCACCAAGTGATGTAAGAGACTTAGGCAAACATGGCCTTTGATTGTCAAGAACTCTTACGATCAATCTTGGATCCCGAGACGACTCACACACTCTATGATGGACAATGGATGATGGTGTTATGGTGGTGGTGGGTGGTGGGTGAAGTGTGAGAGAGGTGGTGTGCCTAGGGATGGTTTGCAAATGAGCCAAGCACCCCTATTTATAGCCTGAACAGTAGCTCGGGCACGGCCCCGTGTCCAGTGGGCACGGCCCCGTGTCCATCCTCTTCTCTGTCTTCATTAATTGCAGTTTGTCTGCATTAGTTGACCACGCCCCCGTGTCCGCTGGGTACGCCCCCGTGTGCAGATGCATATCTGTACTATCAAGATTTGCCTGGATTCTGCGAATCTTATAGTTGACCACGGCCCCCTGTCCACTGAGCACGGCCCCGTGGTGGGCGATGGAAGCTTCTATAGCTTTGTCTTTTATGCTGGCACTTGGGCACGCCCCCGTATTCACTGAGCACGGGGCGTGTTCAGCCTTTTGTTCTCTTGTTTTGCTTAGGAAGATGCTTTCGGGGAGGTCGGGCATGCCACGTTAGTTTCTTTTCTTGTATTTATGTTAGATTTAGCTGCCTTTTTGCTTCTTTTGTTAATTTGAGCTCATTTAATCCTGAAAATACAAAAGGAAGACAAAAGCACACTTTTTCCAACATTAGTACTAAAAAGGGTTAGTTTTATGCCACAATTAATGTAATTTATATGTTGCATTTTGCACACATCAAATACCCCCACACTTGAATCTTTGTCTGTCCTCAAGCAAAACTCTTTATAATGTGGCTTTACACTCCCAAATGGAATGGGTAGAAAAGAAGGTTTTTGGGCTTGTCATAGAGTGTCGGGATTTCCAAGATTCTTTATTAAGTTTTTATTTTTATTTATTTACAATCCTATTCGTCATGATTTATTTAAAACTTTTCATAAGATAAATTACTTATTAGGGCATAACACGCCTTTTTTTTTAAATTTATTTATATACAAGTTCACATACCTCACGGGGGATCACTCAACACTCGGCCGAAGATGTATTTTAGTGAATCACTCGAGAGCGGCATGGAACTTACTCCTACCATAGGCTTGCCAAGCAATCAATTCTACTCCTTTTTAACTATAAACCTTTGTAAATATCAAGAGGACTTTTGGGGTGAAGGGTTAGGCTTGGGTTAAAGGTAGGTGGTTGGGTTAGTGGTTAGTAGAAAAGGGTGAAAAAGCGTAAAAAGCGTCGGTTTTCGTAAGACTTTATTTTTGCAAATTTTTATTTGGATGAAGCTATTTTTCAAACAAAGTTATTTTTGATGAACTTGCTTGTTTATTTCTTTTGCTTCATCATCAACATAAATTTTTTTTTTTTTGAAAAGTCATACGAAAAACCGAGCTTGTTATTAAAACAAAGGGTAAAAAATAAAATAAAAAAAGGTTTTGGTGGGTGAAAGGGTGTTTGGTTTTGGGTTAAGAAATGAAAAGGTTTAGGCTCAAAGGGGTTAACTAGGGGGATTTTAGGTAGGTGGTAAAAAGGAAAAAATAATGGTGTAGAAATAAAAAGGGTTAGTCCTAATGCCTCCATCATTTACTTACTTGGGTTTAAGTTGGTAAGGACCGGAAATGTATCGTCGTGGCAAGTTCTAGAGTCGTAAGAACCAAGCGGCTATTCACACAAGAAACGAAAAATGAGCATTTAGTTTAAAGATATGTATTTGTATGCTCAATAAAGGCTCAAAACTCACTTTTGTGGGAATGGGTTTTTATGTGATCAAGTATATATAATCAAATTTTAACTAAACTTGTCATGCCTTTTCATAATTTTCTTATGTTGGTTTTTTTATCACGACCCTATCGGTTGTAAATTTGTAAAAATATAACCTTTTTAGAACTTGAAATTCCCAAGTTAAACCTAGACAAGTAAAAAAAATGAAAATTTTTTAAAAAAATTTGGAGTGATTAGCGTTTCCAATAGAGTTTTGTGTAAGGCTTGTGATTAGGACTTGCGAGATTCAAAGCTTTAGCATTCCCCCACACTTAAATTACACATTGTCCTCAATGTCTCCCAAAAATAAGTTTTTAGGTTGATTGAATGTGTAAAAAGGTGTTAAAAAGCAAAATTTTATGTTACTGGGCGTCTGGACACGGCCCCGTGGTGTCCGGGCACGGCCCCGTGTTCAGGTGCCAGTAACAAAAAGTTATAAAAAGAAACAGAAGCCTGGACATGGGGGCGTGTTGGGTGAACATGGCCCGTGTCCAGTTTACCTGAACTGGGCATTTTCTGCAGACTGTGCAGCACGGGGCCGGTTGGGCGGGCACGGCCCGTGCTGAACTTGCTGTAATGAAGAAAATTTTGTCGGATGGCCCTGTTTTCGTGCATGGGGTGCTGGTTCAAGCTTCCCTTGTTATCCTTCACCATCCCGAGTGTGTTTTACACATTACAACATCATCCAAACACCAAATTAGCTAAAACCATCATTCATTAAGTCATAGAGAGAATTACATAATAAACCTAAAAGATTGAAAACAAAGCAGAAACTAAAATTTAAGGGTCCTAAATTAGATAGGTCAAGTGATACGTAAAATCATCCTAAGGAGCTCTACTAATAATAACCAAAATTCCAGAAATAGCTTTCCGGTATCTAAAAGTTTTGCAGAACTCCGAGCCGATAGGTATTCCCTAGATGTTGCTAGAGCCATTCTTCTATCTCTCTTGGGAGAAAGAAGGCGGGGTCGTTTTCTTCAACATCTTGTGGAGGGGGAGAGACACCAACAGGAACCCCTTGTAGTACGTCCCGAGGGGGCTCTGGATGTATGGCGTACCATTCGGCCGGTATGATGACTTCGGGAACCACATTCCATGCTCTTTGGGTAATGATTGGAGCCAAAGGAGGAGAGGCGAGAATGTTCAACCTTTGGTGCAAAAGGTTGACCTCTCGAAGACATCCCTCTAGTCCCACCGTCAAATGATTAATACGGTCAACCAATGCTTCTTCTACCCCCGTCATCTCATCAATGGCCTCTCTTAAGGCGTAAACGTAGTTTACAAGAGAGTCTTCAACCGTTGATGATCTTCTCCCTTGTCGGTTGTTTCTGGAGTGTGATGAAGATGTTCCGCTAGTTCTGCTCGCCATTCTGAGAAAACATACCGAAAAGAGTTCAACTTTATGGGATCAGTGCTTCGAACACGGCCCCATGTTCAATGAACACGGCCCGTGTTCAGATGTCTGCAGATTTTTAGGACAAGGGATCATGGAGTTTTAATTTGTTTTTATGATGTTTAAAACGTTTTTAAGCAGAAACAACTTAAAACATTGTTGTAGAACTTATTTTTAACAAGATCCCATGAATAAAAATCTAACAAACATCTCAATAAAGCTTGAAAATGTGGAGATTTCAAGTTTTAATGGAAGCATGAAGGAAAAATTGAAGAAGATGAAAGTGGATAAAAGAGGAAAGGACAAGAAGGTTGTTGAGAAACTTCTTTTAGAAAACGACAGTACTCTGCACACGGCCCCGTGTCGGCTGGACACGGCCCCGTGTTCAGGTGGAATCCTGACACATTTTGTCCGTATTCTGACACGAAATCAGATGGGAATCTTTGAGTAGACACGGGGGCGTGTTGACCTGGACACGGCCCCGTGTCTAGAGGCTGTCTTATGGAGTTTTCCTTCTTTTAAGGATTTTTATCCAAATCGGGCGGTTCCTTACTGGATGGGACAACCCCAAAGTGCCTAAGATACCTTAATTGCTCTGGATTAAGACGAGAACGCAAGAGGTTGTCGGTGAGGGTAATTCCTATGCTATATGTAGGTGGACAAGTCCAACCCTTTCCCGGGCTCTCGTTAAAGAAGGTGTATGCCGAATCGCTCAGGTCTATGTATGCATCGAACGAAGTCGATGGGGAGTCCTTCACGACACAATCGACACAGGGACGACTATCGCTCAAGTCCTTACTAGAGTTAGAGGTAACATTGGGAACAACGAAGTTGTTTTTATTTGAATGCGATCCCAATAATTCTTCTTGGTTATTGTCTTGATATAAATTATTGAAATCCATCCTAAGTTCTTTTAACCAATTAAGAAGTAGATCTTCTAATTGAAATAATTCATCAAGAAGCATTTCTCCTAGAAGATCCGGTTGAGAGCATTCGAGGGAGAGATAAGGATTATTTTTACTTTCGCCCCTCTTAAGGCTACGAGAAAATGATGGGTCTATATAGTGGGGCTTATAATTTATAAAATAACATTCTAATTCTTTATGGGAGCCGCCACATATTTGACACCACGTACCATAAGAGTGCCGACAGTAAAAAAAATCAGTATCACTCATGTTTGTGTCAGAAATTACCAACCGTCGGGATCTTACAGTTCTGTTTTTAGTAACTGAATCTTGGGCACGGGGCGTGTTGAGTGGGCACGGCCCCGTGTTCAGCTTACTGTCAGACTTAAAACAGGATTGCCAGTTCCAATGATTGGGCACGGGGCGTGTTCAGTGGGCACGACCCGTGCTGAGTTCTGCAGAAGCTAAAAAATTAAGAACAATACTAAAAAAATAGAAAAAATTAAGAAAAACGATTAGGCCGTTGATTCCTAACTTTCTTAAAATCCTTGTGTCCCCGGCAACGGCGCCAAAAACTTGATGCGTGTTGATGTGGAAAAAGTAGTTCAACTAAATAAACTAAAATTACCCTAAATTAAGACTCAAGTAATAAAAATCCAGACTCTCTAACCTGACTAAACTACTCACCGACAAGTGAACCGGTCGACTCTAGCACAGAAAAGTAAGTCCGGATGTCGAACCCACAAGGACTCTAATGAATTACGTTAACGACTCTATTTAGACTAGACACTGACTCGACTTAATAATTATTGTGTTTTAAAAGGGGGGGTTTTACTAAAATCCTAAAATTAAAATTAAAATGAAATTAAGCTAAGACACAAACGAAGACTAAGGGTTGATTCAAATGAGATTAACGACTACCTAGACTTGAATCCAGTTTAACTATGAATGGACTTCTAACGGTATTATTGTTGTATGGAGCCGGGATCGTAAAATACTAAACCTTAAGGTATTTCAATGCTAAGACTTCCCGACCCTTCTCAGGAAGAAACCTAGGAAACCCTACAAGGCTGTTATGAATACCGACTGTTAGACTTCCTCTCAGTCCTCTAACGACTCTAAAAGTGCCCTAATACGACTATCTACCTCTCAGCGCGACAATCTAAGGCAATTCTAGGTTCTGACTTGGTTTACTAGACACAAATGCAATTAGGGAACTAAAACCGACTTCTCTCAAAATCTATCTTAGCTATATATTGCACCACGACCTAATAACTAACTCGAGCCTCTCAGCGACAAGTTAAGCAGAATATTTAATTCTAATTGTATTTTAATTACTGTTTCTAAGGCTATTGGCCAATTTACCCAAAGATCACCCGAACCCGCAAGGATGCAAATAATCAACACAAATTTATTATGTGAAAGACATTCACCAAAATCTATGTGAAACAGTAAATAATCAACAACCAAAAGTAAATATGCACACGCACCAAATCAGAAATTCTAGAACACTTTACTTTCAGAAATCAATCCATAATCAAACAATAATAACCATTAAAAGATCCAAACTTTAATCAAACCATCATCTTGTCTAGGTAGTATCTAGGGTTTAGCCAAGAAACATGATGTCTAACATAAACAAATCAAGATCAACACAAGAATTCATTGGAAAAAATATTGAAACACGAAATTAAAGAAAACCGGGAGATAAAACCCGAAAAATCTTCACTTCCACGCTCCAAGCTTCAACCAATTGATTCCCGCAAGCTTAAACACTTCGAAAGATGTAAAACCTGCTCCAAAAGTCGCCTCAGGGTTTCTTGATTCGTAAGATAGCTTCGTCCCTGCATCTGATGATATAATTATGTTCATATATCTTTTTTTCGCGAAAGTCCAAACCCTCAAGAGTAAAATGTACATATGTCGGCCCAATGTGCAGCCTCTTTCCTTCCAGCATGTGCCGCCCCCCACCGTTAAATAAATGGGCTTGGCCCAGTTGGAATATTATGTTGCCCCAAAACAAAACAAAACAAAACAAAACAAAACAAAACATCTCTTTTTATGCATCCAAAATCTGACAGAAGGCCCACCTGAGTTTGCAATATTTGACTGAACCAAAACAAATAGAATTGAAGTTAGTGGGTATCTCGTAATAATCCATAAATAAATACCTCACTTAAATAAAATATTCTATCAATCAAAGAAGTATTGCACATGCTTGTTGTCATGACTCACAGGAAAGTAAACAACTTTCCTTAAATTAGAAATTCAGCCCTCTAAATTTTAATAACTTATCATAGTAAGCATGCACCTAAATATATACTTTCAGCTTGGTGCAGTTATGGTCCCTCGAACTTATAAAATAAAATATAGATAGTGACAATTTTAATTCGGTCACTGGCGCCCTACTCTACTCAACTGCCTGGTTATTTAATTATTACTCATTTTCGCTCCATTTGCACCAGGACCTGACCCAACACAAAATAATCAATAGCACGCAATTCTAACTAAAACGAAACTAGAAATAACAGAAATCTATACAAATTATACAAGAATAAATGATGTATTTTGCAATACATCAAATATCCCCACACTTACTCTTTTTTCGTCCTCGAAAAAGAATTGTGCAACGGAATCAGAGACGAACAATTACTTGGGTCAAAAATTAGTTATATCTTATTAAAACCAAAACTTGCGTTAGCCGCGATTGCGAATATACTTATCCCCTTAAACCCGCATCCAATCCTAAGCCCTTATCATGTGAATTTAATTTAAGTGCGGTCAATCCACCTAGGGTCTCACACTAGAATCTACGGTCCACCTACTCCCACCTCAAGCTTATAGGACTAAAGGAACGATCATTGGACCAATTCCCAACCGTCTTATATCAAAACCAAGAGAGTTAACAATCAATTTTTTTTCCTTTTTCCATTTTTTTCTATTTTTGCTTTGTTTTTTTTCTCTTTTTTTTGTTTTTTTTTTCTCTCGTGAGTCTAGACGATGCTTTCCCTAACCAAGAGGTATTCCGGCTGTAGAGTCGCTATCCCCAACCACAGATTACTTAGGCTTCGGTACTTTTAATCGGCAATTCGATTTCACACATCCTAGAGGCATTCCGGCTGTAGAGTCGCTATCCCCAACTCGGATTACATAGACCTGTGTTACTTTCATTTAGTTTCTAGCTCACTTTTTATTCTATTTTTTTTTTCACATGATCACAAACTCTAACCGTTTTAACTTATAACGGTGCCCCTTATACTATTATCGGCAGTTTTAATTTCCCATATCTCACAGGCGAAAACCCACTAGCAGACCGACAATTTAGGTATATTAGCTCAAAGGGACTTAAAACCAAACCCGGGCCTATCCACATATCCCTAACTAGACGCAAGCTCGATTTATTATAATCTCATATTATTATTATTCAACCCAAGCAAAAATTCACCTTTTCTATCATTTTCCGTTTTATTTATGCAAACTTCTCAAATCGAAGGACATTTTCTGATTTTTCAATTTTTTTTTTTGATTTTTCAAATTTTTAATTTTTTTGTATTTTTCAATAAGACTCGATTATTTACATATATCCCATCCCCACACTTGAAGATTGCATTGTCCCTAATGCAAGAATGGAAATACGACTCAAGCTACCTAAACAACTACTAAACTACTAACTAACTACTAAAGAAATAACGACTAACGACGAAATAAATAAATAAATACAACAACAAAAAGGGAAACGACTTAGCTGATATGTGAGACTGTCAAAGTGCCAGTCATTTCCACATAAGCCCTCCAATTCGAAACGCGCTCAGCAAACAACTCTAACCTCGGACACGCGAACGAAAGCGGCTAACACAATCAACCTATCTGAATCAAACACTACCAAAACATATCATCATGTATATATCAAAAGCATCAATAGTTTATCTGTTTCATCACATCAACCAACCCAGCCATCCCTAACCAACCTGTTTAAAGTGTATGAATATCAATACAGACCAAAAGTGAGGATCAAAACAGCACAAAATAAAAATAATCAGCAAAAGATATAAAACGTCAGCTGCTGCTCTGCATCCTCGTGCAATCCCCACACTTCTCCTCACTATCCACTATCGGACTCGTGACTGCTCTCCTCAAATACCTGAACTGGATGCTCCATATCAACACTCGCATCCTCACCAACCTGGCCCTCCTGCTCCTTGAACTACTAGCCATGCCTGCAAAACAGATAAGATCAAGACAAAACAGGCAGACAGTCAGTCATAACAAACTATTTTTGGTATTTTTAAATTTTATAATTTTTTTTTGAATTTTTAAAATTTTATATATATATATTTTTTAATAATTTTTCGAAAAAAATAAAGAATAGCCGTATAGCATTTCATTCGCGGCTAATTCTAACACAAGCGGATTACTTTTTACAATTGCTAAGTGGTGGTTAAACTCGCCCGAATGGAGATTGAGTACGGGCGAGCTTAAACCACTTGTACGTGCAAGTAAACCCAAACAAGAATAAATACGACTAAAACTATGCTAAAAACGACACCAAGACGACGCGAAAACACATATCTAGACTCAATGTACACTACCCCCCATCGGCACTTTTAATTGTCCCAATTAAGAGCCAAAGTGCCGAACATTTACATTGAAGTCCAATTCGCGCGTGAAATTAATTACTTGTTAGTTGTTTTGAAAATAAACTTTAGCGTCGAAAGATTCCGCCTAATGAAAGGAAGTTTCTTTCGAATGCAAAAATGTAGTTTCAAATGCGCAAGATTGGAACTGTAGTTGTCAATTGTCATGCCAAACGAACCCATAATCAAATGCAAACAATTTCAACGCCTCCCCAACTACCCAAAACCAATACCAACAGTTAAGTGTAACCCACTGAATCCCTACACTTGTCAATCCCTGCACCAAATTCTTCCAAATATAAACATCATGTCCCAACCCGAGCCATCCGCAATCCCATATGAACCAACTACAAAAATAACCTACCACGAAAGACTCAACAAGGACTCGAAACTGACCATGAAACAAGACATTATTAACACGCCAACGACTCCAAGTTTTGACCTAACATACTCACGGATTTATGACGCAAACCCACTCGAAACATCCAACATGACCGACTCGAATAGACTGACTGGACTGACTATTAAAATAGACATTACAGACCAAATTAGATTCGACACGGACTAAACAAGGCAACCTAAAACTCAGACTTGACATCACCGACCCAACTCAGGCTCAACACAAACTCACCTAACCTAAACAGACTCAACTCTAAGAATGATTCGACACAGTTAACTCAATTAATATTAAACTTCGACTCTAAAACACATCGACACAAACAGAATCTGGGATCGGCAACTCAACTGACACAACTCATCAAACCTGAACCAACCCACACAAAACTGAACATTCGACACACCAAGACTATGACATCACGGGACTTGAAATCTACTCAACCTTGACTCGAAACATACAATTGGATTGACCTGATGAACATCAAACCTAACGACTCAAGACTCAACAACCAAGTATGACTGACTTGACATAACCGACCCAACTCAGACTCGACACAATGACTCGATTCGACTGACCTGGACGGACTTGACAATACGACGTGAAAAAGACTCGATTAACTCCAAGCATCAAGCAGACAAGAAACTAAACAAGAAACATACCTGAATCAGTGATTTCGTGCAGGAAAAAGTTGAAATTTTCGAGTTATGCAAATCCCGAATCGGACCTTGACGACGACCGGATGGTGAAAAATCCTTAGGGGTTTTGTTCGGGGTTAAAATCCGGTCACAGGGGATGAAAGATGGGCGAAAACAGTGGTGAAAAAGGTGGTTTAATGGAGGTGTTAGGGTGAGATGGTTGTAATCGGCGATAGGGGTGTAAGAGAGAAAGCTTTAGGGGTGTTTGGGGGTAACTGGTGAGTGGGTGGGGGTTCAAAAGGTTTAAAAGGGGTTCACAAGGGTGTTTAGATGAACTGTATGGTGATGTAGCGCGAGCATAGGTGTGTCTGGTGCTAGCGCTACGCGAGTGACGTTTTTTAACAGTAAGTTGCGAAAATTTTCAAGTTTTTTGCCTTAGAATTTTTTCTAACTTTTTCCCAACCTTCCCCAAACCATCCCAAAATTTTTCTAAGTATGGGACTTACCTGGAATGACTTTTTCTTCGCGTTTTCAGCTCCTCAAAGGTACGTTTCCTGCAAATTCACTCACAAACACAAAACACAAACAACTACGAAAAATACGAAAAATAACGCAATTTACAAACGGTACATACTCTACAACCGAAGCTTTTTACGCTCACTGCTCGGTGAAGGTGGGTGGGTCCTCGAGAGGAATCTCTTCCTCTTCGGTGATATCAATGGGACCTCCCAAGTAGTGTTTCAAACGATGACCGTTCACTTTCCACACACCTTTGTCGACTTCATCGTATAACTCAAATGTACCGTATGGAAACACCTCCCTAACCACGTACGGTCCGCTCCATCTTGATTTTAACTTCCCTGCTATCAATTTTAACCTTGAATTGAATAAAAGCACCCTATTACCTACCTTAAACTCTTTCAAACCTCGCAACCTCCTATCATGCAACGCCTTAATTTTTTCCTTGATACTCCAAGATCGTTCATAGGCGGCATCCCTCAAAGCTTCCAACTCATGAATTTGGAAGAATCTTCTTCTTGCGGCTTCGGTAAGGTCTAGGTTAACAGTTTTCAAGGCCCACAAAGCTCTATGTTCTAACTCTACCGGGAGATGGCAAGCTTTGCCATACACAATCATAAAGGGTGTTGTTCCTAACGGTGTCTTATAAGCGGTGCGGAATGCCCACAAAGCGTCGTCGAGCTTTTCCGACCAATCCTTTCTACTTTTTCCTACCGTTTTTTCTAAGATTCTCTTCACCCCTCGGTTAGCATTCTCTACTTGGCCACTAGTTTGTGGGTGGTATGCGGTAGAAAGACGGTGAGTGACACCGTAACGTGCAAGTGCTTTTTCCATGGCGGAATTGCAAAAATGTGTACCACGGTCACTTATTATAGCTTTAGGAACTCCAAAACGTGTGAATAGCTTTTTAAGGAATCTCACCACCACTCGGGCATCATTGGTGGGTAAAGCTTGAGCTTCCACCCACTTTGAAACATAATCAATGGCCACGAGGATGTACCTATTCCCACTCGAAGATGGGAAAGGTCCCATGAAGTCAATGCCCCAAACGTCAAAGATTTCAAGAACTTGGATAGGATTTTGAGGCATTTCATCCTTGGATGAGATGTTGCCGGTACGTTGGCAACGGTCGCATGTCTTAACAAACTCTATTGCATCTTTTACTACCGTTGGCCAATAGAAGCCACTATCAAATACTTTTTGTGCCGTCACATTTGCCCCGTGATGGCCTCCCGTTAAGCCCTCGTGCACATGTTTAAGGATGTCTAAACCATCCTCCTTTGAAACACATCTCCTAAGCACTCTATCTCCACCTATCCTAAATAGGTACGGGTCATCCCAAATGTACTTCCTAGCATCCCTAAGAAGCTTTTTCTTTTGTTGATAAGACATACCCCTCACAAGGTCACCGGTTGCTAAATAATTTGCCAAATCCGAGAACCATGGCAAACCCTCTACCTCGGCACTAACAAAATCTATGGTTTCGTGAGGAAAAATGTCTCCTATGGAATCCTCACGAACTTCCTCTCTCTTTGGATCCTCTAAACGTGACAAATGATCGGCGGCCACATTTTCCGCTCCCTTTTTATCCTTAATTTCTATATCAAACTCGGGGAGCAAAAGAATCCATCTAATGAGACGCGGCTTCGCGTCTTTCTTTTGGAACAGAAATCTCAAAGCGGCGTGGTCGGTGAACACGGTGGTTTTGGAAAGCACGAGATATGAGCGAAACTTATCAAACGCAAACACTACGGCTAAGAGTTCCTTTTCCGTGGTGGTATAGTTCTCTTGAGCATCATTTAGAGTTTTGCTCGCGTAGTAGATTGGATGAAAGTGTTTATCAACTCTTTGACCTAAGACCGCACCTACGGCATAATCACTTGCATCGCACATGAGCTCGAAAGGCAAGCTCCAATCGGGCGAAACAAGGATAGGGGCACTAACGAGTTTTTCTTTCAAGAAGTCAAACGCCTTGATGCACTCTTCGTCGAAGACGAAAGGTACATCCTTCTCTAAAAGTCGGGTCATGGGGCGAGTAATTTTTGAAAAATCCTTTATGAAACGCCTATAAAAGCCCGCATGACCTAAAAAACTCCTAACGTACTTGACACTAGTAGGTGGAGGCAATCTACTTATGGTATCTATCTGGCCCTATCCACCTCTATACCCTCTCTCGACACCTTGTGTCCTAAAACTATCCCCTCCGTCACCATAAAGTGACATTTCTCCCAATTCAACATAAGATTTGTTTCTATGCACCTCTTAAGCATCCTATCAAGATTTAGAAGACATTGTTCGAAAGTGGTGCCATAAACCGAGAAGTCATCCATGAAAACCTCCATGGAAGTCTCAAGCATGTCTTGGAATATAGCAACCATGCACCTTTGGAATGTAGCCGGAGCGTTGCATAACCCGAAAGGCATGCGGCGATACGCATAAGTGCCGTAAGGGCATGTGAATGTCGTTTTATCTTGATCCTCCGGGGTGATGGGGATCTGAAAATAACCCGAAAATCCATCGGGAAAACAATAGAATTGTTGACCCGCTAGACGCTCCAACATTTGGTCAATGAATGGCAAGGGGAAATGGTCTTTCCGGGTGGCATCGTTTAACTTTCGATAGTCTATGCACACACGCCAACCGGTAATGGTACGAGAAGGGATTAACTCGTTCTTTCCGTTCATGATCACCGTCATCCCACCCTTCTTTGGGACGACTTGGGTCGGGCTAACCCATGGTGAATCGGAAATAGGGTAGATCACCCCGGCATCTAACAACTTAAGCACTTCTTTCTTAACGACCTCTTGCATGTTCGGATTTAGGCGCCGTTGAGGTTGCACCACCGACTTATAGTCATCTTCCATGAGTATCCGGTGGGTACAATAGGCGGGGCTTATGCCCTTGATATCCGAAAGACGCCATGCAATGGCTTCCCTATTCACTCTCAATACTTCTAACAACCTACCCTTCTCTCCCCTCTCTAACTCGGATGAAATAATAACCGGAAAATCGGACCCCTCACCTAAAAACGCATACTCTAAGTGGGACGGGAGAACTTTAAATTCTAGTGGGGCGGGTTTCTCTATAGGTGTACTCTCACTCTCACTTTTGACCTCACTCAATTCTAGCACTTCGGGAACCCACTCGTTCTCTTCTACTTCATCACTCTCACTCACAACCTCCTCTACCTTCTTAACTACCTCATCTATCCTACTCTCAACTAGGTCGGCTCCACTAATATAGTCAAAGCAATGGTCGACACAAGATAAGAAAGATTCTATGAAATAGACCGAATGACAAGGACTACTAAGGTCATCGGAACCACTAGGGTGTTCCATGGAGCGTGCTATCTCGAAAGTAACTCTCTCCTCACCGACTTGAAGTGTGATTTTCCCGTCAAAGACATCGATGATAGCCTTGGCGGTACACAAGAACGGGCGTCCTAGAATGATAGGAACCTTTTCGTCGGCTTCCATATCAAGAACGACAAAGTCTACGGGAAAGACAAATTTATCCACTTTAACTAAGAGGTTTTCAATTATGCCACGTGGATACTTAACGGATCTATCGGCTAGAGACTAAGACATGCGTGTAGGGGACAACTCTCCTAAACCTAACCTCTGATACAAGGAATATGGCATTAAGTTTATACTCGCTCCTAAATCGGCTAGGGCCCTACACTCGGTATCACTCCCAAACAAGCACGGGATGGTAAAAAGGCCCGGATCCGTCAATTTTTCCGGGACCTTGTTCAACACTACGGCGGAACATCCCCCACTAAGGGGAATGTTAGAAACCTCTCCTAACCTATCCTTACGTTTTAGAAGGTCCTTTAGAAATTTTGCATATTTTGGCATTGATTGAAGGGCTTCTATGAAAGGGAGATTGATTCTAAGTTGCTTAAAGATCTCTAAAAATTTCCCGTACTCTTTGGAATATGTTTGGTTTTTAAGACGGGAAGGGAATGGAGCACGGGAAATATCAACATTGGGTGATGGAACAACTTGAATGGGCTTTTTACCTACACTTTTCTCACTTGAAGGCCCCCCGGTGTGTGCGGTACTTGCTGGGATGAACCTAGATTGCACTTTACCGGGCGCCTCCATTTCAATCTCCTCATCTACGGGGTCCTCATCTTCTATCTCAACACTCTCGGGTCTCACTACTTCTCCTAAGGTCCTACCGCTACGGGTTGAAATTGCCTTCAAAGTGCCTGAAGGGTTGGGCTTTGTGTTGCCCGAAAATTGACCGGGAGGTCGTTCTTGCAACTGGCGTGCAATATCCCCAACTTGCCTTTGAAGATCTAAGAAATTTGAGTGATTATTCTTTAAGAAAGTAGCGTGTTCTTCTAAGGTACGTTGGGTAGCTTGATCCTTAACCACTAGCTGGGTAAGAAGGTCCTCTATCCTAGACAAACTACTATTTGACCCCTCATTCTTAGGTTGAACCTCTTGGTGTGACCCCTCACCTCTGAACTGCCCACCTGAACCTGAACTAGCAAATTGACCTGTTTGACCCAACCCCCCACTAGAATAGAAACCTGGCCCCCTATTTTGATATTGACCTGATGGAAAACCAGGGGGGTTACCTGAAGAGCGATAATTGTTAGCACGCCAATTAGAGTTATTATTATTAAACGGGTTCATTGGACCCCTGTTTTGACCTGCTATATACTCGACCTATTCTAGGGTAAGTGTTGGGCAATCTATGGTGTCATGTCCACCTCTACAAACTTCGCACCTATCGACCTTCTTCTTAATTTCTAGCAACTCTTTGGTGATATAGTCTAGTTGAGATACTACATTTGAGTCTGAACTCTGAAACGACTTGGTTCACCCCTCGAGAAGATGAGGAAGTAATCACAGGATTGGAATTCCTGCTGGTAGCACTATGATCTATATCAGCATGAGCGAAGCTCTCAAAGAGATCATTGCAGTCAGCCACAGTTTTCTTTCCTATTAGGTGGCCTCCTGCAGATGTGTCGAATCGGTCCTTGCACTCAGGGGTGAGACCATTATAAATTTTTTCTACTAAAGCCTAGTCCGACAGTCCATGTTGGGAACAACGTGATAGTAAAGTTTGAAACCTCTCCCAAGCTAAGTGATATGGTTCGTCAGGCTCCATTCTGAAGGAAAGGATCTGATCTCGAAGGCGAGAGGCCTTCGCAGGTGGGAAATACTTAGCAAGGAAAGCATCCCTAAGTCCAGCCCAAGTAGTGTAAGTACCCGCTGGCTGCGAATCGAGCCATGTGGCTGCGCGGCCAGCAAGCGAAAAGGGGAAGACTTGGAGAAAGCGGGCATCAAGATTAACACCTTCGATGCCGAAGGTGCTACACAGACGGGTGAGACGGTTGATATGTGCTGGCGCATCCTCATCATCACGACCATGGATCTGACAAGAGTTGTTAATGGCGGTCATGATGTATGAGGGAATTTGCCAGGACTTGTCATTGGTGATTTCAGGGATGGTGATGGGTGAATTTGCGGTGAAACCTGAGGTAGAACGCTGGTGGACAGTTTGGTTATCGGCCATTTGGTGAACTGGTGGTGGACTAGGGTGACGGGAGGGTGGAGGGGAATTGTGGGGTGATGACTTCGGGGTGAAGTCGTAGTTCGGTGGTTTAGATTGAAGTGTAGAGTCAGAAAGGGCTGAAGATGAAGTCGAGGATTTTTTTACCTGAATACTGGGTGTGGAGAAGGAAGACTTGTCGATCGGTGGCTTCACTGGTCCCTGCGAACGCGTGTGGGGCATGAACTGCAAAACCAAGAACAAACAAGTAAGACGACTCCAACAAAAGACTCGAGAAATACGAAAAAGACACTAAAATTACTTGGACTCCTACGACTCAAAAACACACAAAAAGCACGTAACGATATCAGTTGAAATCCAAACAAAGTAGTTAACGCAATTACCAAGAGTCCCCGGCAACAGCGCCAAAAACTTGATGTGGAAAAAGTAGTTCAACTAAATAAACTAAAATTACCCTAAATTAAGACTCAAGTAATAAAAATCTAGACTCTCTAATCTGACTAAACTACTCACCGGCAAGTGAACCGGTCGACTCTAGCACAGAAAAGTAAGTCCGGATGTCGAACCCACAAGGACTCTAATGAATTACGTTAACGACTCTATTTAGACTAGACACTGACACGACTTAATAATTATTGTGTTTTAAAAGGGGGGGTTTTACTAAAATCCTAAAATTAAAATTAAAATGAAATTAAGCTAAGACACAAACGAAGACTAAGGGTTGATTCAGATGAGATTAACGACTACCTAGACTTGAATCCAGTTTAACTATGAATGGACTTCTAACGGTATTATTGTTGTATGGAGCCGGGATCGTAAAATACTAAACCTTAAGGTATTTCAATGCTAAGACTTCCCGACCCTTCTCAGGAAGAAACCTAGGAAACCCTACAAGGCTGTTATGAATACCGACTGTTAGACTTCCTCTCAGTCCTCTAACGAATCTAAAAGTGCCCTAATACGACTATCTACCTCTCAGCGCGACAATCTAAGGCAATTCTAGGTTCTGACTTGGTTTACTAGACACAAATGCAATTAGGGAACTAAAACCGACTTCTCTTAAAATCTATCTTAGCTATATATTGCACCGCGACCTAATAACTAACTCGAGCCTCTCAGCGACAAGTTAAGCAGAATATTTAATTCTAATAGTATTTTAATTACTGTTTCTAAGGCTATTGGCCAATTTACCCAAAGATCACCCGAACCCGCAAGGATGAAAATAATCAACACAAATTTATTATGTGAAAGACATTCACCAAAATCTATGTGAAACAGTAAATAATCAACAACCAAAAGTAAATACGCACACGCACCAAATCAGAAATTCTAGAACACTTTACTTTCAGAAATCAATCCATAATCAAACAATAATAACCATTAAAAGATCCAAACTTTAATCAAACCATCATCTTGTCTAGGTGGTATCTAGGGTTTAGCCAAGAAACATGATGTCTAACATAAACAAATCAAGTTCAACACAAGAATTCATTGGAAAAAATATTGAAACACGAAATTAAAGAAAACCGGGAGATAAAACCCGAAAAATCTTCACTTCCACGCTCCAAGCTTCAACCAATTGATTCCCGCAAGCTTAAACACTTCGAAAGATGTAAAACCTGCTCCAAAAGTCTCCTCAGGGTTTCTTGATTCGTAAGATAGCTTCGTCCCTGCGTCTGATGATATAATTATGTTCATATATCTTTTTTTCGCGAAAGTCCAAACCCTCAAGAGTAAAATGTGCATATGTCGGCCCAATGTGCAGCCTCTTTCCTTCCAGCATGTGCCGCCCCCCACCGTTAAATAAATGGGCTTGGCCCAGTTGGAATATTATGTTGCCCCAAAACAAAACAAACCAAAACAAAACAAAACATGGCAGCTCATCTCTTTTTATGCATCCAAAATCTGACAGAAGGCCCACCTGAGTTTGCAATATTTGACTGAACCAAAACAAATAGAATTGAAGTTAGTGGGTATCTCGTAATAATCCATAAATAAATACCTCACTTAAATAAAATACTCTATCAATCAAAGAAGTATTGCACATGCTTGTTGTCGTGACTCACAGGAAAGTAAACAACTTTCCTTAAATTAGAAATTCAGCCCTCTAAATTTTAATAACTTATCATAGTAAGCATGCACCTAAATATATACTTTCAGCTTGGTGTAGTTATGGTCCCTCGAACTTATAAAATAAAATATAGATAGTGACAATTTTAATTCGGTCACTGGCGCCCTACTCTACTCAACTGCCTGGTTATTTAATTATTACTCATTTTCGCTCCATTTGCACCAGGACCTGACCCAACACAAAATAATCAATAGCACGCAATTCTAACTAAAACGAAACTAGAAATAACGGAAATCTATACAAACTATACACGAATAAATGATGTATTTTGCAATACATCACGTGTGAAGTGTGTATATAAGTTTAAGTATATTTTAAGCCCTTTTACACTTTTTAGCCAAGTTTTAAATTTATTAAACACGATATTTACTAACACTAAACACACATATGGGCAAGTGCAACCATCGTGAGCGTAGTATAGTGTTGGTAAGATACCGAGGTCCTCCAAGGACACAAGAGCTTTTAGTACCGGTTTATCCTCAACGTCTAATCAAATCAAAAGTTTAGAAAAAAGGTTTTAAACTAGAAAAATAAGAACTAACTAAAATGCTGAAAAATAAAATAAAAAAAACAGATAGACAAGATGAATCACTTGGCTCCGACTTGTGTTTAGTGTAACCTTTGATTATTTCCGCACTTTTGCACTTTTTAAGAGATTATCTTAGTTATTGTAGTAGGCCCCTCTTTTGAAGGTGACGTTACTCTCAACCCAGTAGTTTGAGTCAGCAAGGATACAATCCTAAAGGGTCGGATTATTGAAAGATAATTAATTAAGTTATTAATGCGTAATGTGGTAGGCCCCTCTTTTGAAGGTGACGTTACCCTCGGCTAAGTAGTCTGAGTCAGCAGGGATACAGTCCTAAGTAGCCGGGTTAAAGTATTAATAGTAGCTTACATATGAGGGGATCAAAGAGTTTGGACCCCCGCCATCCAATACCGGTGGGTATTGAAGGAGGTCCTACTAAATTTGACCCAGGTCCTTGCAGGTCTATACACTGAACAAGGCAAGACTCTTACAAAACCGTTCCCTTAACCCCCGACCAGGTAGCCAACATATCTCCATATAGACCGTGGAGATATGAATGGTGAAAATCTTTTATTTTATATAGACAGTAAAATAATGCCAAGACACCACGGACAAACGATAAGGAAGAATCACCTTCAACATAAGAAACTAGTTATTAAAGTCATTAATACATAACCAAGTAAAAAGTGCGAAAAGATTAAAAATAAAAAGTATTACACTAGACACTTGTCTTCACCAAGTGATGTAAGAGACTTAGGCAAACATGGCCTTTGATTGTCAAGAACTCTTACGATCAATCTTGGATCCCGAGACGACTCACACACTCTATGATGGACAATGGATGATGGTGGTGGATGATGGTGTTATGGTGGTGGTGGGTGGTGGGTGAAGTGTGAGAGAGGTGGTGTGCCAAGGGATGGTTTGCAAATGAGCCAAGCACCCCTATTTATAGCCTGAACAGTAGCTCGGGCACGGCCCCGTGTCCAGTGGGCACGGCCCCGTGTCCATCCTCTTCTCTGTCTTCTTTAATTGCAGTTTGTCTGCATTAGTTGACCACGCCCCCGTGTCCGCTGGGCACGCCCCCGTGTGCAGAAGCATATCTGTACTATCAAGATTTGCCTGGATTCTGCGAATCTTATAGTTGACCACGGCCCCGTGTCCACTGAGCACGGCCCCGTGGTGGGCGATGGAAGCTTCTATAGCTTTGTCTTTTATGCTGGCACTTGGGCACGCCCCCGTGTTCACTGAGCACGGGGCGTGTTCAGCCTTCTGTTCTCTTGTTTTGCTTGGGAAGATGCTTTCGGAGAGGTCGGGCATGCCACGTTAGTTCCTTTTCTTGTATTTATGTTAGATTTAGCTGCCTTTTTGCTTCTTTTGTTAATTTGAGCTCATTTAATCCTGAAAATACAAAAGGAAGACAAAAGCACACTTTTTCCAACATTAGTACTAAAAAAGGGTTAGTTTTATGCCACAATTGATGTAATTTATATGTTGCATTTTGCACACATCAGTGACACTCTTTGGGGAATTATGGCTTTTGATGTATGCCACTTCCTTTCTTGCTTCGTGTTGTAAGGTTTTCCTCAATGTTTTTGATACCTAAGACTTTGACTTTGTTATCGTCTTAAGTTAATGGCACAAAAAACTTGATGTCAAAGACTTGTTGGATTGTGCGCCAAAAACTTTAGAGATAGGTGGTTACCAAATACTTCTCTTTTTTTAAGAAGTTTTGGTTTCACAAATTTCTTCTTCATGGCTTTTGATGATTAAACTTGGATGAGTAATTGCCAAAAACTTGGCGTTGTAATCTTTGATGCCAAAAACTTGATTTCTTTTGAAGATTCCTTTTCCATAATCTTGATTTTATCCTTGTAGATCCTTGATGGTTAAAAGACTTCTTCACGAACTCGCATTTCTTTCAAACCCTCCTTTTTAGACCATTCCTTCATAATTCTTCTGAAAGCGTGACTTTTGGGTGGATAATAGGGTGATAAAATCAATAAGGCTAAGGATCAAAGGGTTATCTGGGTGGATAATTTTATGGTAAGTGAATTTAGATGGAATTAATGGATAAGTGATGTGTGATTATCCTAAGTGCCTCAATATTTTTTATGCAAGATTTACCTTGATCATGGCATTAGAAATCATAAGTCACATAAGTTCTAACAATTCAATGCAATGGATGAATTTACTCTATATTTAAAATGAATGGGCATGTGATTAAGTATGCATTTTTAATGCTCTTTTCAGGCTCAAAATTCTCACATGTAAATCAATGGAATAGGGTAAATTGTAAGATCTAAGCGTAACCATTGTTCTTTCTACTTGTCATGACCCTCATTGCCCTATTTGAGTACTTTTGTTTAACTCAAAGGGTTTGATTTTTTATTAATTTTTGGAAGACTATTGGTCATTATGAGATTTGACGAAGACATGCTTTAGCATATATATGAGCGCTCACGCCGAAAGTTCCAAGGTAAGAGTGACGGGTCCGATTATGTGGATTTGTACGAACACTCTAGCCTTAGATAGAAAACTTGATGTACGGGCACTCACCCTTCCAAGTTGCATGTGTTCTATCATTCGGACTTCTAATCTTTTGAAAAATAGTTTAAAATAGTGCTAGACTTGATTGGATAGCAAAGCAAGTGTCTTAGATTTGAAAAATGATTTTTAGCATTTTTAAGCAAAAGTTATACGATGTTTTTGGGCAAAACAGGCATGGGGGTGCTTGGGGGTGCATGGTCATGCTTAGCTGTTGTTTAGCTTAATTTTTTCTGGATTTTGGGCTAGGAACAGGCGTGCATAGGTTGGCACGACCGTGCTTAGCTGCTTGTGTGCCTTTATACCTAGCATCAACCATAATTCTTATAAGTTCCATATGTATGTTGTGGTTGATTTCAGCCAAATTTCTTTGAGCTTGAAGGAGGGGTTGCACATAATTCCATAGCTCATTGGCAATTTGTTGAGTGCTAGGCTGACATTTAGAAAGCTCCATCATCTGCTTCATCATATCTTTCATGTCAGCAACAGATGTTTCAATGGTAGTCAATCTCTCCGTCAAATCTTTATATCTTAATTCATCACCTAATTTAATAGGATCATCTGATTTCCCACCTGTGGTGGTTATATTTGTTTTGATAATAGGAGAAGTATCCAAATCATCATAAACAAATGCCCATTTTTCTTGGTTCTGTGGACTCCCCACTGGAGCAGAGGTTACAGTTGTAGCCTCAACAATGGTTGCCTTCAAGGGAGTCTTAAGAATGAAACCATTGTCCAACTGTAAGTCAATGGATTCAACAGTTGTAATGAATGCTCCACTTGAACTACCACCAAGATTTTCGTAAAACTCAAGGGGTGTAACCTCCTCAATTGTTTGTGGGATAGCAGATTGAATTGGTACAGAAACAGTCATTTGTTGGGTTATACTCTCATTAATGTGTGAGTAAGAGGGACTGTTTTGAGTCTGAATTTCAATTGCTTCAAACAGAGGTAATATTGTTGGTGGAATTTGGCGAGAGGGTTGTGGTGTAGAAAGTGACATTACCCTGGGAGAGGGGCTTTTAAGCATATTTTCAAATGAAAGGTCTGCTTCATGATGTGGTGTCCCTGTGCTTACAACATGATCCTTTTGTGAGGATACATGAGGAGTTTGGATGGGTTGAGATCTTTCCAACAGCTGTGAGGAAGTAGCAGCAGTGGTTTCAAGTGACATTTGTGTTGTCAATGGGTTAACCTCTAGGATCTCATCTTCCAGAGGACCCTTTTTATTTTGTTTGGTTTTGGTGGGCTTTTTGGATTGGACAGGTTTCTTTTTGGGTTTGGCTGGTATGGGTTTCACAACACCGATTGTGGTGTTATGATCACCAGGAGCAGTGGGCTTAGCAATAGAGGTTTGAGCAAAAGATGTGGACTCATCTAAAACATGCTCATTCCCTTTTGCTTGTGTTTTGGAAATAGTTAACTCTTTAGCCATAAGGCGAGTAAAAGTTTCACTTGTAAGACTATTTATTTGAAAAGCTACACCTTGTTGAAAATCTTTTTGTGAAACTTGTTTTTGTAGGTAGTAGCTTAATAGTCTGGGGTACATTAAAAAAGCATTATTTGCCCCCTTTTGAACATTCTTCACATTTGTGACCAAATCAGAAAACAATTATTGGGAGTCGTTAAAATCAGAGTTTATCAAAATAGCATAACCCAAGTACTAAATTTTAAGTGGTATTTATTAAAAGCAGTTGTCTTAGCAGAAAGACATGTCAAAAGGGTATGGAAAAAGAATTTCATTGGAGCAGGTAAGTTTGGTTTAAAAATAGTAACTCCCTTTAATTAATCTTCATACCCCCTTTCAATGAATTCTGCATGAAGTTCTTATTTTTCAAAGGAGGTCTTACCTGCCAGGTCATTCAATCCAAATGTTGTGAGATAGAAGATGGGGAAATTGCAATAAGTGTTCCTCTGACTTTGGAAGTGATAGCATAGTGCACTTTCTTTTGCGATTGAATTTCAGCATTTGCCCAAAAATCGCGGAGTGTATCTTGATATATTGGAGCATTGGCAGTAAGAATTGCTTTATATTTTGATGATGTGAGAACCTCAATTATTGAGTGATAGGAAGTATTTTTGTATGTTTTCTCAAAGATGGGAAGATGGTTGTGGGGATTTTTGATTGTCAGAGCCATTGTAGGAAAAGAAGTCGGTGGTAGGTTTTGAAGAAGAAAGTTTGAAGAAGAAGATGGAACCCGCTTTTGTGAATTTTGAATTCGAGACGGCAGTAAAGCTCTGTTTGAGGATGAAACAGGGTTTTATAAAGTGAAAAAGTGAATGCTGACGTGGCAGCAGTTATAACGATCTGATGGCTAACATATGTCCACGTGGCAACCTTTGTTGGAATAATGGAGGACAGTTGTTTGGAAACCATTGTTGGGCAACAGTGGTTAGGAACAGTAAAATGAACAGTGGCTGATTTTAGTCTATCAGTGAATAGACATTAGTGGTTGAGACCAACAACTATTTGGTCACAGTGGTCCAAGCAGTGGTAAAAGGAAAATAGAGGATACCTTTCAGTAGTGGATGAATTTTTAGCCAATCAGAGGTTTGAAAAACAGTGGTTATGGACAGACTTTTAAGGATTTATGAAAAGTTTTCACTTTAAGTTATTTTTAAGGATGGATTATTTATTTTCTGAAAACATGTTAATGCTTTTTATTCATGGAAAACAAAGTTTTGCCTTTTAATCCATGTTTAGCATGCCAATCCTAGAGATCAAGCTTTCAAAGGCAGATGTGTCTAAAGCTTTTGTCAACACATCTGCCAGCTGATCCTTAGTTGGAACATGATGCAGAGAAATCAAACCTTTTTCATAGCATGTCGCAACCCCCAACCCCTGCCCGAGGGCAGGCGGCCGCGAGCAACTCAGAGTGGGTGGTATCGGTGTTTATTAATTTGGTAGCGGAATACATCAGGACCGTAGTTAGGAAATATTTTTATCAGAGTAAAACACCAAACTTTTATAATAATAATTCATGGGAATAAAACCCAAGTTTATTTAACAATACATTGATAGGGATAAACCCTAATTATTTGAAAACAAAATATCTTGTTTATTTTAGGTAACTTTTATAGCCACTATCCCAACCCTTCAGTGCTCTCCAGCTGGCTTCTAATGGGCTTTCATATTATGTTACCTGAAACGCGTTTTAAAACATTTTGTCAGCAGGAAATACTGGTGAGTGAATCCCAATTTAATCAAAACAGGTTTTGTCATTTTACAGCATTGAGGGTGATCTCGCAATTACATTTGTTTACCATTCTACCTTAATTACCACCCACGGTACTGTCAATCCATGACTGGTGGTAATGTTACTACTCACAGTGTAGTAACAAATTTTGTATACAAAACCCCAACATACCGACGATAATTGTAGAAATACAAATACTCAATCACTGTGAAATATAATTTAAACATTTGAGGTTTTGCAAAACAGTTTGTGAAAAGAGGAATTACTCACAAAAAGTATTTATAAAAAGAGGATTAACTCACATTGCAAGTTTAGATAATTCTAAGGCTTCCTGAGTATCTCCTGATTATTATCTAATAGGTTAAATAATGCACACGTGTTAGTAAAATAACCCAATTTAAATTTGTCGTACACTCGAGACAGAAATTCCAATGACTGAGTCGGGCGGAGCCGACATGCATTACGGAAATTCTAAATCAATCGGGTGTACACACGAGATAGAATTCCAATGACTGAGTCGGGCGGAGCCGACATGCATTACGTAATTCTAAATCGATCGTGTAGGGTAATAGCAGGGTTATATTACTTACAACGAGGCAGAGCTTCGCTATATAGTGGGTATTCAATTCGAGCAGAATTTCTACAACTAGAGAAGTTGAGAGAGAATAGGGAAATGAACGGAAAACAAATGAGCTCGAGCCCCCCTCTTATAGGCTGAATCGGGGGTCCATCGCGCCCCCCGACAGCCATGGCTCAGGCCTTCGCGGCCCGCGAGCGCCTAAAAGGCGGCTGTAGCCTTGCTGAGTCAAGGGGTAGCTTTGCTGAGTCAGATGCCACGTGGCACGCCATGTGTCCGGATCAAGATGAGGACGTCGTGCCCCGCGATAGACCAATAGGTCTCCATCGCGGCCCGCGAGAGACTGTAAAACTTCGTTTTTGATGATTTTTACAAGTATAGGGCTATTATGGGTCCGGTTTTCACGTACGGGGTATATTTAGGGACGTTTAGGGTGTCCAAAAATATTTTTAGGAGGGTTGTTATATCCTCCCCACCTTGTTTTGGATCTCGTCCTCGAGATCTACTGGAACAGGTGTGGGTATTTCCTTTGCATCTCTGATTCGAGTTCCCATGTGTATTCTGGTCCTCTTTTGGAATCCCATTTCACTTTGACCAAAACTAATCTCTTGTGTTTGAGATTCTTGATCTATCTATCTTCAATCTGAATAGGTTTCTCAATAAACTTAAGTTTTCTCATTTACCTCTATGTCCTTTAGAGACATTACTAGAGATTCGTCTGCTAAATGTGACAACCGGTAGTTTACGCCTCTAATTACGTGATTAACAGGTGATTAAAGCGATAATAAATAGTGTTTACGACGCAAATTAACTTAATTAGGCCTTTGGAGTGCCTAGGAACGTTTATCCGACTTACAGTACGCGTATAAAGATTCGCGTGGAATCTGCGGAACATCAAACGACAACGAACTGATACCGTACAAAATACTGACAACGCCACTATTATACGCCTTTTAATTTTAAAATTTTATTCTTTCGACACTTATGGAGTTTGGGTTGCGATATCGGGTCTCGTAGAATTTTTGGGTCACTTAAACTCGGGGATTGGGTTTGTGGGCCTTGGGCCCAAGCCCAAAGCCCACTAACTAAAACTGTAAGTATATATATATATATATATATATATATATCTTAGTGTACCCTATCCCTCATTTGGGAAAACCTCAGACTAACATACATACACACAACCAAACTGCATATTTTGGTTTGCTTGAAAATCTATACAAGATCTACAAAATCTATATAAGATCTACAAAATCTCTACAAAAGATATTTGTCTCAAAAGTGGAACACATAAAATCTCTACAAGATTTCATCAACATCTTTATAAAAGGGTCCATACCCCCTTCCCTTATTCTTCAATTGTGCAGACAATACACACACTCAAATTTCCTCTCATATCTCTCTATTTATACACTTTAACACACACATCCAAAACCCAGAATCAAACACAGACTCCCATCTCACTCATTCATTTCTTTAAAAACCCTAAATCACACATCAGTTACCTCACCTCCACTCCCTCGTCCCTCCCTCATGACCAGACGACAACCGGAGCCAGTTAACCAGCCGGCGGTCGACGGTTTTACCGACCGGCGATGATGTATCCGACGATACCCCCCTCCTCCGATCCTGTAACTTTGACTCACACCACCACCGCCACAGGCGGTGGCTCTGTGGTTAGTGGTGCCGGAGAATGGTTCAAACGAGAGAGAGATGAACAAGAGAAAGACGGCAGAGAAAAAGGGCTGCGGCAGCGGCGGCGGCGACGGCAGCGCCACCGTGAGCGGCGGCTTTAGTCCGACCGGCGAGTGATGACGGTGGCGGTGGTTCGGAGCTTGGTCTCGTTGTTTCAGTTCCTGTTTTGGTTTTGGTTTTGGTACGGATCTTTCGGGTTTCGGTTCCGGGTCAGCGGGTTCGAGTTTTGGTTTGAGTTAACTCGGTTAAACCTAGTTAACTCAGTTCGGGTCCAGATCAAACAGTTAAGGTAGTCAACAATGGTCGGGTCGGTCAGCATCAGTCAACATATGGTTCGGGTTTGCTTCGGGTTCGTGACTCGGTTCGGTCAACCGAGTCAACTCAGTCAGCGCAGCAAGTCAACTCAGCCGGTCAACTCAGTTGACCCAGTCAACTTGGTCAAACCGTTCGACGTTTCGACACTGATTTGGTAAAGATATACGGCGCGATTATTTCATTATTTTTATAGTTTATATCACGTGGTAACGAGCTCGAACCGACTGACTATAATTTACATTTGATATATATTTGACAAAATTACATATAGTTTAATTGAATCCTGATTGAATAATGTTGGATTTTGATAAAATAACGACAACCTGTGTTGTCGGCGGCGTCCAAAAACAGAGGGAACTCTGCCCGTTTTTCGAGAAAACCCGTAAACAAAACACGTTTTATTATAAGACGAAACTTTTTATCCGAGGAACTTTTATAAAGACAAATACAAATATAAAACTTTTTTTCGACAACAACTTACGAAAACAACGATTCGGAAATTATTTCGACAACAAATAAATATAGTTATTACACTTATTTCAAACGTTAAACTCAAATCCTTTTGTAAATAAATGTAGTATATATATTTATTTCAAAGCTCAAACGACACGGATTCGTTATATAAAAATAAATATAGTATATATATTTATTTCCAACATCGTACAAAACGAATCCTTTTATGAATAAATGTAGCTATATATTTATTTCCGACACAAACAAGTCGAATTCTCTTATAAAATAAAATATAGTCATATATTTATAACAACTCGACGATTCCTTTATAAAATAAATATAACTTTTCATATTTATTTTATACGCCTAAACGGCATATACGAATATTTTGACAAAGATCATACGAGACGCGATACATAATACGGGTTTGTTATTTGATATTTTCATACAAATATTTGTTACATACACAACGACTTCTCAAGACGACTAACGGGATTCTACCGAAATATTTATATATTTTTATATAAATATTTATATATTTTAAATCTCACGAGAACTAAGTGTTTTTCAAGACTTATTAAGTATTACCGACGAATAAACGAACTAAACAAGTATAATTTCTTCGCTTCTTTTAAGTTAACAACTTAACCGTTGAATCGTTCGGTCAACGATTCGCTAAGAGCTCGATGACACGTAGTTTAGTTACTGTGTTTATTTAGAAACTTATAAGATATTCCGTGTTAGGAATATTGTAGAATGCACGCTAGCGAGTCACATCTTGGAAACGACATCACGAAGTCGTAATTAGCTAGCTTTGCACAAGGCAATTCAGGTGAGTTCATAACCCCACCTTTTACGGTTTTACATTTTTTTCTAAATGTTTTCGGGGTGGAAAGACATGCACTTTTTGCAAAGCATACAAGGTTTTCAATAAACAAGAATTACATATTTCTAAACCATTTTACAAGCAAGTTTTAACTGACACAAATGGTTTACGAAAAGCTTATGTTTTATACCGGTTTTTCAAACAAGCGTATTTTTCGAAATGTGCTTACACACAAATTCTAGTTTTCTAAACTACGGGAAAATACAAGTACAAAGAGGTACATTAACCTAAGGAATGACACAAAAGATCATGTCACGAATAGGGTAACATAAGCACCATTAATCAGTTACATACCAAGACCGCGGAACAAAAGATTAGATCTAATGGGTTTCAGGCAGCCACACTCTTGGTCACTCTAGTACCAAGTAGTGCTTTTTTGTCTCTAGTCGTGAATCGACAGTCGTGGATTCGACAGCTAAATTTGCCTATGGTTTGGATGCTTCCTATGTCGTGTCATATGCTAATGGCTTTGCAAACCATTAGCAATCTCGTATTCCTTACATATATACAGAACTCAGTTTCAATACGTCTTTACAAATTACATACCATGTTCTATATAAATTCAAAGCACAAGATTATGCATGCATGTTGTCAATGTCGGGGTGGACGTTGACGGTTATACAAGTTTTACAAACACAAGAGTTTATAAAAGCAAGGTTTTTGCGAATATAATGCGTTACAAATACAGAGTTTCCATATAACACGACAAGAAAATGATTTTAAATTCGTTTTCTCAATAATACTTCAAAAACCGGTTATTCAAAAAGATTTATTTTAAATCTTTTCCAAAACAAACTATGAACTCGCTCAACTTTATGTTGACTTTTTTGCATGTTTCTTTCTCAGGTTACTTTTCAGAAACTATGGCACGGTTGGAATAGGAGAACCATGTGGAGTCGAGTACTTAGTGGCGTTCATTTTCTAAAAGACTTAGCTTATTTGCTTCCGCTGTGCAATGAAGATACCAGTCCAGTCACGCCAGCTCTGATATTTTCGGGGTGTGACACTAAACACTTTTTGAGATTACTTATATGAAATACATCATGTATTCCTGTCATTTCCTCTGGCAGTTGTAGCTGATAAGCTACAGGTCCTATTCTGCTAATAATCTCAAAAGGTCCAATATACCTAGGGCTTAGCTTCCCTCTCTTAATGAATCTGACTACTCCTTTCCATGGAGAAACTTTTAACAACACTTTATCTCCTATTTGAAATTCCAATGGTTTTTGTCTATTATCAGCATAACTCTTTTGACGATCTCATGCTGCTTTTAGTCTTTCCTTGACTTGAATTATCTTATCTGTCGTTTCTTGCACTATTTCTGGTCCAGATAATTTTTTTTCTCCAATCTCTGCCCAGTAGACCGGAGTTCTGCACTTTCGTCTATAAAGTGCCTCAAATGGTGCAGCATTTATGCTAGTATGATAGTTGTTATTGTAGGAAAATTCTATTAATGGTAAATGGTCGTCCCAATTTCCTCCGAAATCAATTACACAAGCTCTAAGCATGTCTTCCATAGTCTGGATTGTCCTTTCGCTTTGTCCGTCCATCTGTGGATGGTAAGTTGTGCTTAGATTCAACTTGGTTCCCATTGCTTTTTGGAAACTTGTCCAAAAATGAGAAGTAAAACGACTATCTCTATCAGATACGATAGATAAAGGAATTCCATATAATGAAACTATTTCGTTTACATATAGCTTGGCTAATTGTTCCATACTGAAAGTTTCCTTCATGGGTAAGAAATGAGCAGATTTAGTCAATCTGTCTACAATCACCCAGATTGTATCATTTCCTTTTCTTGTCTTGGGTAATTTGGTAACAAAGTCCATTGTTATTAATTCCCATTTCCATATGGGCATTTCTAACTGTTGCAATAATCCTGAGGGTTTCTGGTGTTCGGCTTAGTCTTTCCTTGACTTGAATTATCTTATCTGTCATTTCTTGCACTATTTCTGGTCCAGATAATTTTTTTCCTCCAATCTCTGCCCAGTAGACCGGAGTTCTGCACTTTCGTCTATAAAGTGCCTCAAATGGTGCAGCATTTATGCTAGTATGATAGTTGTTATTGTAGGAAAATTCTATTAATGGTAAATGGTCGTCCCAATTTCCTCCGAAATCAATTACACAAGCTCTAAGCATGTCTTCCATAGTCTGGATTGTCCTTTCGCTTTGTCCGTCCATCTGTGGATGGTAAGCTGTGCTTAGATTCAACTTGGTTCCCATTGCTTTTTGGAAACTTGTCCAAAAATGAGAAGTAAAACGACTATCTCTATCAGATACGATAGATAAAGGAATTCCATATAATGAAACTATTTCGTTTACATATAGCTTAGCTAATTGTTCCATACTGAAAGTTTCCTTCATGGGTAAGAAATGAGCAGATTTAGTCAATCTGTCTACAATCACCCAGATTGTATCATTTCCTTTTCTTGTCTTGGGTAATTTGGTAACAAAGTCCATTGTTATTAATTCCCATTTCCATATGGGCATTTCTAACTGTTGCAATAATCCTGAGGGTTTCTGGTGTTCGGCTTTAACCTGTGAACAGGTTAGACACTTGGTAACATAAGCTGCTATATCCTTTTTCATTCCTATCCACTAGAAATTCTTTCTTAAGTCTTGATACATCTTATCACTTCCAGGATGAATCGTATACTTAGGTTTATGAGCTTCTTCTAGAATCATATGATGTAGGTTTCCTTGTTTAGGTATCCATATTCTTTTCTTATGGAACTTCCAAATTCCATCTGTTCCTTGTTCTAATTCCTTAATCATTCCTTACAATTTTCAGTATCGTCCTTGATTACTGATTCATGTACTTCTCTGATTTGTTCATTTAAATCTACTTGTAGATTTAATCTGAGAGAATGTACTCGCTTTGGTTTTTCATGATACTTTCGACTTAATGCATCAGCTACTACATTGGCTTTTCCAGCGTGATACTGGATATCACAATCATAATCACTAAGAATTTCTATCCAACGTCTCTGTCTCATAATTACTTCTTTTTGCCCGAAAATATACCTTAAACTCTTATGATCGGTAAAGACAACAAATTTATTTCCATATAAATAGTGTCTCCAAATCTTTACATTTAACATTTTGGGTGCAATATGTTTGCTTATCAACCTACACAGTTACACTTACATTTTATGTAATCACACAAACAATCCAATCATGCATGCTTAATACGTTATACTTGATTCATGTTTCTAGAACATTCTTATGTGATAAACTTGTCATTAACTTCGTACGAGCCTTCCCTTAACATGTATATCACTATAGGAGTAACGCATCACCCGTGGACTTGTGCTCATGTTAAGTTAAACAGAACGGCTATATCATTGCTACGATAGGATTACGCTAGCGCTAATCTTTGGTTTGACACTTTGATCGCATGCCAGTTTTACGTTAATCTTGATAACAAAGTTTGTCATGTGGATTCGTTAAATCATTTTCTATACTTATGCTATCTATTAAACTTTTATGCTAGCCAATACCTTATGTATTGAACTATACTTTAAATCATGTTGCAGGTTGATGATGTTGATATTGAAGGAATCTAGTAGGGATGCTTAGATACACACTTAGACTACTAGAATTGTTGTTGTATTTTGCTTAATGTAACTTGTTGTATTGTTTCGAACATGTTGTATTATGCATTTCAATTGTTGTATTTTCTTATTTTCCATGATATACTTGACAATTATGAATGAAATGAAATCAGTTTTGAATTAGTATTGTCGCAATAGTGTTATGAAGTCTCGAGCAATCTCATTTTCGTCTCACTCTGATTTTTCCGCCATCATTTGGGGTGTGACAACTTAGACAATAACATAAGGTTTGAGGCCTTAACATGTAGTTGGCACGTTAAACGAAGCGGTTCTGGTTAACGAAACATCTTCGATTTTAACGCACACGGAAACAACCAAACTGCATTGTACAGTCAGTCAAGCCTAAAAACACTTATAGAACACTAATGTAATGTATTTCAAGCAAATACGTGATATCTTTCGGCTTTTTATTAAAGACGGGTTTGTACTTTTAAAACTGCGTGTGGCGCGATTGTTTACCAAACAGACGGGTCGAATGACGATTTGAACCATGAAATACCTTGACAGAGATTTAGTAGTATAAGAGCTCGTTTAAAAATAATCATAAAATATATTATATTTGGCTGTGAGGACCGATTCGATCTCGTTTACGCTCAGGCCAACTCAATTAGGGTCATTGACTTGGATCACAACGGTATAGAATGGGTGAATTTGGTTTGACTTTTTTTAGCGGCAAAGAGCATTTTATTTATCACCAATGGTATGTGCAATGCTTAGGTAAGCAAGACACTAGACCATACAACATTATACACACTCACCCACTTTACGCCTATATTTTGTTACATTTGACATTCATTCAAATTATATTAAAAGACACCCAATTTTGCCACTCCAAGTTGATTCGTTTCGCCTATGCTTCGCCCAAAAAAAAATTTGCAGCTTGAACTTCGCCGAAAATCTTATCAAGATTTATACGGTTGCCTAAGAAAATTAGTTCATTTCTTGCTTTCCAAATCTCCCAGCACGTTGTTAATGCTATTAATTGAATCGCCTTCTTCTTTTGTTTTTTTATTATTATGTTTCTGTATATCTCCAGTAGATCTTTCATTGTTGTAGCCGAAATATTTGGAATGTTGCATCATATACCAATCTTGTTCCATATGACACTTTGAGATGCTGCACGATGCAAATAGATGATCCGCGTCTTTGTCTTGATCTCCACATAATCTACATGTCGTTGACCCGTTAAGAACCCTTGTTTTATGTAGATTTTTAAGTGTTGGTAGTCTATTTTGAACACCTCTTCATCCAAAAATATTTGTGTTTTTTAGCTCAATTAACCCAATCAAATGGGTAATATGGAACCGATTAGTAGTTCCCTGCATGACATAACCGAAAAGACTCCTTCTTTATCTGCTTCCCGTTGCCACTTATACGAACCTGCACTTAAGACAACAATACTCATATAATTATTAATAATTAGTGACAATTGGTTTTGTTCTTAATTCGAAAATGGATAACGGTTCCACTCCCAACCATCCACTCTCGTTACTATTGTTGCACTTTTCCTTTTTTTCAACAAAAACAGGTCAGGAAATATATCTTTCATCAACCCATTGTATTGCTGTTACCGACCACCACTTTGAGTAATTGCGAAACCTGAATGTTCACTTCTGACAAGTCCTTCTACCTTAACAACTCCATTCTAGACCCCTGTTATGCATGCCTTGACTAGAAGGTATGACCAAGAATTTTTATTTATTATGGTGCCATAGATAGATTATTCTCTTCCTTCTTAAATCTCCATCACCACTTTAGAAGTAGACTGTCTTTCATATCCATATTTAGTGAACCTAACCCTAGCCCCTCCCCCCCTTATCAATTGGTCCAATAACTCTTTCCCAACAACCCAAACCATTTTTGATTTTTCATTATCATCTCTCAAAAAAAAAAAAAAAAATCTTCTTCTAAGAGCCTCAAGAGCTTCCAATACCCCCTTTCAGAGCTTTATACAATGAATAATAGTATAACGGTAAATTATCTAGAACCGACTTTAACAAAGTTACCTTCCCCCATTATACAATGAAAAATAGAGTTTCTAATGAAAAATGGTTTGACTAATTTGATTAATTAAAGTCAAAACCAAAGATTTAGTGCAAGTAACTAGGGTGACATCTAAAGTCAAATTTGTTTAACTAATTAAAGTCAAAAGGTCGTTAGATTTAATGCAGGTTATTAGGGTGAATTTGGTTTGACTAATTAAAGTCAAAATAATAGATTAACGGTTAATAGGTTCAAGTATTTTGACTTATTATAATCAAACCTACCAGGGCCGGCCCTAAGAATTCATGTAGTCTGTTCGAGCTCGAAAAACGTGCCCCTAAGCGTTAACGAAATTGGGTGTTGGGCTCACTTAATATCTAAACTTAATGCCAATAGGCTAATAACTAATCTAAACCACAAATATCTAAACTTTGCAAGTGAGCCTATGTTGGTATTTGTATGGGTATACCCTATTAATTTTTTTTTTTTTACATATACATATCATATTATTTTTTTTAAATAACGTGTTTTTTTACATATTGGATCTTAGCCGGTGGTCCTCTCCGCCCGGCCATGAAACCTGCTACTTAAAAGGTGATAAAATTTGATTTTGGAGGGAGTTTGAGTTTGATATAATTTGAAAACCACTAGGTGGCATAATGAAATGGTAAAAGGACCAAATAGTCTTTTAACATGATTTTATAACAGCTATTAATAATTCTAGGGCAATGGGTAATGTAATGCCCACCACATGGTTTCTTTCATTTGGCAATATCTAGAAGGTAGGATGTTAGAGTACAGTAAGAGACAGACCACAGGATGGCAAATTGCGTTTTGCTCATATAAATAAATATATTCGGCTAACGATACTTTTAATAGGTCCGTGGCATCATGGTGCATTTTAGCCCCCTCGCTAACAAACTTGAACTCCAGTGCTCCAACATGGACAACAACTAAAGCAAAGAATCATGTAAAAACCTACAATGTTACGGGTCAAAATAAGTAAAGGGTGTTCCATAGTTAGGGGGGGTCAGGTGTTTGTTGGTTAGCTTCATACAGGAGTTAGTTGTATCGAATGAATTGAGTTTTCCTCTTCTTTTCTTCTCTACCTTTCGATCATCTACCGTGATTACGAAATTGTTCGTAACATACAACATACAAATTTGTGGGTTAAATTAGTGGTTGACTTTATTTGAATTTAAAAAAAAAAAAAAAGAAATTTATTATCCGTCTTTTTGAAATATGTTCTGTTGCACCTTTAGTCAAATGTCGATATTATATCTTAACAAGATCCTTTTACACTTACACTTTTGATCCACTTTCGTGATTAAACATTCTGTTTTGTGTTCATATGTTGGATGAGGTTGTGTGTGATTTTTTTTAATGTTCATTTTGTTCTTTATCGAACCTAAATTGGGATTGTACTGTAGAATCCCACATTGAAGAAAAAGTGAGCCATGTTTTCTTCTTCCACAGACACATGACTTACTACATACATACACTGCACTGCACTATACATTACACTATGTTCAAAGCTTCAACAACAAAACCCGAGTTTACCATGAACTTTCTCTTTCACCCTAGAGGTCATATATACATCATCAAGTTTAGTATTAATACCAAAAAAATGGCTCTTGTACTCTATTAGAAGAAAGTTTTAGGTTCCTTGTGGTTAGTCTTGTTATATATTTATTTAAACTAGAGGATGCAAGTGATTAAATACCATCAGTTTAGTTAATCACCACTTACTATGCTTGCTAACAAAGTATCAATTCTAAACCAGTTTGTTATATCATCGCAAGTATCACATTGTATAACTCACTTAACAAATATGTCCTTTCTTTAATGCTACAAAACAAGAAGCTAATGATAACAATACAAAACCACATGGTCAGATTTGTGCAAAAAGAAGCTCGTTCCATGTGTCTGGAATTCCCGGTAAGCACCAATGCAAACAATCTTGCATACCCGGAGTGGCTCTGATGCTGTACCTTGATATATGTCCTTCCTCTCGTACCTCCGATAACGCCGTTATGTCCAGAAGCTTCACATCTGTTCCTTTCACTGCCCCTGAAGCTAAAGAATCACTAGACACGTTTTGTAATACCTCCAACGCTCCAGGGGTAGTACTGTCACATGTACCTCCACTGTTCCAATCTCCGTTAAAGAAATGCCGAGGTGAAATCGACCTGTAGAACGCCTTCAACCCAGGGTATTTTCGTAATTCACCATTTACCCACTTTACAATACTGTGAACCGTTAAGTTCTTAGCACTTGCTATATCTGCTATCTTCCTATCGGTGTTAGGTTTCCCACCCACATACATAACCCACCGGTTGGCGTTAAGCTTCCCTCTGTTCCAATGATGGCCCGTGTTCAGAACCACCACATGGAATCGGTTAATATAACGTTGTAAAAAAGCTGGTGGACGGTCCAGGTGCATGGCGATATAGGTGGTTTTGTTTCGGGGGTCGATTGGCTCCAAGTTACAAAGACTAGCAGACCAATAATAGAGGATTGTAGTGTTGGTAACCGGGAACCGGTAAGCCCAGCCGTCGGGTCGAACCGACCCACGGGCTTTCACTAGACCGAATTCCTTACCAACATCTTGAACGTCTTGCCGCTCTTCACCGCCAGTGATCATGCACATTAATGACTGGAACTGCTGCCGCCCTAAGGAATCTCCGACAAACGCCAGCGTTTTGTCTTGCATCCTGGAGTACATCAACACAATCAGGAAATAGAGAAAAGGTAAATTGTTTTAACGTGATCAAAACCGAACCTTTTAAGAAATTTAGGCCCTGAAAAATCATCCGTTTGGCAATCTTTTGGCTGCCATCTTAACTTCTCATATTCAAAATCCGTGCGTTGTGTCAAACGGCAGGCCCACATTGATGACAACCACTGTTTACAACCAAATCCTGAATACAGAGGGCGAGTGTCATCCCTGACCCATTTTCCTCTACCAAAGTTGCTGCAGGCTGGAACATAAGTAAAAGAAGAGAAACGACGACAATAGTGAGATAACATACTATACTATTATCTAAACCGTCATGTGTGTAGATGATAATACAGTAAGTTTATTATGTGTTGGAGATAAGAAAGAAAATAAAACGCACATTGGTTTTCCGCAGCGGGTGAGTCTTGTTTCTTGGGTTCAAGTAAGTGTTGTTTGGAGTCAGAAACAAGAATTAGTGTGGTATTATTATTATCTGCAAGCAAGCAAGCAAGCAGTGTGATTGATAGGATAGGGTTAAGAAGCATGAAACATATAGATAGCTAGCTGTAAGTAAGTAACATTGAATAATGTAAAGAGAAAAGTAAGGAAGGTACCATGGTGAGTGGTTGAATCATCATCATGTTTATTATTATCCTCAGCTTGAATGTCGGAAGAGGGAGAGGGTGTGTTTATATCCACATTCACATTCACATTCACATCGGGGGGTGTGTTAATAGAAGAAGAAGAAGAAGTCACTGGAGATGATGATAAATCATCATCTGCAACTTTTTTTACTTCTCCAGCTGCTGCTGCTGGCTGTTGAGGAGGAGATAAGGAGGAGGAGGAGATTGTGGTGAGAAAGGAGGTGTTTGGGGCCCAAGAAGACCAAAGAATAAAAGTGGTAGAAAGAAGAAGAAAGATGAACAAGAGAGAAAGCTGCTTCCTTCTCCTCCATTCATACCCTCCCCCTCCTTTCATCCAATCAATTATTTCTAGCAGTGGATCTAAAACAAACAATAACTGAGGATCGATCTATCTATCTATCTGGACAAACAGAAATAATAATAATAATAATATGCAGTGAGTCAGTCAGTTAACGTTTATTCGAAGGAATTGAATTGAATTGAAATCACCTGAGGAATTGGAGAAGACACGAATCCAATCTCTGGTTTTATTTTATTTGATTTGAGTTGCCGTGGATCCTGATTTGATTTGGGGATCCTTCCTTCACCACCAGGAATTCTATTCTATTTCTTTCTTTCTTGATTTTTATATCTTTAAAACAAAGTGCAAACAAAGAAAGAAAGGGTAACTAACGTCAATGCTCCTCCTCCTCCTCCTCCTCATTCGTTTAACGTGTTTTACACTAAGGTGCTTTTTGTTTTTTCAGATGTAAAATGTCTGTAGTCTGCGAACCACATCTGCAGGCATCTGCAAGAGAAGATGTGGCCCAAATGTCTGCAGTCTGCAAGGGGAAGAGGGTTTGTTTTTTTCCTTCAAAAACAACTTCACACACACAAGCTCTCTCTCTGCTCTCTCTCTCTAGAAACTCTCTCTCTCTCTGCTCTCTCTCTCTAGAAACTCTCTCTCTCTACAACCACCACCACCACCGCACCACCTCCGCCATCACCGCCACCCTCTTATTGTCTGAAAACGGTGCACCACTGTCACGGAACCACCTGGTCCGACCGGAAAAACAGAGATGGAGAACGAGCACCACCGTCACAGAACCACCTGCACCACCGTCACGGCTCCTCCTTGTTCTGGTCGCCAGCTCGACATCACACCTCACAGATCTCTCTCACAGCTCTCTCTCTCCCTCACAGCTCTCTCTCTCTCTCTCTCTCTCTCTCACAGCTCTCTCTCTCACAGATCTCTCTCTCTCTCTACGGTCTCTCTCCCTCACAGCTCTCTCTCTCTCTCTCTCACACAGCTCTCTCTCTCTCACAGATCTCTCTCTCTCTCTCTACGGTCTCCCTAAATTGACGATGGTGGTGGCGGAGGTGGTGGTGGCGGAGGTGGTGGTGGTGGCAGGAAGAAGAAGAAGAAGAAAGGTTGGTGGTGTGTGAAGATGTGTGTGAAGATCTTGAAGCAATATTCCATAGCTTTTTTTTTTAAGCAAACAAAAGCTATTTTAAGATCTTTTTTTTTTTAACAAACAGTCTTCAAGAGCTTATGTCTGCCCGCCCGCAGACATAAGCTCTTTTCAGACAATATAAGCAAAAACAAACACCACCTAAGTAATTCAAATCCATCCTCTTTCAATTTCTTTTGACTTTTACCCTCTCTCTCCTTCCTAAGGGTGGAGGGTATAGTCAAACACTTAGGGTGTTTGAGTGAAATCCTACCCAATAATATTATGCCATGTCAACTCCTCATTCTACTCCCCATTTTACACTCAATCACTAGGTATAGTCAAACACCCTTCAATTAAAAAAAAAAAAAAAACTTGATTGGTCTATCATCTCTCTCTCCTCTCCTCTCAAACACATCGGTGAACACTCACCGAATTTTGTTGCCTCTCTCCAAGTCAAACACCCAACTCAATCAGTGGGGGTGGTCACCGATCGGTGACTCCCACTCAAACACCCAAGTCCCCGAATCTATACCCTCTACCCTAACCTAATCATACTCATTTATAGTTACAAAATATCACTTGTGTAATATATACTTAAAAGCTAAATACCTTCTTCTAAATATAGCATGATTAAAGCTATAATATATTGTAATATGTTTTAATACTAGCATTTTTTTAATTTCAAGCGTAAATTACACTTTTTCGTCCTTTGTATTTGTATGTGATTGCAATGGATAGTATTTAAATTCAATAGTTACAATCACAATCATTTATTTGCAAAACTCATTTCGCGTTACGTCCTTTAGCCCCTAACCTTGTTAAAATTTTCAGTAAAGTATGACATGTGCCTTGCACATGAGGGTAGATTGTGTTTTTAAAATATATTTAAACAAAGTAATATCTCTCTCTATAGAATCTGAAAACCCAATCTCTTTTTTTTTTCCTTCTTCTCCACCTACCACCACACCACCACCCACCTCACACACATGGCCGGCCCTGGGGGTGGGCGGGGAGGACCACCGGCCAGGGCCCGATATTTCGAGGGGCACATTTTTTTTATGAAAAAAACCCGATATGTATATGTAAAATATTTTTTAATAGGTTATACCCATACAAACACCAACATAGCCCCCCTTACAAAATTATTCTTATGGTTTAGATTAGTTATTAACCCTTTTGGCATTAGGTTTAGACCTTAAGTGAGCCCAATACTCAATTTCGTTAAGGCTTAAAGGCACATTTTTTCGAGCTCGAACATGGTACATGAATTCTCAGGGTCGGCCCTACCCACACACATCATCGTCACGGCCACTACACACCACCACCACCATGATCGGCACTCCTATTAAGTTTGCAATATGATTGTCGTATCCCCGCCAACCTCTGACAACCACCACTAGCACCATCTCCACAGCCATCACCACCATATTCACAACCACCATCATTCCAGTCTAGAAATGCATGATTGTTACGATCAAAAGTTTAAGTTATAACAAGTTCAATTTCAATATTGCATTTAGTTTCTTATTTCAAGCTTTGCAAGTATGGAATGGTGTGATGTTTGTGGTAAGACCACACGGTGTGGTGACGTGGAGAGGGGGTGAAGCCCTTCCACACTGCCAACACCACCCCATCAAAAGCGTGGAATGGGCGTGGAGGGGGGTGCCTAAAGGATTCCATCGGCATGGGGGCATAAGTTTGGTGGAGGTGGTTGATTTTGATTGGTGGGTTATTTAATTGTTTAGTTTTTTTTAACAATAAAAAAAGTTGGAGGATAAAAACCGACCACAACCACCTTGTGATTTTTAAGGCTTGGAGGGCAAAACCCCTTCTGCTGACATGCAGCCACGTGACGTTCCACGTAGGGGTGTTCAAAAAAATCCGAAACCGAATCCGAAATATCCGAAAACCCGTATCCGAAATATCCAAAATTTCGGATATCCGAAAATCGGATAATCCGAAAATTCGGGTTCGGATTCGGATGTTAGTTTTGAAAATTTTCGGATATTCGGATTATCCGAATCCGAAATCTTATAAATAAAAAAATAGATTTTTATTAATATATTAAAGCCATTAACCTAAAATACACATGATATATCATGTTTCACTAAAACAGGCGCATTCACATTTGAGAAAACTAGAGTTTTTTTAGATCTCATATCACAGAGCCACTCTCAGTCATCAACGTCCCCTCCGATCTTCAATCGCCGGCCGACGTTACCACCAGTCATCTGTCTCTTTGCGTCCTGCCATCTTCCTCTGGTCTTGTTGTCTCCGATCAAGAAAGGATCTGTTTTCCCATCAAGAATTTCTGGATGTTTGAAACTTTGAATTTTTTGTGGTGGTTTGAAACTTTAAACTGTTTAAGCTTAAACTTTATTATGAATTTATTGAATGTTTTAGATGTTATAAACTGGGAAATTTTGATATTTTGGATATGGGTTTTCACTGTAAACAGGTTTGGTTTTGATCTACTTAGAAAACAATTTTTTTGGTTTTTTTTTTAAATTCGGATATCCGTTTGGATATCCGAACCCGAATCCGAAATTTCGGATATCCGAAAATCGGATATCCGATCCGAAAATCGGATATCCGAAATTTCGGATTCGGGTTCGGATATCAATACTGACTATCCGAAATTTTCGGATATCCGATTTTCGGATATCCGAAAACCGGATAATCCGATCTTGAACACCCCTAGTTCCACGCCCCCTTCACCCCCTTACCACACCTGTGTACTCTAAGTAAAGGCGTGGCAGTAGATCATATCTGAAAAACATCAAATAAATATCAAAAATCACAATAATATCATATATGTAGGTATTATTGGAACTTACGAGTTAAGAGAAGACGTGGCATTAAATTATATATAATGCCACCTAGGGCTGTAAACGAACCGAACGAACACGAACAAGGCCTTGTTCGTGTTCGTTCGTTAAGGAAATAAATGTGTTCACGAACGGTTCATGAACACTTACCGAACGAGATTTTATGTTCGTGTTCGTTCATTAAGGAAATGAGCGTGTTCGCGAACGGTTCACGAACACAAACGAACACAAATAAATTTGGCGAACGTGACGAAGGATAAAGATAGATGGCCCAGAGAGTAGCACTCGAACTTGAACCCCCTATTGTGGAACGAAGGTCGATTGTATTCGTGGATGTAAATAATGAGAAATGAAAAGGAAATGATCCATAAATAAAGTGAAAGTGGGTTTCCTAGTTTAATTGTTAGGGAAATAAAATAAATAAGAGTTTAATAATATAAAAAGTACAAATAAAATATAAGAAAGTACAAATAAAATATAAGAAAGTACAAAGATCTTCAATTAAAACACAAACATACGAACATAAACGAACGCAAATCAACGAATGTTCACGAACACAATCGAACGAACGAGACCTCTGTTCATGTTCGTTCATTTAACTAATCGAACGAAATTTCTTGTTCATGTTCATTCGTTTATTAAACGAACGAACATAAACGAACTTCCCGCCGAACGGTTCACGAACTGTTCGCTGAACGTTCGGTTCGTTTACAGCCCTAATGCCACCCGGTAACCTTCCATTTATGTGACGTTGTCAAGAGTTGAAAACAGAGACATGGTGAAACTACTAATATTAGACAAAGATTGTAAAGTTATAAATCTAACAAAAAACGTTGTATACAAAGATATATTTGCATATTTATTAACTATTTATAGATTCTAAAGTTTATAAATTTTAATTTTAATTATGATTGTGATTTTTTTATTTAATGTGCTATGTAATTTCATTTAAAAGACATATATACAAGGAAATTACTTATATTTTTATTATCCTCAACCCGTGTATTACACATGTACCTAATCTAGTTAATATATATAATATCATATTTTATTAAAAACAAATAATGATTTTATTCTTATTTTTTAAAACTTTAAAGTTTAATATTTACCTAACTTTAACTTTTTTTTTTTGAATCTGAGTGTGTGTACAGTATGTTTTTCTTATAAAATATTTAATCAAATTGAGAATTCAATCAAACAGTAATAAACAAGCACATCAAACTATCACAGTTGGATTTGTGAATGATTATAAATGATTCATATTGAATTCAAATGATGTAATACAATCACAAGGTACAATAGTACCCCCCCCCCCCCTCACCAAGTGAACACACTCTCACTTGGTTTTTATGCTCTACGCTCTAAGTGTTAAGAAGTTACAAAGAACAAACAATACTATATATAGGATGTGTGAACTGCTGGTGACGTCATCTTGAAAGGGACCCTTAACAGTTTTAATAAATTATGTAACTGCCAGTAGTTGTGAAACTGTTGGATTGTTACATTGAACTCCTGCTCTTTGCAAGTTTAGTGAGAACAGCTGGATTTCACATAACTACTAGTTGGATACCAGCACTTCTGTCTTTGACTTGGTCTTCTAGTCTTCAGTCTTTGACTTTGGTTGACTTGATTGTTGACTTGTTAACCAGCAATTTGGCCATCAACACTTGTTCTTCTAAGCTTAATTCTTTAAGAGCAGTAGTTTGATGCATCAGCGGTTAGAGCAGCTATTTTGAAAAGCTTTCAAGGAGAGAGAAATTGCTTAACTTGTAAAAATTAATAAAGAAAATGCTAAAAAGCAAAGTAAAAAATGGATGAAAATCATTGTAATATTTACTAAAAAAATAGTAAAATGTATGTGGTAAAAAACTAAGTCAAGGGTAACACAAAATCACCATCATCATCGTTTGATTGTTAGCGTAGGGTTTAAAATTTTGTTCTGATTTGTTAGTTTAGGAGACATTCTTCCATCTAACTCATTCAATCTTCCTGATTTCCCGTTTTAGATTTATCAACTTCAAAATTCATGAGTTTCTCGATTCCTTGATGAGTACGATGGATGATGGAAATCGGTGGTGAGCACGATAAGAATCAAAGCAAGAGAAACAACTGAGGTGTGATGATGGTGTGGAAGATGTTTCTCTTCATCTCTTGCCATTCGAGTTATTCGTTTTTGTTTTGTTTCAACCTCATTTTTACCGTTCAGCGGTTAAAATTCAAAAAAACTTTCTTGTGCTTACCTATTTTTAATCTTATGAGCCATGTAGATGTATAGGGTGGGATACTAAAATGAAAATTGGTGGCCAAAATCAATCCACATGGTATCCATCCATTCCAAACCAAATTATTGGTTGCTCATTCTTCCAATTCCAACACCAACAAAACAAAACAAAACGTAACAACAACAACAATCACTTGTTCAACTTCCATAACCATCCACGTCCAAAATTATTTTATAAACTTTCTTGGAAGCCGGCATTCACTTTCTTTCTTTCTTGTATTTTATTTAATCCACACCATCTCCCTAACAAACCTTAATTTAATGCTTTCATGCTGCTGCTACCTTTGTCTCATCTTCATCTTCATCTTCATCTTCATCTTCATCTCTCTCTAGTTTCAAAGAAAAGAATCAATTTATATGTTCTTTCCTCGATCCAATACCCGCGAATTTGAAAGATTTAATGACGACGACCATCAGTATCAAACCGATTCCTGCTTGTTATGGACCCAGAAAAACTCTCATAATCACAATGTAAGTTTCTTTAATCACATAAACACAACCCAACCAATTGTTTTCTAACAAAAACTTATTATGCAAATAAACAGGACCATGAAGAAACAAGAATTTCACAAACAGATTGCAAGTCAACCCCGTCGTCGTCTTCAGTTGCAGCAGCAGGCTGATCATGTTCAAAACAAGAAACACAGGGACTTTGGGCAGTTTGTAGCACGTGAAGCCATACTTGATGAAGAATATTGGGTAATTCTCTGCAAATCATATAAAATACTTCTCTCTCTCTCTCTCTCTTAATGCAGTTTTTTTAAGTTATCCGATAATTTGGTTGGGGAAGACTGCAGCTTGGTTAAGAGCGGAAACTCACTGGGAAAATAGGACAGATGATAGGTACGTATATGTTTTATCACCAGTTTTATAATTCTTCATAAGCATCCGATTTCTCATATTATATGTAATAACCAGTGTTGTAAGAATAGCTAGGCCTGGGTTAGCGACCAGTGATTAATAGGGATTCATCCGATTGCTATTTTATATGTATTTGTTTAAGTAGACATGTTTTAACACCTTCTTCGACCCATATTTTCAAGTAGATAGCATTAGTTGTTGGAATTTATAAGTTTTGGTCAAGAATCTGGCCGAAATTGCTAGGCTGCCACCAATTTTTGGCCAAGTAGGACTGGATTTGACAATTGTTGACCGCCTACTGATTAACTGGCCGATTAGATAAAAATTACTCGGTGAACCTCCCACTAGCAATTAAGCGGCAACTAATGGAAGGCTAGTCGGGATGCTTACAACCATGGTTATATCATGTTCAGATGAAACTTAAAAATATAAAAAACGGACGAGATGAATGCAACTAATACTAAACTCTTGTCAAAAACACAGATTTGCTGACAGCTACAAAAAGAATTTTGCAGAGCAGGTAGGACAATTATAGCATACGTTTTTGGCCCGTGATTTTGTGCATAAAAATCCCATTTTTTCCACTTGATTAGGAGTTTAATGCACTAAAACGCCAATCAGAAACAAAACTCGGACAAAAGAGTGCCTGCATTGTCACGGTATAATATAAGCTTTAGCCTTAGCTTATTTGTGATGAATATTGCGTAATGACAAAATCTTTAAACGTTTGTTAGGTTAAGAAAGAAAATGCGAATGAGAGACATATTGTTTTAAAGAGTGTAGTCGGAACGCTTGATGTCAGCATTCGCCCTTTCTTACATGGGGAGACCTTTCCAGGGGTATATCAGTAAACTCCATCTTGAAACTGAATTACAATTCACAACTGTAGATGAAGTGATGAACTAACAAAAAATGTTGTTGACTCGCAGGAGAAAGTCAAAGCACCTATATTTCACAGTACAGATAGAAAAGAGCCAAAAAGCCAATACGGTTACATTGCAAACTTATGTGTAGCGAAATCCGCACGCAGACAGGGAATTGCAAGAAACATGTTACATTTTGCCATTGATTTTGCTGTATCAGATGGTAAGATTTGTGTTTAGTAGAGGTTTGACCGACCGCCGTATGTTTGGTGGTTGACCAAGGTTTTTGTGTGGCAGGTGCAGGACAAGTGTATGTGCATGTACATAGGAACAACATAGCTGCACAAGAATTGTACGAAAAAATAGGATTTAAGGTGGTTGAATTAGCCAGCCCTCAATTGTCGCGTGATAAAATGTACTTACTTTGCTACAGACCATGAAATAGTCACCTTGACAATATAAAACTGTTTATTGATGTCAGTATTATTTTGTTCATAAGAAGCAATAACCATAAGCCTGTTCAGAATCTAAATTAAATTACATATTTCTAAATTAAATTAAATTATTTTGTTCATAAGAAGCAATAACCATAAGCCTGTTCAGAATCTGAAGTCTTCCCATATTTCTAAATTAAATTACAGTGAATTTGTTTCCCTTCCCATCGAACACCTTGCGGGCATAGTCCATTGTTGGCTACAAAGAAACCAAACCGCCTTACGAGGAGGCTTTAATGGGATCCATTGGTTGTGAGGATGAGAGCATGAATTTGTGAAAAAATAATTTAACAGATTGTTGAAATCAAAGGGAGTGGTGAATAAAGTTTTCAAGTTTTTTTCTGGAGGACAAGTAAAGAAAGAGATTGCATGACAAACCTTCTTATCGGTACTCACTTCTTGTATTTTTCGTGTTCGGTACTAAACGGTATTTTGGGACCAGTACCGTACCAACCACTTTCAGGACCTGTACTGGTATCATCTACTCTTTGCGCTTTTTAGGATCAATACTTTCGGTTCGGTACTGATACAATACCAAGATCATCCCTACCTACTTTCGAGGTACCCAAACCAAACAGCCAGTGGCGGATCTTGCCCGTTGAACTTGCCAGGGCCGAAAGACACGGGCACTAAAAAAAACCCGAGCAAGCCCGGGCCCTGCAAACAGCATATCATTGTCATCAGCCAAATCTATACACTGCGTTTAGTGGTCACTATTAACTTATTTACAACTTATGTTAAAAGGCAGCATCGTACATACTTAAAATTGTACGAATACCACACCGAGGAATGGCTGACAATGTAATTGATTATAAGCGGGTTGGCATCTTGTAATAAACAAATCAACAGAGCGACCTTATATAATATCTTTTGTGTATATTTTATTTAATTATTTAAGGTTAACGAATCAACCTGTTTACTAAATGGTATAAACAAATCATTGACAGCCTAAATGTAATTAGTTTCATGTTGATGGTAGAAGACTATTGATAATTATATGTGTACCCAAAACTCCGGCATCAAAACACCTTGTAACAGATTACTTTATACTTGTAGCAGGATCCCAAGTAAATGGTAAACCCAACCCAAATAGGCAAAACATACGCGACGGATAAAGAAATGTAACCCGCAATCAAAATGTGTTGAATCACATCAACAATATCATTCAAAATATAACACCATGTTCCAAAAAAACACCAAGTTACAATTTCAAGTGAAACAAACCATTCATCAACCACAAAAGAGAGAACGTTCCCCATGGCTATTACAAAATGCAGACATCAGGTGACAAAACTCCATATGCTGTGCCGCGACTCAAACCAATGAGTATCGTAATGGTAAAAGATCAGGAGCCACAATGTTCTTCAATATTTGACTTCCTTGCAAACCAACAATTTTCACATTTTCATTCGAGTGTCCATGTGTAAACACATTTGTAATCTGAGTGCACCCAAACAATTTCAGCATTTTCAGCGATAAGCAGCTATCTACAATCAATCCTAGCCCTTCATCTGTCATTTCCCGACACCAAGACAGATCTAAACATTGCAACTTTTTCGCATGTTTGGCAAGTGATAGAGCAGTGTGGTTAGCAACCTGAAATTGTTTTCCTTAGAAACAGAACCAACACATAGTGGAATATCATAATATAACATGCTAATATGAATATGATGGTTGATACCTTGTCAACATGATTTAGCGATAGTTCCGTCAAAGAGCCTCCACGGGCTTCAAGATATGCAGCTACAGCTTCATCACTGTCATGTTCATATAATTATCAGAACAAAAAACATATATATATACCGGATAAAAGCAAAAGAGTAAAACGTCATTTTCGTCCCTAAGGTTTGGCCAGTTTTGCAACTTTCGTCCAAAAGTTAGTTTTTTCGCATCTGGATCCAACAGATTTGAAATCTTGCCATTTTCATCCTGCTCGTTAACTCCGTTCATTTTTCTCCGTTAAGTCAGAGATATTTTCATCTTATTTGTTAATTTAAAGGGCTATTCGGTTTTTTGAATACTAGTCCATTATGCTAAATGCTTGTACAAAAAAGTGAAAAAAAAAAACCAAATTGCCCTTAAAGTTAACAAAAAAGACGGAAATACCCCTGACTGAACAGAGAAAAATAGATGGAGTAACTAGCCAGATGAAAATGGCGAGATTTTGAACCTTTTGGATCCAAATGCGGAAAAACAAACCTTTAGACGAAAATCACAAAACTAACCAAACCTTAGAGACGAAAATGACATTGTACTCAAAGCAAAAAATTGAAAAACAACCAACAAACCTGAATGTGTTACGGCAAAATTTCATCGTTTGAATTGTTTGACAACCATTAGCAAGATGTCCTAGTGATGCATCGGTCAACTTACACACATTGGTCAAATCTATTGCACATAAATCAGGACAACTTGTTGCAATGGCTTTTAACCCTCTATCGGTCAATTTCCTAATCAAATTAAAAAAAAAAAAAAAATTTAGCATAATCAAAATAAAACTAAAAAAAAAGTTTGGCATAATCAACAAAAGTGAAACTGTTAAAGCACGGATCCTGCAAAAAAAGAAGGATATAGAACTCACGTGCAATCTGCCAACACAAGCTCTTTCATTTTATGACCTTGAACAGCGACAAATTGTGTGATGAAAGAATCGTTAACGGTTTCAGACCGAGAAATAGACAGCACTTCCAAATGTTGTAGCTTAAACAATGCGGGAAGAATCCTTTTAGCATCAATACCGAAACACTCGTCAATGTACAACTCGTTAAGCACCGAGCCTAACTTATCAGCTAAGTTGTTGATAGCATCGGACGTGAGCAATGAACAGCACCTGAGATTAATCGATCGTAACGAAGATGCGGAAGTGATCAGAGCATTTAGCCCAGCGTCTGAAAGCCGGCATGCACCTTTCAACGATATGTTAGTTAACGCAGACAGTTTACTAGGTAAATGAGTCAATGTATCGTATAAAACATAATCTGGTAAACATCTTCCACACTGATCCAGTTGTAGTACCTAAAGCCGAACGTTCAAAACACCCTTTGAGTTTTTGCAAAAGAAAATGTACTAACAAACAATAATCTGATATTCTGATGGATGAGAATAGGGCTGCAAACGAACCAAACGTTCGGCGAACAGTTCGTGAATCGTTTGGCAGGAAGTTCGTTTGTGTTTGTTTGTTTATTAAACAAACAAACAAACACGTACAGAAAAATTCGTTTGTCTAGTTAAATGAACGAACATAAACAGAGGCCGCGTTTGTTCATTTATGTTCGTGAACGTTCGGTAACGTGTTTGTTTGTGTTCGATAGTTCATTAGTGTTTTTAGTTTTCATATTTTATTTAAATACTTCAAAATTCCAACAAATAAAATATTTAATAAGTGTAAGTGTATTATATATTATGTTCATAAACGCTTGTTTGTGTTCATTTGTTTTCATTTGTGTAAGTGTAAGTGTATTATATATTTGTGTTCATCAATGTTCGTTTTCGCTCGTTGCCTAAAATTAACAAACAAACACAAACAAGTTCATATCCTTAACAAACGAACACGAACATAAAATCTCGCCCGGTAAGTGTTCATGAACAGTTTGTGAATATATTTCTTAACAAACGAACACGAACAAGGTCTTGTTCGTGTTCATTCGGTTCGTTTGCAACCCCAGATGAGAAGCTTACAGTGAGATTACTAGCATCAATTGCTTCAAACGTTTTAGTGAATTGTTCCTCGTTTAACCACGAACAATCTTTTATACGTATCTCAGAAGGAGACCTGCTTGCAAGCAGGTTAAAAAAATGGTGGTTCATTTTTCTCGAGTCACAAAGTGCTTGTGTAAGCTTGTGTCTAAGTGCATCAGGCACGCTTTCAAGTGACGTTATCGCGTCGACATTTTCGGCCATTATTTCCATGCATAACTCCTCTAACGATGGTGGCACGTTCACAAACCGATCCTGGTTGTTTTTCTTGGGAACCCATATCACCGGAACAGATTCACTCTTCTTCGCCTGTTCAGTCGACGTGTTTGAAGATCGGTCTTTGATTATCTTCATTGCAGTTGAAAACGGACCGGGCCAATCCTCCACGTCACCGTTGGGTTCCGTTTGTGGTTCGAGTCCATCTTCATCCGCATCTTCATCTTCCTCTTGAACAGAGAAATGCGCAAACCGTGATGCGTTCACTTTGGCTACATTCTTAAACCGTTCTTTAGGATCGATTTTATTGCTAGACTCAGCCATTACAGTATCCATCAAACCGCCTTCTTCAGGTCCCACAACCAAATCATCCGCATCGTTCAAATAATCCGTAACACTGAAATCCGACGATGAACTACCCTCAACTAGTTTCCCCTTCCCCTTTTCTTCTACGCTGAATCCATTCCTATCCGTTTTAACAGCACCATTGACACCAACATCCATTTGTTCACAATCAACCGGCACCTGTTCTTCCTCAATTACAACACACCCTTCACTAACTCCATCAATATTAGCCTCAACTTGTGTTTCCTTTTCATTCTTGTTAGCTTCTGGTTCGACAAGTTTCTTGCCGGACCGCAGTCGTAAACATCTGTTTCCTACATCACCGTCTTGAACGTCTAAAGTTGGGGCCTTCACAGGAGTATCTAACTCTAATGGAAGCCTAACAGTAGCAAACTCTTTATCTAGATCATCATTTACAGCCTTTCTTTTACCTCTACCAGCAGCAGCAGCAGCATTGTCATACGAAGTCCGATTCAAAGAGAGTCTGGCACTGCGTCTCAAGCCAAGATTGGAATCTGAAGTATGGGTGTTGTGAAATGAAGCCTCAACTTCCTTTGCGGGTGTTGAGGGTTCGATTTCAACATTAGGAGGTTGAGTTTTTCTGGACCTTAAAACCGTCATTCCAACCTAATTCAAAATGATGATGAAAATGTTGAGATTCAGAACTTACTTGATTGATTTGGGGAAAACGACGTTGATTTGATGATGATGATGATGATGAAGACGACGACGGTTGGGTTAGGGTTTATTATTATTATTATTAGGTTTAAAAAAAGGGGGAAAATGGAGAAGCTTGTAAGGTAAGATACTCGAATTCCCGCCAAAGCCAACTTATAGTATCATTCTAGATTAGGGTTTCGTTTGCCCAATTTTCATTCTCAACCTATTTTTTTTTTACAATTTATTATTATTATTATTATTATTATTATTATTATTATTATTATTATTATTATTCAATTAAAGTCATATCTCTCTGTTAGGGATAGAATTTTTTTCCCAAATACTTATACGTGTTCTTGTATTTGTATTTGTATCGATTTTAGGTACTCAGTACATGTATCGGTATCTAGTTTTATTGATTTTGGTATTCGTTACTTTTGGTATCGGTACGGGTAAAAACGGATACTAGTACCGAATTTTATATAGAACTTTAAAAGTTTATAATACTATGTTTTATATCATGGAGTTAAGTGTCATTTACGTCCCTTTGATTTGTTCACTTTTGCCATTTCACAACAAATTTCAAAATTGCACCATTTTCCTCTCCGACGTTCTTGAAACGTGCCATTTCAGTCCATAAAATTAACCCCGGTGAAAAAATTCAATCAGCTCAGGGGTAAAATTGTCATTTTACATAGAATTTTTATTTTCCATTTTTTACTTCAGATTTAATATAAAGAAAAGAAAAACATATGCAGATGGCCGGGATCAAACCCGTGACCATCTGCTTAGAAACACATACATTAACCAGCAAGCCAAAGCTCCTTTTGCTCCAAGTTTCCATTTGTTTTCTTTTAAAAAAGATTTTAAAAAGAACGGTGTAAACTGAATCGTTTAAAAAAAAACTTTAAAAGACAAGCAACTTTAAAAAGAAAGATTTTAATAAACAATCGGTTTAAAAATGAATAATTTTAAAAATAATAGATGGTTTAAAAAAATGTTAAAAAACAAATGATTTTAAAAACAAAAATTAAAAAAAAACAAATGCTTAATGAAAATACATATTTATTTGGATATATAAAACATATTTTGTTAAATAGTAATCGTGAAAATAACTAAATAATAAAAAAAAACTTGAGTAATTGCATTAATAACCTCTTAAGTATTAAAAAACTTTGTAATTATAAAAAACAACCCTGAGATATATAATTACCTAATTACCCTTACACTTAACTACAAAAAAGTAACAAAGTTAGTATCAGGGGCCAAAACCGTTATAAAATGTAATCTCGGGGTCTGATATGTTAAAAGATTTGTTTTTAGACAGAAATAGTTAAACTGGCTAAACCAGAAGGCCAAATGAAGTGAATGGATATTTCACAACTAAACAAGTAATATTAACTGGTATTGATTCTGTAATATCTCTATTGATTTTCAGCAACGATTACAAATAAGAACTCAAAAGTAACAAAGGATAAGTGAAAGAGAAGGGGATGGGAAAATCTGGGATTACAGAAGAGAGATGGGAGAAAGAACACACTCAATCTATCAATATTCTCGTTACTTCCATTTCTGAATATCTCGCTTCATATATCATGTTAGGTTTACAAAGCCAGTACTTCTTATTGGGCTTACTAAACGGGTTGGGCCCAGGCGATTCATAACATTACTCCCCCCTTTCAAATTCATCTTGTTCGTAAGGTGAAAGTGAGCGTGTTTTTTGGTGGATTGAGAGTCGTCTTCCTAAGTAGTTACTTTATGTGAATTCATTTGGGCTGGAAAAATTGTTATATTGTTGTTGAGAAGAAGGAATCTAGTAGCCGGTTCCAACTGTTGGGCAACCAAAATGCAGTGGCGTAGACATAACAAGTTATCCGGTGGTTTATGTCCATAAAGGGCTTCAAAGGATAGCATAACATGAACTAAGATAGACTCGTTTTCCGTCTTAGAAAGAGTAAGAAACGCTCGTTTGGCAATTGAAAGATCAATTTTACTTGTCGTGTCAACGTAGAATTTTGGATTAAATGTCGAAAGACCAAATGTGTGAAGAGCCCAACTCCAATATGACTCTAGCTGCAAGTGATTATACTTAACCTTTTGAATACACTTAGCCAAATATGAAAGTCTCTGTGGACTATGAGAAATCATAATACGTTGAATTTGACACTTACTTCCATAAGTGCTAAGCCTAATAAGATAATAAGTGAACCTCATGTCCATTTCTTTCAATTCTTGACAATTCTTATTCGCATAAATAAGCATCAGACCCTTATATCCATACAACCAAATGCTTTCCACCACAACTTGCTTATAGGAGGTATGTAATGCATTACTAATAAAAGACCAGATTCCACCTCTTCTCCAAAATGTAGTCCCTAACCAAAATGTGATGCTCACGATTCGAGATGTACTCGGTACCATACGTTCATAGAATACAGTGGCTTCACCATGGAGTAAAGCAGCAGCTCTTATCGCAGAGTAAACTAAACAAAAACAGGTTGTATTTGTTCCCAATGTAAGTCTAACATCCATATAAGTTGCAGATTGTACAAAAGTGAAAGGATTAGATGTTAGTGAATGTTTCAGCGGCAACACGGAAGGAAATAAGAGCCTTTGAGCAACCGGAATGCAATAGCTGACCCATTCAACCGAATTTGGATGCAAGCGGTCACCAAGAAAGTCAACTTCAGCCGAAGAAAAAGAATAATGAGACCTGATCCATAGCCACATTGTGTAATACCGAATAATCATCGTTGTTCCTCCTTTCCAACTAAGGGGTTTATCCCCTACTTGGAACTTAAGAACCCAATAAACAAGTCTAGTCTTCACAATGCCCTTAGAAGCCTGTACAAAAGTGTGCGACTGATTAAAGATATAAACTGCAGCAAGGTGTGCATTCCAGAAAAGCCCCATAGGTTGGTCAAAATAATGCACAGTCTGAGTAATAACAACTGATGTAGAGCCCAAAATCGAATGACCAATCTCAAAAACAACATCATGGGTAGAGCCCTCACTAATACTCTTTCGTAGCATCTTTTCACATTTTATAGAAATGAACATAAACAACCAGATGTCAAACCGAGCTTGTTTTGTGCCAACACACGAAAGGTCGCTTAGTATCTCCGATGTGTGCAACGCGAACTTTTCAAGTGTTGATGTTTCAACATATCCTCCCTTGAGATACCAAACCTCTTCAACACTAGAACATGAAAAAGATTCTGCCACTACAATTATATTCATATCAACAGATAGAAAATCTGAGTTATTAGAAGGTCCTGCAACATAAAACGGTACAACACTTATCATTTTACTCTGTAAGGCCCCTAGATTTTTGTTACTATTCACTGACACATCTAGACTAGCAAACAAAAGAAGAGCAATTGATCTGCCACTGTGTTCTATGACTTTGTTCTGTTGTTTGGCTAGTGACGATGCAAAACGTGGACTTGCAATCAAAACAATAACCCTTTGCAACTCGGTGTAAATAATTTTAATAGCTTTTCGAATGGAAAAAGTCACCCTGATCTGATTTTCCCAAAACTCGCTAAGAACTTTACTGAATATACGTGTAGAGTGAGATGGTACATAATAGAATAAGATTGCGGTTGTTTCTGAATCGAGTACGTGTGTTTGGAACCGAAACACCATAATAGAAATACCATGGTGAATAGAGATTGAAGTAAGAGTTATAATCGGGTCGGGTGATTTCGGGTCATTATCCAAAGCAAACAACTTAGGAGCGGGTGGTTCAAACTTTCGAATGGCTTGGGGAATAAAAGTAGGCACAAGGCCCAAAAACGAATGCTGAGAATCAAGCAAAGCCGGGGAGAGCGGGTCAAACAGGCTAGTAATGCGAGCAGAATAAAGCGTGTTAACAACAAGCGGACCAGGATCAAAACCAAAGTTCCTAGAAGATACAGGAACATGATTCGCAACTAAATGTGGATTCCATGCAAAGGAGTTCATAACTAGGGAATCAACATAATAATCAACAACATAATATGATATATTGATCGGAGCATCCTTGACCCCGTGTGACTCATTAACAACAACTATTGTTTCAGTTTGGATAGATAATACCTCAAAATCGATGGTTTGATTGTTTGTACTGTCAATTTCAGTTGCAATACTATCTGGCATTTCATCAAACACCTGGATGGCAGATAATGGCGGGGAAAAATTGACAATGGTATCAACAGTAGGTGTTAAGGACGAAGAACGAAATCGATGAAGCATTGCAGTAGTGAAATCGCTCCATGTGAGGTCATCGCTCCGAAACCAGGAATTGAACCAGTAGAATGGTCCATCCTCGAATACTTCAATAACGTATGAGAATCGTTCGTCACCATAGATTGAGTAAAATTGAAAGTATACCTCAGATTGAGAGATCCACGAGTTAGGATTAGAGCTAGTGAAACGAGGTAATTGTGGTTCGAGATCTTCCAAAGCCATCGATGCTAAGGATCAATGAAAGCACCAATGAAGTGAATGGATATTTCACAACTAAACAAGTAATATTAACTGGTATTGATTCTGTAATATCTCTATCGATTTTCAGCAACTATTACAAATAAGAACTCAAAAGTAACAAAGGATAAGTGAAAGAGAAGGGGATGGGAAAATCTGGGATTACAGAAGAGAGATGGGAGAAAGAACACACTCAATCTATCAATATTCTCGTTACATCCATTTCTGAATATCTCGCTTCATATATCATGTTAGGTTTACAAAGCCAGTACTTCTTATTGGGCTTACTAAACGGGTTGGGTCCAGACGATTCATAACACCAAAAATGTAATTTACTCTAATTTTTAACACAAGACTTAATAGGTTTAGCCAGTTTAACTAGCAAACATGTAATGGATGAAAAAGTAAGCTCCTTGAAGGACACCAAATGCAGCAGGCCAACTCAAAGAGAACGATTGAAGGAATTTGGCTACGCAATTTGACATCCATGTTACTATTCCAAAATCATTTATATGGTATGATTATAGTTTTACCAAAATCATTTATATACATATTTAGGCGGGAAAGGTTTTTTTTTTCTGCAGGGGGTAAGGTTTGTAAGAAATATTTAACACGGGGGATAATATTGCAGAGTAGAACAAACCATAGGGGATAATAAGAAAGGGTAATATAGTCATTTAACACCTGAGGGTAATATTGCAGAGTAGAATAAAACATAGGGGGTAATATGAAAGGGTAATATAGTCATTTTACATACAATTTAACAGAACTATTAAGTTCTTTGACGGCAGGGAGTAATATTGCATGGTTTCTCATTAGTGGGGGGTCAGACAACAATATTTCCCTTGTAGGGGTCAGAGTGCCGGTTGGCTCTAACCCCGGGGTAAAATTGCAGATTAGGTTTTTACTAAAAAGAAATTAATGAAGATGTCCGTCCAAGCAAGGAAGCAAGCAAGTTGATTGATTTTTTTTTTTTGAGCCTCTGGGTGTGTTCTTCACATCGAGAGTTTGTTTGTGCTGCTTCTTCTTCTTCTTCTTCTTCAGGTTTGTTTCGTTCATCATCATCATCATCATCATCATCATCGTTTGTGGATTGTTTTTGTTTGCCCTATGATTCTTCTTCTTCGCTAATCGCTCTATACAGGTCGTCGGTTAGGTTGCCCTAATTTGAAATCGTAAATTGAATCGGAGCTCCATGCCTATCAAATGGTATGTATGTATGTATGTATGTTTATGTACATGTATATGTGACAGTGTGTGTTTGATGTCTGGAATGGTTAGGGTTTTGCCCTGGCAGCCGAATGCAGGGCATACGGTGAACAGTCAAATACTGGCGGAGGTATCCCAGTGTGTTGTTGAGAGCATCAACGGTCTCAAGGAGGGTAAATGGAAAGCTACCCTCAGCTTCTACAGGCCCCTTCTCAAAGGTAATCTCAATCTTATCCATCAATTCAATTAGTAATAGTAATATTTCTACATCAGTTAATTAATTAATAATAATTGTTGTTTCTTCTTAGATCAAGCAAATGCAGCAGAATTCCCCCGTGATTTTTTGGGAATTTCACTCCCTGAGCAGCCCAATAAGTATTACTTTGTCTTAAGAGGACATCGCTTAGTTGTTGAAGCAGATTCCACTATCCAAACTATAATGGAGAAACTTCAGTCTTACAAAACCAGAGTCGCACTCAATTTTGAGGTCTTATTGCTTCTAGTAGTGTTTTCTTTAAGTCTTAATCACTTCCTACTTACTTGCTACAATTGTTAGTGTTTTGCAAGTTACAAAAGGTTAATTTGTTAATGATTGGTATCGCGATAACCTATATCGGTCCTTGACCGATATCTGATATTTTACCGTATTAACTGCTTAGCATCTAAGTTTATCTTTATTATGCGATGCGGTTATATCTATATTACATTTTGTGTATGTGCGCGCCCACATGTCTATATATCTTTATTTATTTATTTATTTATTTATTTATTTATTTTAATGTGATGTTAGGGATTTCAATATCAGCTTGGTGATTTCCAGTTGAGGGTTGGTAAAGTTGTTTCAATTCAATCCGAAAGCTTAAGGGGCATTGTTATGGAGGTATTTTAAGTTACTTTTGAAGTTTTTTTGTTTAAAAAAAATAATAAGAGTAAAATACCATTTTCGTCCTGAGGTTTGCTCTGTTTTGCGACTTTTGTCGAAAGATTTGTCTTTCCGCATTTGGATCCAAAAGGTTTGAAATCTTGCCATTTTCACCCGACTTGTTATCTCCATCCATTCTTCTCTGTTAAGTAAGAGGTATTTCCATCCTTTTTGTTAACCTAAAAGGCAATTTAGTCTTTTTCACTTTATGTATAAGCATTTAGCATAATGTACAAGCGAGTCCTTAAGCGAAAAAGATCGAATTGCCATTTAAGTTAACAAAAAAAAAAGACGAAAATACCCCTGACCTAACAAAGAAAAATTGATGGAGTTGACGAGCTGGATGAAAATGGCAAGATTTCAAACTTTTTTTTATCCAGATTTGGAAAAAAAAATCTTTGGACGAAAGTCGCAAAATTGGCCAAACCTTAGGGACGAAAATGGCATTTTATTCTAATAATAGAATGAATGTGCGTCTTTTTTGACAATGCAGATGGAATACAAGCCGAGTTCTTCATGGGAAAAGTCCCACAAAATCATGGGCGAGTTTTTCGACATATGGCAAGAAGCTTTGTCGAAACGACAGTTGCCGGGTCATTTTGTACACATGGAACCGAATTTTGGTGAGTACGGGCTCTCTGGGCAATACACACTGCAACACACAGCTGTTCAGTATGCCACACTTATGCTGCAGATGATTGCTTCTGTTCAAGCAGTTAGAAACTAGAATTGAATTGAACTGAACTGAACTGAACGGGGTTACAGTCATTTGTTTTTCTTTTCTTTTATTTTATTTCATTCTCTTTAAAGACAATTACTGTGCTGTTTTAATTACTGTGTCATAAATTTGAACTGTTTTTGACCAATCAGTTCTGGTACTTGATCCTAAATTCGACCAACCTTTGATGTAGACTGGAGAACAATGCGTGTATGCCATGGCTTGGTCTATTCGCACACGCTCTTTGTCTTTTTGCACACTCAAAGCGCCCCGCTTGTCAGTCCTTGTCTGTTGACCTTGCCCAAAGCGCCCCGCTATGGCCAAAGCGGGGTGCTTTGAGTGTGCAAAAAGACAAAGAGCGTGGGCAGGAGTTTGTGTTGTTTTTTTTTTTGAAATAGGTGGGATGTGGGTTAGTTTGGTAGTGTTTTTTGGAGGAAAAAATTGTATTTGAGTTTTATTATTATTATAAAATATTAGTTACATATAATTCATAGTTGTTTTATAATTACGTTTTTTTACGTCATTATTTTTATAGAACGTATATAATATAAGTTCGTCTTTATAAACTGTTAACCTAGTTTATTTTGTTAAATTAAACGAACACGTTAAATAAAATGTACAGAAAGCCATAAGAATTAAACGTAAACAATCCAAAACCAACGTGATGTAAATAGAAGATTAACTGCAATATATATATATATATATATATCAGTTTGTACATACAAAACAAAAAGGTACAACTGAGTACATAATACATAACAAAACACTATACAAACAAACTAAGGTACTAATCCTCGTGCGGTGGGGACGGTGGGAGGGGAAGTGGAGGCAACCCAGCGAGCTCTCGTAGAGAAACGAGCGTCTCGACGATCCAGTCAATGCGTGCGCCCTGGCGTCTGAGGCGCCGGTCGGAGTCCCGAGCCACCTCACACGCTACCGGAGGCAGGTCAGCGTAAACGTGCTGCGGGTACTGTGGCGGCTCAGGAGCTGGCTGAACTGGTGGTACCGGGATCTCCTCGACATGCTCCTCCTGAGCCGGATCCTCGAATACAGGCTGAGCCTGAGCCTGATCTTGAGGCTGGCCTGGGTACTGATCGAGGCCCAGAGCCTGTAGCTGAGCCTGCCGAGCGGCCTCCTGAACATCAGGAGGGGCTAACACTCCAGGCCTCAACTCAATAACAACCGGGATGACCTCCGGCACCACCTCCGGATGCCAAATCAGCCCGTCACGGCCCTTAAACCTCAGACCAACATCAAAGGTACGGGTGATCTGCATGGCAGATACTGACGCGTGGCCCAACGTAGTCGACGGGATCGGGTCGGACAGCTCCGGATCACTCTCGGGCACGAGCCCTATCGAGCGTGCAATGGCGGTGATGTATGAGCCAGTGTGCAGGTACCCGCGGAGCTGCCGGTGGTATGCTGTGGCAAAGTAATCTGCCAGGCAGGCTGCTAGATCGCAGGGCTGGCGGCGAAGTAGGCAGTATAGAAAGAAAAGGTCACTGAGGTTGACCTTCTCCCTGCTGGTACCCCCGCGACACGATAGATGACGCGATAACATGGTGCAGGTATCGGTACAAGGGGTCTCTAATGGTGGTGGCCTTTTGCCAGGATTTCCCAAAGGGAACCCTGGAAATGGCCCTCCAGAAACTGATAAGCGTCTGCCTGTCCATCACCGTAACCGCCTGCGTATATAAATCAATATCAAGCTCGGGCTCTGTGTACAAACCTGTATGGACAGCAAACTCCCGCACACTCATCTGAAACTGCTGACCGGCGAGACGGAATGTAACCTCGTGGACTGGAAAATCCGGGTCCTCCACGTAATCCGCCGGATGCGGCGCGTATGTAAACGTAGAAAGAAACTCGACCGTAAGCTCAGGGTACGAGTCCTCCATCGCTGTCTGAAATAGGCGCGACCAAGGAGTATCTAGTCCAACTATATCACGCGCCCGCGCGGCCTCTCCCACGGTCTCCAGCAGGTCCCAGTCTATCCCTACATGCCCCCCCAATCTCTATGGTACGCAACCTAGCGCATCTCCCCCTCGCCCGTGACCCCTGCGGAAACTGCAGGTACGGACATGCCGGCTCTCCCTCCTCTCCCACCTCTCCCACCTCTCCCTCAGCCTCCATATGCTCAATCTCGTCATCGGAGGAATCCATCCCTGCACGTTGAAAAGATAATAAATAAATAATATTATTTAAACAATTTAAATAATAAACAAATAATATTAAATATAAAACAATAAACAAATAATATTATTAAACAATTTAAATAATAAACAAATAATATTAAATATAAAATAATAAACAAATAATATTATTAAACAATTTAAATAAAAGATAATAAACAAATAATATTAAATATAAAATAATAAACAAATAATATTATTAAACAATTTAAATAATAAACAAATAATATTAAATATAAAATAATAAACAAATAATATTAAATATAAAATAATAAACATATAATATAATAAACAAATAATATAAAAATAATATTAAATAAACAAATAATAATAATAAACAAATAATATTAAATAAACAAATAATATAAAAAAATAAAAATAAACATGAACCAAAGCGCCCCGCTTTGGCCTCGGCGCGGCGCTTTGGTTATTCGTTATGAAGAACAGGCCCAGCATGTCGATCAAATCCGCCCAAATCAAATCAAAATCAAACATATAACTTGAACAAAAACAATAAATGAAGTTCGATCGTACCTAATAGCGTTTGAAATCTGGAAAAAGAAGCTGTTGGCCCTAGTGTGTGTAATCGCACCGTATGTGTGTGTGTTTTGTTTGATGATGAAATGGGGGAGAAGGCTGCCCCGCTTCAGGTTTAACGAGGGGCCAAAGCGCTGCGCTATGGCCTAAGCGGGGCGCTTCGGTGCCAAAGCGCTGCGTTATGACCTAAGCGGGGCGCTTTGGGCATTTTTTAAATTTTTTAAAATTGTTTTTAATTCACAAACGCGTCGATAATAGTCTAAATTTTACATTTTTTCCATTATACATCATTTTTTAATATATATGGATTATACTGCAAGTTCCGGATCAAATCGGTTACGTGTGATGTCTTATTCCGTTATATCGTATCATTTTGGTTTGAAAGCACAAGTACTCCTGTGAGAAGTGTTATGTGTATCAGCCGCCTACCGTACATGAACATGACGTATTTTTTCATTAATTGTAGTATTATGATGTATATTGTCATTTTGGGTCGTACAAGTGCGTATTGAATCTGATTGGGTCGTGTCGGTGACATTCGGTTTTTAACGTGATTATTATTAAACATATTTAACATACATCTTGAACATATGGGGTTACATTAACGTGATTATTATTAAACACATTTAACATACATCGTGAACATATGGGGTTACATTAAGGTCAGGGGCACGATACGTAAGCATTTCGTACGCGTTGATCTGATCCCTGTATAATGTATGCCAGGCTGCTGCGCGCTCTGTTCTGTTCGCTGTCTAGAGTAGGTTTGGGGGAGGCATTGGATAACAACCTCAAGCTCTACATGTATGAAATGCCCATGGTCGACGAACACAACCGCAACCACCAGGTGAGGTTCCTCAGCTTCGTTTGGCCCGCCCAGCAATCGCTCCCACGCATGTCGAAGGTGTGAACAATCACACCGTATCGTTGGGCAATAAGAAACCCCGTCTCAGGCATCGTCATGTAATTTTCGATATCTGCTCGTCCCACCCCCTTGAAATCGATCCGTCTAACCAGCGCATCATAATGTCCTATGTTTTCCGGATCGAAAACCTGCCTCCAAAGCGATTCGTTCATACGTAACTCCTTTATAAGTTGTTTCCGGATCATCAAATATGAATTTTGTTTCACTCCTAACCCAACAGCCACCGATCGAAACCCACAATGACCATCTGGTTTCACGTCCTTTATTCTAACGATGTATGGATGGATCACTTTGGGAATCTGAGATGCGTAGTTGCGGATCGCTATATCCGTCTTAGGACCGAGCTTGATCATCGGGAAATCAGGGTGTAGGTTGATCGGTTTGGTATTCTTTTGTCTTCTAGAATCTTCGGGTGATATGTACGAGCTGTGACGGGGACGATCGTCTGAGGCCTCGACCCAAGTTTCTTCCGACGGAATGTACGAGCTTTTTCTAGCGGCTTCAACCTTTCTTTCTTCCTGCATTTTCAATGTTGGGCGACCACGAGTTTTCTTCAGAACAACAGGAGGTTTTTTGTTATTGTTCCCTGGATTGAGGATTTGCTGAAACTTTTCAAAGTTATACCTGTATATTTCCTCGGTCGTAGACTCGCACAATAAAATTTGAACATAATTATGTAAGAAATACCCACGTTCACGGTCATCTTCTTTCAGCTGTGCTTCAAGGTTTTCCAAGTTATACCTGTATATTTCCTCGGTCGTAGACTCGCACAATAACCAAAATGTACGTACGAATTCTTTCCACTCCTTGTCAGAGAATTTCTTCTTGCTGTTCTTATTAATATTTTGTTGAATATGGAACCGACAAAGATACTTATGCGCTTTTGGAAAAACTTGTTCACACGCGTTCATTAGCGCAAAATCCATGTCTGTTAAAATCACGCGCGGTTCCATACATCCTACCAGCATAGACTTGATCCTCTGCAACACCCATAGGTAGTTCTCTGACTTCTCAGCGGAAATTACCGCACAAGCAGCCGTAAACGATTTGTTTGTCGACGTCATGCCTACGACCTGAACAAATGGCAGGTTGTACATGTTCGTTTTGTAGGTGGCGTCAATCATTAGCACATGCGGGAAGGCACACCACATAGTGAATGATTTTTTTGTGAACAAAGAAGACATCTTCAACTTCGTTCGATATCTCATTCGTGCGCATGTAATAAGTGTAATCTTTTTCGAGAAGAATGTTTTCAAGTTTTTGCATCGGAGACTTACCGACATTTTTTTCGGCGTTGATCTTCTGAACAGCGTTGTGTATATCTTTCGGAATAAGCTTTCTAGCCGGATTGTTTTTTGTCAGCGTTCGCCAGATACTTTGGTTGGGAATATCTTGCTCTGCCAGCTCCTTAACCAGTTTTTTATCCTCCGAAGAAAGCCTTCTCGCATACGCGTGACCCTCTAAGTTTTCAATAGGAGTGTGGTTATGCTTCGCCTTCATCACCTCGATCCTCCAAACACTTCCGGATGATTCCGAAAACCCGATCATCTCGAATGGGCAGCCTATTTTCTTGCTACCCGTTTTCCTCTGTGTAGCTATACTCTTATGCTCCCCACCAAAAGTACATTGAAACCAAATCTTGTAATTCTCTCCTCTTTTATTCGACCTCTTAATCACAATGAGGTAACCATTGTCTTTTGCCGTGTCTTGTACCCAACGCACCAACTCTTTACATGACGAAAAGGTCTGCGTTGTATCAAACGAAAATGTAACCGGGTAACAGCCTTCCTCGTCAACAGACACATCCCCCGGCTCACCATCGTCACCGAGGTCCGAATATACTTGATGTTCAAAGCTCGGTTGACAACCGTAACTGTGGTTTGGATATCACTCCTGCTGTACAAAGTTGTGCTCGCCACTGTAACCGAAATTCGAATAACCTTATAAGCTCTGTTGACAACCGTAACTGTCGTTTGGATAACACTCCTGCTGTACAAAGTTGTGTTCGCCACTGTAACCGAAATTCGAATAACCTTGTAAGCTCTGTTGACAACCGTAACCTTGTTGTGCGTAAGGGTCCTCCACAGGGGTATTCAAATCCAGCTTCACCGTGTTATCACGATAACGAATGCCAGATACAACCTCTGCCTCCCTCAAGTTGGACGAGACCGGTTTCTCATACGAGTCAGAAATAGCGGTCCCCTCGTAAGAATCAGGAACAACTGACTCGTTAGAATATTGACCGAAAAGATAGTTGCTTAACCACGACATCGTTTTTTCAAGACACGTAACTAATACAGCAAAGAAATCAACAAACAACAAAACACTCGAATACCCTCGAATGCTAAATGTTCTGTCTATGCAGGTTTAAATAATGAAAATTTGGGGTCGAAGCGCCGCGCTTTGGCCATAGCGCGGCGCTTAGGGTTCACGGGACACTGCAACCTCGTATCACCTTTATGTCTCTGCAACTTATGTCAGTCAAACCATCAAATCACCTTTTGTCAAGCTAAGCGCCGCGCTATGGCCAAAGCGCGGCGCTTTGAGGTGTGAAAATAATTTAGGCCGTGTGTAATTAGCATGACCCGTATGCCATTCCTGTCTCCTAGTAAATACATATATGAATCCTTTATTATTTTTTATTATTTTGCAAATTGCATATTCTGAAAATACATTTTGATGAGGATTAAAGGGGGGATAATTACATAAAATATGTTTTCGTTATAGTTTTAGAATCACATTGCTATTATTTATATAGAAGTTAAGAAATAAATTTAACTGAGAGAATCAAAAGACCTAAACAAATCAAATTACGGGTTAAGTTATTCTATAAAGGCTCCTAATTGTAAGAAGTGTAAGAAGACTAAGGGGCCGTTTGTTTACCTCTTAATGGTTCAGACCTCTTATTGGTTCAGCACTTAATGGTTCAGACTGTTTGTTTCACGAGCATATGTCCAAGTGGTTTAGACATTTGACTCTGAATGGTTAATATTTATACAGAGTCTGAATTGTTAAGACCTCTAATCTGAATTGGTCAGTCATTTGCCTCTGAACAGTTAAGCATTATACAGGCTCTTAATGGTTCAGACCTCGTACTGGTTCAGCACTTAATGGTTCAGACAACTTACTGGTTCATCACTTAACCATTCAGATGTTGCCAAACAGCCCCTAAGTGTCCAAGAACCTAAAACCTAAACCCACTACACCACCACCAAAAACCTAAACACCCACCCCCACCCCACCACCACCCAAAAACCTAAACACCCCCCACCCCCCACCCTCGGCAAATTTTTTTTTTTTTTTGGGTGATGGTAGGGTGTTTAGGTTTTTTTTGTAGTGTGTTTATTTTTAGGAGCCTTTGTACACTTTTTATTTTTAGGAGCCTTTGTAGTTAATCCTAATCCATCAAATTACATATAATAAACAAGCAACATTCTCAAACACCCTGAAGACAGAAATGAGTTTTGGCCGTTAAGATAGAAAGAATTTTGTGACTTGTTATGTGTTTAGTCAATTTCAAACAAGTTGACACATACATACATACTATGTTACATTATATATGATGTAATTATTACATTTTATTTTCTAAAAGAAATATTATTTTATTAATCCAAAGGAAGTTGACACATACATACTAATCTTCTCCATGGATGCATCAATTTTCCACCATCTTTTTATTCCCCTCAATTTTCTATTTATTGGCCAATTCATATGCTTTTGAACAATATTCTGGCGTGTAAACATATATATAATTTATAATGAAGACAACCATTCTCCTCCAATTTCAGGAATAGAATTAAACAAATCCTGAATTTCTTTGGAGAAACCGTGTATGGGTCTCTATCCGCAACAACACCAGTAGTAGTAGTAATAGTTGAAGAACCTAACGTCATATCACCTCCTTTCACAAGTTGATCGGATAAGTTATACGAATATGTGAAATCGATATTAAGAAGAGAATCCCCTCCCCCCATATTCACATCAAGATGGAAACTTGACAGACAGTTATTGTTATGGCTTTGTACTTCATGATCATAGAACGCGCATGGAGGTTTAGCCGGACCTCTATTCTCAACAACATTGGATCTTGGTGGCTCTACTTGTTGTGGGTGAGAGCTAAAATGGGTTCTTGAGCATCTCGCTGCCTTGGTTCTAACCACATTCGACCCCATCTCATTCGCAGATTCTCTATCTTTCCTCTTTTTAAGGTTTTGTTCTTGATTGATGTCGTCGTTTTGATGAAGATCATGCACCTTTTTGGCAAGTGTGGTGTTCCAGTAGTTCTTGATTTCATTGTCTGTTCGCCCAGGGAGTCTCCCCGCAATAAGCGACCATCTACACCCACAGATTAATTAAAGTACAAGTAAATGTCTTTTTATTTAAAACATGCATGAACAAACTCATATATACTACAACTGAACCTGTTTCCCAAGAGTTTATGCAGCCTGATGATGAGATCTTCTTCATCACATGAAATATTGCCTCTTTTGATATCCGGTTTCAAGTAATTCAACCATCGCAGTCTACAACTCTTTCCACACCTCATTAAACCTGCAACAAAAGTACACAATTTAAGGTCAAGATCATGGAAGCGCGACATCTATATATATATATATATATGACGAGAACATAACAAACTCATATGCTTTTATTCAAAAGAATTAATGCACAATCACTTGTATGTACCTGCTTTGATGGGAAGCTGCCTCCATTTGCCTTCACCATGGAGTGTGATGTAGTCAGTGAGAATCTTGTCTTCTGAAGCTGTCCATGAACCTCTTTTCAACCCTATCTTTGAACAGCATGGGCTTCTCCCCATCCCTCTTCACTCTAGTTACTAAAAACAAGTAACAATGTCAAAATATGTATGGAATATCATACTACTTATATTCATATGGATGCATGGAGATGCTGATGATGGATGATTATGAAGGGGTCCCTCCCTAGCTAGTATGCATTTACAAAAATGAATGTGACTTTTGATGAAAAATTAAATGAAGCATAGCAAGTGAGATGGGTAGAAAATTTTGCTTGAAAGTTGAAACAGGTTTCTCTTTTTAATGCATGCATGTGGTAATAGGTTTAATTTGTGTGGGGGAGGATGAGCTGGGCCCTAATTATTCACCAATTACTACTTTCTTTGTTAAATCAAATGTATATATCAGGGCCGTCTCTGAAAATCACAAATTTTTTTTTGGCCCTGTTCGAGATAAAAAATTTGGGCCCTATTCGCAAATCTTCATATAATATAAACTCATCAATCATTCAATCAAATATATAAATACTAAAAACCCATAATACTACGATAATTGTTATGAAATAGATAAAACAAATTTGGGCCCTATTCGCAAATCTCCTCACTGCTGCCGTGTTGCGACTGAATCACTGCGAAATTGCGAAATCTGATCGACGTTTTGTTTCCAGTTTCCCTCTTTCCAATTCCCTGCGCAATATACTATACTGCCTGCGACGGTGCGACGTTTTGTTTCCTTCCCTGATCTAGCAGGCACTTATTTTTTTTAGACTAGTCACTTGGTCTTGTTAATTGAGCCATTTTTTTAAAACTTTTAAACAGGCTCTTATTTAAAAAACTTTGAGTCTTTTTGCAGACCCTTATTTATACAAACATCCAAAAAATTTTTTAAATACATATATATAAAAAGAATGTAAAATTTTTTTCGGACCCTATATTGATTTGGGCCCTGATCGCAGGCACCTCCTACACTCCCTGATAGACGGCCCTAGTATATATATGAAAGTCTCAGTAATATTGCAAGCTAGCTTCAACGTATATAAAAATTAAAAAGATATGAATACTGTTTTCTAATCACTAATGTTAAACAACGAACACTTTTGTGGTACAAAATATTAAAATTTGGAATTCAACTCAAGTAATATAACAATGATTAAAGTCATACAATAACAACTAATATGGTATATACACAATTTTATTCCATATATTTATTAAACTTATTAAACAACACATCAATATCTGTAAGCTTGTTGCTGACATGGTGACATCCATGTGATTTCTTGTTGTTGAGTGACAATAAGCAAAGTTTTATTATTTTTTCTTAACTAAGAGAAAAGGGCATTTTTGTTTACTTTAAAAATTACCTCTCCTGATAAAAATCTCTTAGATCTTTAAAGTTTTAACTGTATAATACTTAAAAAATTATCTCTCCTGATAAAAATCTCATAGATCTTTAAAGTTTTAACTGTATAAAAATAACTTCACTTTATAGTTCTGTTATTTCATCAAAACTAAAACTGAACTTTATGTAAAATATAGCCTTAAGATTTTAGTTTCTAACATGCGCTATTTTTCTTCTCTTTTTGTTAACAGTGGAGGTATCCACACATCCCCCAAAAGTATTTACACATCCCCTAACCCTAAATGACCCTCATTGCCCAATACGCCTCAACCTGGCCCAACCCATACACCTCTCATTGCCCAATACGTTTGAAAATGGTCCCTACCATCTAATTAATGCCAATCATTGGGTGTCAGCCAATGATTACCAATGATTGGGGTGTAAGGAACTTTATTTTGATCGGGTATTTGTATGGGGAAGTTGTGAAATGTTAATATAAGAAATTTTTTTTTTTTTTTTTATAAAATGTTGTTATAAAAAATTGTGTTAGTATTATAAAAACTTCATATTTTTATGAAATGAATTGTGTGTATATTATAAAATGCCAATTTTTTATAAGTATTATTAAATGTCAATTTTTTTTTATAAAACGAATTGTATATATTATAACATAGTTTTTTATTTATGAATTACTATTATGTGTTTAATTGTCAAAATTTTTAAATGTCAAATTTTTATTAAACGACTTTTATTTAATATTACTAAATGATTATTATTACGTATTTAATTGTCAAACTTTTAAATGTCAAATTTTATTAAATGGGTATATTATAACGTTTTATTAAATGTCAACTTTTTATTTATCAATTATTATTATGTGTTTAATTGTTTCGATAACGCAATGTGTATGTTAAAAAATGTCAACTTCTGAAAGTCTTTAACTGTTTTTCAATTGTCGTTTATTAACCATAACGCAACAAGAAATATAATTCAAAATATAATTAAACATCTTTTTATATTAATACACAAAACATGTAACTTTGATACAGAATGTAACGACTAAACCCTAAACCCTAAATCGCTAATTGTTACATATTCTTGAATTCCTGTACACGAAAACGATGGGTGCAGCATACACAATTCAAAGACAGCCCGACTGTCTTGGAATTGCGTACCAAACCCTATCTTCCAACGGGATTCTGCTTCACATCTACCACACTGAGATGGCACAAGGGATCAGGAGGTTGGAGCAGTGGAGTCGGCATTTCCTTTATCAACCACCGTCCAGTCTTCCGCCTCTTGTCAGGATGGTGAGCGAAGTGGCATTCCTGTTGGTGGAAGGCTCATAAGAACACTAATGAACTCCTCTCTTGGAAGGACATGTTACAGGGCAGACCGCGTTGGCTAGCGTCACTGAGAGCTGACGAGGCAACAGTCTACTCCTATAACACGTAATCCTAGATCGGCGTTCTAGTGCATGAATCTGAAATACGAACGTAGTTTCTCCATAAGGATTACGCTACCACCACCGTCAAAACACCGACTTTCGATATCCTGTTAATAAAAAAATACAATTTAGCATTAGACTCGGCATTCGAAAATATATTGTACAAATAAAAAAAAACAAAACACCAACACAGCCGACCCGCCACCACCACCACCACAGCCGACACACCACCACCACCACCACAGCCGACACACCACCACCATCACCACCACCACCACCACAGCCGACCCACCACCACAGCAGCCGACCCACCACCACCACCAACACCACAGCCGACCCACCACCACCACAGTCGACCCACCACCACCACCACCACTACCCCAGCCGACCCACCACCACCACCACCACTACCACCACAGCCGACCCACCACCACCACCACCACCACAGCCAACCCACCACCACCACCACCACCAACACAGCCGACCCACCACCACCACCACCCCAGCCGACCCACCCCCACCACCACCCCAGCCGACCCACCCCCACCACCACCACCACAGCCGACCCACCACCACCACAACCACAACCCCAACACCAACACCATCACCACCACCACCACAACCACAACCCCAACACCACCACAAACCCCCAAAATAAAACCACAAAAAACAAGGGTAAACAAAACTTAAATATTCCGACCGTATAGACCGATACGAGAGCGAAAACTATACGAGAGACACGTGTGGTCCCCTTCCGGATTGTCATCGTGTGGTCCAGAACTCGTCCAAAAAATAACTTTTGGATATGTACTTGTTCTCGGTTAAACTATAAAAAGAAGGTGAAACTGAACTTCAATGAGACCCTTATGGGTCGATGAGAGGCTTATGCAAGTGGGGTGTCATAAATGTCTTGTCAACTTTTCAGAAAAAGTAGGTGGATATGGGCCTCATCGGGCTATACGAGGCATATGGGCTGAAAAGTTGTCAGCCTCCGTACCCACAATACGCGCGTATGGGCCTATGAGCGACATATTGGTTTATTTTTTTTAAAGCCTGTATATGTTGGTTGCAAATGTCGGGTATTTTTGTCATCCTTACTTGCCACAGAAATATACACCATCTTCAGAATCACAAAATCACAATGGTTGTTTGCAAATGTGGTAGGACGGCTGCACTAAGAACATCTTGGACTGAAGCTAATCCCGGACGTCAATTTTACACTTGTCACGGTATGGTATGTTTTTAATCACAATGGTTGTTTTACCCGAATTTTTAATGTATTTTTTTCCATTAACCCTTGTATATTAGTGATTTATTTTTTTTCGTGTCAGCGTTCCAAGTGCAACTTCTTTGTGTGGGTCGATCCTCCCATGTGTCGTCGGGCATGTGTGGTCATCAAAGAACTGATGGATACGAAGGCTGTGCTTCAAAACGAAGTCAAGTATTTGAGAGAGGAGGTTCGAATTTATAAATTGCAAGAAGCGGAATTTGATGATGTTCATTCAAGGGTTGTTCGTAAGAGGGAACATTGTTTGATAATCAGTTGGATTTTTTTGTGTTGTTTGTCTTGTTATTTTTCATTGTTAGTATGTAAGTTTATGCAAGACATGTAATCGAATATTAGTTATAAATGTCGTTTTTAAATATTATTATATATATTAAGTTTTTTAAAAAATGTTGTTTTTTATAATAAGTCGACTAAGCATAAATAACTAAGCATAAATAACAAAACGAACAAACATTCATCAGGTTACAAATGTTTAAAACATATCAAAATGAAATAAATACTTATCCATAGATGCCCAACACAACCAAAATAAACAAAAAGAAATAAATATTTGTTCATACATTGACGTGTGCGTATATATACATAATTTTGCAATGAAATTACACACGAATCGGTTTTAAATTTATAAAAGTGATTATTACTTTAACATCAAAACACACACGAAAGAGGCAAGTGTACCCCGTCATATATGTAGTAAAGTATCGGTAAGAACCAAGTATCGATCCAAGGAAATGGGCGGAGGAATAATACTAGACCTTTGTCACTAAATTACCGGTAAAAACATAAGTTGTTTGTGGTTTTTAATAAACTAAAATAAGCATAAACAACTACTTATAAAACATAGTAGAAAATAGATAAATAGCCTTTCTTAATACACAACCAAAGTATGTCAACTAAGTCCGTTTTGGCACTAGAAGCATTCGGTCAATTCTCCAATTTCAAGACAATTAGTATCCCTTTCGGGAATCCTAACATGACAATCATTCGGAAAGTTAAAACGATAAACACACTTTAACCACCTAAAATTGTTCTTTAACGTGCAATTGATAAATGTCTATGAAAATCTCTTAAAAATAAGTTAGTCATCCGTTAGGAGTTTTCTAACCTCACTTAAACAAGGAAAGCGACACCAATAAACACAATGCAACCACCAAGACAAGCATAAACTAGATTAAATCACAACCGAGTTCATTTTACAAATCTTGCACATAAATTCACCAAGATAGCAATTTTGGCCTAAACTACTAACTAAGCTAACAAATCATGGCAAGAATTTATAACGACACCATTTAACCCGTTAAGGTCCTTCCGTGACGGCAAGCTTTCTTGATTAACAATAATTACATTTTATTAAATCACTAACCATTTCTAGTATCATGATGCACACATTTTAACCAAGCTAAACTAGTTAACCAAGTTTAAAGTTTACTAATACAAGATTAATTAAGCTTCATTTTTCAACTATCTTAACTAACCAAGCACCAATCATCCAACACAATTACTTATAATCAAGAAATCAATATCAATAACAAGGTTGCAAACTAATCATCAAAGATAATCATAGAAAATACTTCAAAATGTCATTACAAACAAAGATTAACATACTAATAGCTATAATCAAGCAAGGGATTGTTGTGTTTTTGCCCAAAGGCTACAATAATTCATAAACATTAATCTAAATGCTTGAAAGATTAACAAAATCATGGAAAGATTAGAAAACCAAACCATAAACAAGCATAAGATTAAGAATCCGGATAGTAATAGAGCTAATCGGGGCAATGTGGCTTGAATCCGGGTGAAAGCAGAAGCCTCCGGAGCCTGAAAATCGCCTGAATTGCTCTCCAAAATTCCAGAGTTCCGAGCAGAATGTTTCTGCTCTGTTTTTATATAAATTCGATTTCGCACGGTCGTGCTTCCTGTTGCACGACCGTTCACTTTTTGCATTATTGTAGGTATGGGACACCATACTGCATGACGTCACAGATCTTGACCGGTCTTCGATCTCGCACGACCGTTCTTCATATGGCACGACCGTGCGTTTCCAGGTTCATGTTGCACGGATTGCTGCACTGGTCGTTCAGTTCCGGGGTTTTGGGTGATCATCGGATCCGCACGGGGTGCAAGATATGGAACGCCCGTGCATCACCGGGATTGCCTTGATTGCCTTGCACGCTGAGTTGCACATTCGTTCAATGCCGGGCTGGCTTTCATTTGTCGGATATGCACGGTCGTGCATCAGGTCGCACGACCGTTCCATTTGCCCAGGTCAGTTTTCTAACAGAATGTTCGCAGCTTCGTCGTTTTGTCCGAAAAGTCCTCGTTTTTGCTATCATCTCGTCTGGTATGCTGTTTTAGGCCAGTAAACAAAAGTGTAGATGATTAAGCATCCGAATGACGGTTTTACGGCCGAAAACGCATAAAATGGGGATAAAATGGGGGACTAAAATATGTGTAAATTAGCGAATATCATACATGCCCACAAATGTTTAACAAAATAAAGTTCACCCAACAAATACAAATACTAATCATCGATGTCCTCATCGCTGTCGTCAGAATCATCCCCACCACCTGCCTGCGTCCCGGACGGACCTGCCTCCATGTCGAAACCCGGATACACTCGTGGATGTGGCAGGGGTCGAACCGGCAACCCCGCCTGGGTACGTCTCTCGGCCTCACTAGCCATCACCCACTCCATCAAATCCTCCATCCGGTCCATCCGCCTGTCCATCCGCTGAAACTACTGTGTCAAGCTCGCCATCATACCATCCTGACCCGCCACCAGCCTCTCAAGGAGACGTTGGGTGGACTGAGGCAACCGCACTGCATGATAAACGCGTTGTGGAATTTGTGGCGGCTCCTGTGGATGCCCCTGGTCAACCTGAGGCTCCATGTCTCATAACAGGTACGTCAGCAATATGCGGCATCTCCACCTCCCCAGCCTCGAGTAGTGCCTGGTGGACTATCGGTTGGGGTTCAAAAATCTATTGGTGATCGTCAACAAACCGATGCTCGAGATCCGGAAAGTTCACCGCAATCTTCATCCCTCTCATCGTCCTAAGATCTAAGGGCTCGTGTGGTGCTGGGGCCGGCATATCCTCAAGGAATGGGTAATACAGACCGCAATGTTGGGCAATACGCGTGATAAACGCCCTTCCAATCAAACGGCTACGCCTCTGCCGTTTTCCGTACGAGGCGAAATACTCCGCCAGACTGCGATGGAGGGCGCACGGTGTGCCCGTATATAAGCAGTACAGAAAGAACAGATCCACCTTCGTGAACCACTCGTTGCTTTTGCCACGCGCAGAGATCGACGTAGCAATGCAGCAGTGTATGTAGCGAACGAGTGGGTCAAGAATCGCAGAAACTTGGGCCTTCTTACCGAAGGGTCCAGGACATAGAGTGGGCCACCAAGCAAACAACTGATCATCAGGCATAGCCCAAATCGCGGTGGTATAGATGTCCTGAACCAACTCATCATCGGTATAGAACCCGGTGGCAACTGCAAAATGACACAGTGACATATTTTGTCGTTGCCCGAACAAACAGAAAGATAACTCGGGAGGCGGTGCTTCCACGTTCGGATCGTCCATATCCGAATTGGGCCGGTCAGCCGGCCGTGGATGAAACACGAATGTGGACAGAAACTCCACCATCATGGTCCTATAAGATGGCCCAGCCGCCACCGAAAACATGCGATCCCACGGGAAATTATCCCTGATCAAACCCCGGGCTCTCTCCTCCTCCCCGACCTCCCATAAAGCCTCCCATGGCAACTGCAAAATGACACAGTGACATATTTTGTCGCAACCTGTTAAAACGTTTATACTCCCTTGAGTTGTTCGGGTAGTCCATATAGGGAATACCCAAACAATCACCCCCGGCCATCTCATCGAATCCAGGAACTTGTGCTGCACCAAACTCCTTCTCGTCTGACGACATATCTGCAAAAATTAATATATAATACGTGTCATATTATAAACTTTTTACAATTTTTATAAACTTGTAATAATTTTAGTAACGAATTGTATAGCCGACCCACCACCACCACCACATCCGACCCACCTTAACGAAATTAACGCCTAAATAATCGACAAAGTTTCTAACACATTAACATCTAAATAATCGACAAACAATACCAAATAACACCCGAATAATCAACACTTCACGCCAAATAAGACATAACTAAATAACTAATCGTTTATTTTATTTGTAGCACATTATTCTTCAATAAACCTTTCGAGTTAATTTTTTTTTATAACTTACATTTTTTTTACTGAAATATTAAATAGATTTAGAAAACAAAATAATTTCTATAAATTTTTTTTACAATTTTAATGTTTAAATTTAAGATTTGTACTAAATAAAGTTTAAAAAAGTGAAGGACAAGAAGGACTTTCAAAACTGCTTTACCGGCGAGATTCCGGCGGGCCTCCGGCAGGTTTCCGGCAACCCGGAACCGCTAATTGGATTCGTTTTCATCTATTTATTTTACGTCAATCGTTATCTACATCCTAAACTAATCTATAACCCAACTATTATCCCCCATCGCTTATCCGGTCACCATCCCCAACTATTCCGGTGACAGTCCCCAACCATTCCGGTGACACCTTTATCACCATCCCCAACTATTCCGATGACACCTTTATCACCATCCCCAACTTATCCGGTCAACCTTTACCACCCACCACCGGCCAAAATTAAAAAAAAAAAACAAAAATAGACAAAGGAAAGATGAAATAATACACTAACCTTTTATGAAAATATGCACCGTATAGGTTGATACGTTCGGATCGAGCGATACGAGAGAGACAGTGTGTGTTCTCTTGGTGTTTTAGTGTGTGGGGTTAACTTTTAGATCTGTTCTCTATTTGGTCAAACTTAAAAAGTAGTTTTTGAATCAATGAGGGGCGTATAGGGCAATAAGGGGCGGATAGATTTTTTTCTTTTTTAATCTCTAGAACTAAGCATAAGAAAATTAATAATCGGGAAGATTAATGGGTGAGACACTTGTCACAATGGAAGGGACGGGTGCATTTAAGGGAAAGGTCACGAGTTCGATCCGGGTGTAGAGGCGGTTTTTTGCAAGAAACAAAGTACAAGGTACAAGTTACAAAATCCTTAAACAGATACCTAAAATACCATTTCAAATCCCTGATTTGATATCTAAAATACTTTCATGAATCCTTAATTGGATTCCTTGCATGCTCTAATACGAATGTCACGATACGACAAAGACAAAATCAAAACCTTATAAGATCTTCCTATCTTCATAGTTAGATTCTTGGGGATATTTAAAGTACCAATTAAAGTCCGTGATTGGATTTCTGGTGTACTTTAAATGCATTGATTCAAATTAATCAACGAGCTAATAACTAAATTAATGAATACGTGATTATGTGATTATGTGTTTATGTGTAATTCTAAAGCTCGCTATCTAAGTCCTGGTAGAATCTTCCGTATTTTCATATGTTAGATTCTCAGAAGGATACTCAAAGTACTATTTTAATTCCTTAAGGGGCTTTTCTATGCAAAAAGTAAGAACCTTGGATTCTAAAGTGCTATTTCAAAACGATTATTTGATTCAAAGTTACAAAGATCCTTTGGTGGTCTAGTCAAGTCATTACATGTTTGTCCGATTGATTTTTCCCCTACGCATTATGAAATGAACTGTGCAGACTGTGCAAGGAATTACGTAATTATGGATGCATACATAATTATGGAATTCAGTGCACAGAAACCACACCAAGTTTTGTCATGTGTTAAGACTTATAGTGATAAGAATAACGAAACGGGAACAATGTAAAAAGGGCATGGTTGATACGCCGCTGGTACTTCTTATATATAAATGTTCCTTATTACATTACGAACGTAGCGTTATTTAAGTTACTAGAAGTCCTGGACTTTGACCAATGTCATTTTATCATACACTCTCCGACTCCGATTTCGAGCACACACAAGTTACCTATAATAGTCTTCATAGGAAACATTCTTTTATCCGTTGTTCGAAACTCCAAAGTTCATGCTATTCTTTCTGCAACAAGGACATCACTTTGACAATTAACAAATTCGCTAAAAATCCAAACGTGGCCCAGAGTTTTACTTAGGGAATGGAGGATTCATTCAAAAGCGAAACAATAAAAATTTGTTTTCACAGGTTTCCCCTAAAATTTAAATTTCGGGACGAAATTTCCTAAAGTAGGGGAGACTGTGACACCTGTGTCTCTACGACCATCATACAAATTCAAATCCAATGAAATCTTGTGTTTCATTCTAGGAATTTGTACAATTTCATGTGACTTTTTCACATACCAATCCCAGTTCAATTTCAAGCCTGAAATCGTTTTCTGGAAAGTTATACGCAAACTGATGCGTAAACATAACCAGTTTAATGCGAAAAACACTACGGAATAGTGACATAGGCTTAAAATACCTTAAATAACCTTTACATAACTTAGAAATAAGTTTTGGAGGGTTTGGTTTGTCGAAAACAAGTTTATTCGATCGCAGGGACTATTTGCGTCAAACTGCGAAACTATGCCGATTTGTATAGTAACGAACATTCCAGAACTTGATCATAAGCTAAACATACCCTAAATATCCTTTACATAGCTTAGAAATAGGCTTTGAGGGGTTCGTTATGCGAAAATACGCTTATTTGATCAATAGGGATTAAAAGCGTCAAAAAGTGCATAAGTTTGCATTTACGTGCATATCTTACGTTCTGAACATATCCGAACATCCAAAAATTTTTGTAATCATTAAAATATTTTATTTTAGTGATTGGAATGCAAAAATACCATTCGTCGCACAATTTGGATCGTTTTCGCGTCCGTTCGAGTTTTCATCGTAATTAACCGAACAACGCAACCGTACGACCAAACGAACCGAAATTCGAGGTAATTTCAAGCATGTTTCTAGTCCCCTATGCTTTAACATCCTTGTAGAGCCTTGAAAATGGGTTAACGGGGTTTAAACATATCGAAAATGGCTTAAACGTGCTGCATGGACCATTCTTGCCAAGTTTCGAAAGTTTCTGGCTCAGGTAGGGTGTGGCATCGTGCCACAGCAAAAGGGGTGGTACCCGTGGCGGCGCACGACGGCCCTGTTTTGACAGAATGTGTGTTTTTCAGCAACCAGCTTGAATTTGAGGGTCTTTTATGCAAATTTTCAATACTATGGACTTGTTTTAGAGCATCCCATTGTATTAGAAACCATTTTCCACAAGTGTAGGGTCAAGATTGAACTTCCTAACACATGGAATGATCTCCTTGATCCAAACTTACTATAAATAGAAGTGGGTTTCTCATTCATTCCTCACATTTGATTCAAAATCTGCTCTAAGTTGAAGTTTAAGACTTCATACCTAAGTATTTTGGATCAATTCTTCCTTGCTTGGACCTTTTGTAAGCTTCTTTCATGCTTGTTTATGCTTTTCAAGCGTAAAAGTCAAACAGTGTTTGACTTTTTTGCTTTGACCATGATTTGTTCAACACAAAGTTCGTTCGAACTTTGCAACGTGAGAGTAATCACGATGGTTATAGTCCCTTGTGACTATACCTACTGATTACCTCGTCGATTAGTCGAAGTGACGAGTCAAAGTTTCGGTCAAAATACGTATTTATGCATATTTTGCAACGAAGCTATTTTCGGGTATCAAAACAAAGGTTTTGATATCAAACCTGTTTTCTAACTTAGTTAAACATGTTTTAACATGTTTAACTCGTCACTTTTAGTCTAGTGCTTATATAGGGTCGTAAGTCAAGCGGTCTTAACAACCGCTTAGACTTTCGAACCCGACCCGTTTGGTCAATCCTTAGGATCCGACCAAGCATATTTTGTGACCATAGTTGTATAGGGAATAACTTTTAAGGTTATACCTTATGGTCACTTAGTTTAATTAGTTGTATGATAGGTAGTTTATATGCCTTAGGAAAATGATCAAAATGCCCTTTTCATGAATAATTTGATTTTAAGCATATGTAACCTAACTATTGCCACTTAAACTGATTATGCAACATATTTAAACATGTTAAGGCATATAATACTTGTCATAGGACTAGTTAGGCGTCTCGAATGCGCATTCGCGCGAACGACACGTTAAAGTAGCGTACGCTACCTTAATGGGTCGTAAGCACTTAGAATAGGTTCCGATTTAGAATGTTGGCTTTGTTAAACCATATCACATGAGTTCCAATACTCATTTGGTTTACGAGACCTCATTCTACTCGATCTTCTGATTTAGATACCGATTGTTTAATTTGGTGATTCCATACTAGGTGCCACTTGATTCCTTGATTTCCGAGCTTTGATAGGACACTTAATCAAGGATACTTACAATCTCAAGTGAGTATATAGTCCCCTCTTTTACGTTTTCAAATGCTTTGGGTGATACATATGTGCCGATACGCTATTTTCATGATTTCGACTATATAATTACACATGCATAGTACTATCTTTTGACGAATTGAACTATTATCCATGGTTTAAACACTGATTTCCAAAGTTTGTTAGAACTATTTGTTCATTTATACTGTTACTTATACATTCATTAACAATGATTAAGCCGATTGGTAGTACGATATAGCGCTATAGGACTAGACGCCCCATTCCTGTTGTATGGAATCTCAGAAACCAAATTTTAACCAAATAGAATTTGCCTGTGTGGTATTTCTATAGTCTCTAAAGTGTAGTTTGATGCACTAAGGTTTGAATGTATTACCAAGTCGCGATATATGGGATATTTCGATATACTACCAACGTGATATTGTTTTGCCAAAGCATAATTTGATATGCTATTGTTTACTAGAGTATAATTTGATATACTACCGACGCTGTTATTTTACAAACTAAAGTATATTTTAATATACTACCAAAGCATAGTTGATGTGCTATTTTCAAATCCAAAGCATAAGTTGATATGTTATTTACAAAACCAAAGTATAATGTATTATAGTACCGATGTTTTTGATTCTTAAACCAAAGTATACTTGTGATATACTACCGAATCTATTATTTCCGAAACTAAAGTATATTCTAATATACTATCTATTTAACTATTTCAAAACTAAAGTATATTTAGATATACTACTCATCCGCTTATCTCAAAACCAAAGTATATTTTCATATATACTATAAACATTTTACCAAAACGACGCATTTTAGAAACAAAACTTTTACACGGATTCATGGCTATTTTTGAAAACATAAAACCTTTTCTTGTGTTATCCAAAGCCATGAATCTAATACACAAATCCTATGTTACTCACAGGCATTTTTATGCTGACGTACATATTTTCACATATGTTTCAGGTGCTGCTATGTGATGATTGTTGATACATGCTACACATAGGATGGACTTGTACCTTAGCGACTTTAAAACTTGAGAGACAATTATTTGTATTTATCTGATTTGTACTAAAACAATGAGTTCAATAATTCAATAAAATGAAACTTTTAATCCATGGTTGTGAAACAATGATTCTGTTACGACACTCCCCGACGTTTCCGCCGCGGTTTGTTGTTTTAACGTGGTCGGGGTGTGACACACTTGATATTTCTTAGTAGTCTTGATATAACAACCAAGTAACGCTTGAAAGATCATGGAATCAAACGGCACCTAATATAGGTAACTACGTTAATAAACCGGACCTAAATCGGAAGATCGGATAAAATGAGGTTTCGTAAACCAAATGAGTACTGGAACTCATATAATATGGTTTAACAAAGTCTACATTCTAAATCGGAACCTATCCTAAGTGCTTACGACCCGTTACGACTCGTTAAGGTAGATTACGCTACTTTAACATGTCGTTCGCGCAAAAGCGCGTTAGGACCGCCTAACTAGTCCCATGACAAGTATTATATGCCTTAACATGTCTAATAACATTGCATAATCAGTTTAGATGTTAAAATTTAGGTTACATATGCTTAAAATAAATTACGCGTAAAAAGGGCATTTTAGTCATTTTCCAAAGGCATATAAACTACCTATCATATAACTAACTAAACGAAGTGACCATAAGGTATAACTTCGGAAGGTTATTCCCTATACAACTATGGTCACAAAATATGTTTGGTCGGATCCTAATGATCGACCAAACGGGTCGGGTTTGAAAGTCTGAGTGGTTGTTTAGACCGCTTAACTTACGACCCTAAACAAGCACTAAACTAAAAGTGACGAGTTAAACATGTTAACACATGTTTAACTAAGTTAAAAAACAAGTTTGATATCAAAACAAAGTGTTTTGATACCCGAAAATAGCTTCGTCGCAAAATGCGCATAAATACGTATTTTGACCGAAACTTTGACTCATCACTACGCCTAATCAACGTGGTAATCAGTAGGTATAGTCACAAGGGACTATAACCATCGTGATTACGCTCACGTTGCAAAGTTCAAACGAACTTTGTGTTGACCAAACCTTGGTCAAAGTAGAAAGTCAAACACTGTTTGACTTTCATGCTTGAAATGCATAACCAAGCATGAAGGAGACTAACAAAGGGTCCAAGCTTGGAATAAGAACAAAGAATACTGAAGATTGAAGCCTTCAACCAAAAGGGATAGCTTCAAGAGAGCAGATTTGAGAGGAAATTTGGAATGAGCAAGTTGAAATGTGAAAAATCCTTGGGTATTTATAGAATTTCAAGCTCCATTAGGATCATTCCATGTGTTTTGAGACTTGATCATGGCCATAAACTTGTTGCCCATTGTTTAGAATACCAGGGGAGCACAAAAACAAGCCTATAGTATGTTAAAACAATGTTCAAAAACCATGGCAGCAGCTAAAATGAATGAAAACAAGTTTTCTGCCCAGCTAGGGGCTGTCGCACCCCGTGTAAGACTTAGCCAGGTCTTACGCACCCCGCGACCGAGTACAAATTCAGAAACAGTTTCAAAAATTACATTTTTAGTCCCGCATGCTTATAAGCTGATTTTTGACACGTTTAAGCCCCGTTAACCCATTTTCAAGGCTCTATAATGATGTCAAAGTATAGGGAACATGAAATATGATTGAAAACATCTCGGATGTCAGTTCGTTTGGTCATACGGTCACGTTATTCGGTTAATCACGACGAAACACGAACGGACGCGAAAAACAATCCAAATTACATGACGAATGGTATTTCAGCATTCCAATCACTAGAATAAAATATTTTAATGATTACAAAAATTTTTGGATGTCCGGATATGTTCAGAACGTAAGATATGCGCGTAAATGCAAACTTATGCAGTTTTTGACGCTTTTAGTCCCTGTTGATGAAATAAGTTTATTTTCGCATACCGAACCCCGCAAAGCTTATTTCTAAGCTATGTAAAGGATATTTATGGTATGTTTAACTTATGATCATGTTCCGGAATGTACGTTACTATACGAATCGACAGACTTTCGTAGTATGTCATAAATAGTCCCTATAGTCGAATAAACTTGTTTTTACCATACCAAACCCTTTAAAACTTATTTCTAAGTCATGTAAATGTTATTTAAGGTATGTTAAGCATATGTTGATGTTCCAGAGTGTTTGTCGCGTTAAACTGATTACGTTTACGCATCAGTTTAACATGAAAAACACTCCAGAACAGTGACATAGGCTTAACATACTTTAAATAACATTTACATAAGTTAGAAATAAGTTTTGGAGGGTTTGGTGTGTCGAAAACAAGTTTATTAGATCGCAGGGACTATTTACGACAAACTGCGAAAGTATGCCGATTCGTATAGTAACGAACATTCCGGAACATGATCATAAGCTAAACATACCCTAAATATCCTTTACCTAGCTTAGAAATAGGCTTTGAGGGGTTCGGTATGCGAAAATATGCTTATTTGATCAATAGGGACTAAAAGCGTCAAAAAGTGCATAAGTTTGCATTTACGCGCATATCTTACGTTCTGAACATATCCGAACATCCAAAATTTTTTGTAATCATTAAAATATTTTATTTTAGTGATTGGAATGCAAAAATACCGTTCATCGAGCAATTTGGATCGTTTTCGCATCCGTTCGAGTTTTCATCGTAATTAACCGAATAACGTGACATTACGACCAAACGAACCGACATCCGAGATGTTTTCAAGCATATTTCATGTTCCCTATGCTTTAACTTCATTGTAGAGCCTTGAAATGGGGTTAACGGGGCTTAAAAGCAACAAAAACAAAGTTTATAGCTTGAAGGGACTAAAATTGACAACTGCTGATAGTTCTCTCGCGGGCCGCGTAAGATGAGGCTTGATCTTACACGGGGCGCGACAGCCACATCTGGCAGAAACAATGAATCTGGTCCAGCAGCCTGTTTCTACTGATTTTAACCATAGATTTTGGATACCATGGACTTGTTTTTGAGCTCCCCTTGTATTAGAAACTATGGGCTCCATGTGTATGGCCAAGATCATGCCTTGATCCTTGCAAAAACACATGTAATGATCTTGTTAATTCAAGGTTTCCTATAAATACCCATAAAGTTTGCCATTGTTCCTTGCTTTGCAACATGAGCGTAATCACGATGGTTATAGTCCCTTGTGACTATACCTACTGATTACCACGTTGATTAGTCGAAGTGACGAGTCAAAGTTTCGGTCAAAATGCCGATTATGCGCATTTTGCGACGAAACTATTTTCAGGTATCAAAACACTTTGTTTTGATATTAAACTTGTTTTCTAACTTAGTTAAACATGTTTTAACATGTTTAACTCGTCACTTTTTAGTCTAGTGCTCTTATAGGGTCGTAAGTCAAGCGGTCTTGACAACCGCTTAGACTTTCGAACCCGACCCGTTTGGTCGATCGTTAGGATCCGACCAAGCATATTTTGTGACCATAGTTGTATAAGGAATAACCTTCTGAGGTTATACCTTATGGTCACTTAGTTTAATTAGTTGTATGATAGGTAGTTTATATGCCTTAGGTAAATGACCAAAATGCCCTTTTCATGCATAATTTGATTTTAAGCGTATGTAACTTAAATTTTGTCACTTAAACTGATTATGCAACATATTTAAACATGTTAGGGCATATAATACTTGTCATAGGACTAGTTAGGCGTCTCGAACGCGCATTTGCGCGAACGACGCGTTAAAGTAGCGTAGACTACATTAACTGGTCATAACGGGTCGTAAGCACATAGGATAGGTTCCGATTTAGGATGGAGGATTTGTTAAACCATATCACATGAGTCTCAATACTCATTTGGTTTACGAGACCTCATTCTACCCGATCTTCCGATTTAGGTACCGATTATTTATCATAGTGATTCTATACTAGGTGCCACTTGATTCCATGATTTCCGAGCTTTGTTAGGACACTTAATCAAGGATACTTGCAATCTCAAGTGAGTATATAGTCCTCTTTCTTATCGTTTTCAAATGTTTTGGGGTGATATATGTGTGCCAATACGCTATTTTCATGATTTCGACTATATGATTATACATGCATAGTACTTATCTTTTGACGAATTTAAACTATTTATCCATGACTTAAACACTGAATTTCAAAGTTTGTTAGAACTATTTGTTCATTTATACCGTTACTTATACATTCATTAACAATGATCAAGCCGATTGGTAGTACGATATAGTGCTATATGACTAGACACCCCATTCCTGTTGTATGGAATGTCAGAAACCAAAATTTTAACCAAATAGAATTGCCTTTGTCGTATCTCTATAGTCTCCAAAGTGTAGTTTGATGCACTAAGGTTTGAATGTATTTCCAAATCGTGATATATGGTATATTTCGATATACTACCAACGTGATACTGTTTTGCTAAAGCATAATTTGATATGCTATTGTTTACTAAAGTATAGTTTGATATTCTACCAAACCACAATTTATGTATGTTTCGACATACTACCAACGTGATATTGTTTACTAAAGTATAGTTTGATATACTATCGACTTTGCTATTTCATAAGCTAAAGTATAAGTTGATATACTACCAAAGCATAGTTGATATGCTACTTCCAAAACCAAAGTATAATTTGATATACTACCAATGCTTATATTCTTAAACCAAAGTATACTTATGATATACTACCAAATCTATTATTTCAGAAATCAAAGTATATTTTGATATACCACCTGTTTAACTATTTCATAACTAAAGTATATTTAGATATACTACTTATCCACTTATCTCAAAACCAAAGTATATTTTTGTATATACTATAAACCTTTTACCAAAACGACGCATTTTAGAAACAAAACTTTTACAAGGATTCATGGCTATTTTTGAAAACATAAAACCTTTTCTTGTGTTATCCAAAGCCATGAATCTAATTCACAAACCCTATGTTACTCGCAGGCATTTTTATGCTGACGTTTTATTTTCACATATGTTTCAGGTGCTACTGTGTGATGATTGTTGATGCATGCTACACATAGGATGGACTCGTGCCTTAGCAACTTTAAAACTCGAAAGACAATTATTTGTATTTATCTGTTTTGTAATAAAACAATGAGTTCACTAATGGAATAAAACAAATCTTTAACCACCATGTGTTGTGAAACAATGATTCTGTTACGACACTCCCCGACGTTTCCGCCGCGATTTTTTGTTTTACGCGGTCGGGGTGTGACAGAAAAGATGTAAGTGGAGGGATTAAAAGTGTCAACATGCATAAACTATGCCTTTGAATGACCTTTTACGGTATTCGTATTCTTTAACGCGCCACTTGTTGAACATACAAAACCGTTTGTGATTTTAATCATAAGTTTGTGATTTGAAGGGTTAAAAGCATCAACATGTTGAATTATACCTCTGAGTGACCTTTTAACAAACCCGAAGCTTAACGATGATCAGTTATACTTTGAAGAACACCCACAACCTAACTTGAAGGGCTAATTGTGCCAAATATGAAACTTATTATGAGTTATAAGGTTAAGTGGCTAATTCTACCAACTTCCAAATATATTTTGCTGAAACAGTGGGTGCTCGCGGAGCGCGACCCTCTTGAGCTTGTCCAGTCTCGCGGGGTGCGACGGGCAGTTCTGTGCAGAAAAATCTGCACAGATGCTAGTCTGCATGCTTAGCCACCACTCAAACCACTCTAACTCCTTGAATTCGATACTATGGATCCATTGCTGGTTTTTAAAACATCTGGGGACACCTGGAGTGATCTCTAGAGCTCCCTAAACACTTGGCTTGATCCAAGAACACCCCATTACACTATAAATAGGAGTGTTTATCCATCCTTAAACCTTGAATCTCTCAATTTCTCACTTATATTGCTCTCTTGGAGATTTCTTGCTAAAAGGAGACTCCACCTCAGTTAAAGTTTTGAGCTAGGACCCTTTTTAAGTGTCCTAGACTCTGCTTTTCGTTTTATAGGCTTTAAAAGCCGCAAGTCAAAGTTTTTCGATAAACGCTTTGACCTTCGGTTTAGACCATAACGGTCAAGCCATTGATCGAGGCGAACATGGCTACGTGATCGTAATTAGGTAGGTGTTAATCCCTCAGAAGGCCACCTCCTAAGAATCACGTTAGCTTAGTGAATTGACGGGTCAAAGTTATTAAAAATAAAAAAGTCAAACGGTCAGTTTTTAAAATAATTCAAATCTGATAATGTGGATGTTATAAAATATGTTTTATCACTTTAATAACTTGGTAATAATTATTAGAACATGTCTAAACATGTTCAACCCGTCAATTCCAGGTTTAGGGTCGGTTCGCAACCGAAAGTCGCCAAGTTTGACTTTTTCTTTGACTTTCAATTCTGACCCAAATTAGATTAGTTTTGTGACACCCCGACCATGTAAAACAACAAAATGTGGCGGAAACGTCAGGGAGTGTTGTAAAAGAATCATTGTTTCACAACCATGGATTAAATAGTTTCGTTTTATTGAATTAAATGTATTACATTGCATTGAAATTTGAAACAAAAACATGAACAAATAGACTTTCATTGTTATTAAGTCACTCAGGCCTCGTCCATTCCTATGTGAGCATGCATCAATATCATCATCAAACATCATCAACTATGGTACCTGAAACACATGTGAAAATACGTCAGCATAAAAATGCCAGCGAGTACATAGGATTTGTGTGAGTGTCAGGTTCATGGCTCGTTTTACCTTTTGAAATAACTCAAAACAACTTTGTTATTCGATATTAGAAAACTTAGTTTTGTAAAATGTTTATATTGTGAATTGAAATAACCAAGTTAAAACAGATTTGTTATAATTTATAAAACCTCGAAGCCATGAATCTTAACTCCAAAACATTTGTTTATGTAGACCCAGATCGAAAATCGTTTTTGTAATAAAACTCGAATAGTATATATTGTTAGAAAAACCTTGTAATATAACTTTGTTTAGATAACATTTGCCCAAGTGATCTAGATAACGCAACGATATATAATGTGTTAAAAGCACCTATATATAGGAAGTACCAGCGGCGTATCCACCATGCTTTTAACACATTACACCCGCCCCGTTACCTAATCACTTCCCAAACCCAACGGTTCAAACAATTTCAAACGGTTCACATCAATCAACAGTTTCAAACGGTTCACATAAACCAAACAGTTACAAACGGTTCACATAAATCAAACAGTTACAAACGGTTCACATAAATCAAACAGTTACAAACGGTTCACATAAATCAAACAGTTACAAACGGTTCAAAATGTAAAACAATGTGTCCATATGCTGGATGAACATATGCAACAAAATGTAATATAATAAAATCAATGTGCTAGCATGCTAAGTGAACATACATAGAAAAACATAATGAAAACATGTACTATACATGTACTAATGAACATAACAAGCATATGATATATAAAAGCATGAAAAGCATGAAAGTAACAAGTAGGCACATGTGTATCACCCCAAAACATTTGAAAACGGTAAAATAGGGGACTATGTACTCACTTGAGGGTGCTTAGAAGTCTTGAATAACAACCAAGCAAAGCTAGAGGGATCACGGAATCAAAAAGGCACCTAATATAAGTAACTACGTTAATAAACGGACCTAAATCGGGGGATCGGATAAAATGAGGTTTCGTAAACCAAATGAGTATAGGAACTCATGTAATATGGTTTAACAAAGCCTACATTCTAAAACGAAACCTAACCTAAGTGCTTACGACCCATTACGACCCGTTTAGGTAGCTTACGCTACTTTAACGCGTCGTTCACGTAAAACGCGTTCGGACCGCCTAACTAGTCCTATGACAAGTATTATATGCCTTAACATGTCTAATAATGTTGCCTAATCCGTTTAGATGTCAAAATTTAACTTACATATGCTTAAAATGAAATTATTCGTAAAAAGGGCATTTTGGTCATTTTCCTAAGGCATATAAACTACCTATCATACAACTATTTAAACGAAGTGACCATAAGGTATAACCTCGGAAGGTTATTCCCTATACAACTATGGTTACAATAATTGCTTGGTCGGATCCTAATGATCGACCAAACGGGTCAGGTTCAAAAGTCTAAGCGGTTGTTTAGACCGTTTATCTTATGACCCTATATAAGCACTAATCTAAGAGTGACGAGTTAAACATGTTAAAACATGTTTAACAAAGTTTGAAAACAAGTTTGATATCAAAACAAAGGGTCTTGATACCAAAGAGTAGTTTGGTTGCAAAATACACATCTATGCGCATTTTGACCGAAACTATGACTCGTCACTACACCTAATTAACGTGGTAATCAGTAGGTATAGTCACACGGGACTATAACCATCGGGATTACGCTCATGTTGCGAAGTTCAAACGAACTTCGTGTTGACCAAAGACTGGTCAAAGCAAAAAGTCAAACACTGTTTGACTTTTACGCTTAAAAACGCATAAAAGCACGAAAGAATACTTACAAAGGGTCCAAGCAAGGAAATCTTGATCAAACTACTCAGGTATGAAGTTCTTGAACTCCAACTTAGAGTAATTCAATCAGATTTTGTGAGGAAACAAGTGAATGGTAGTGGGTATTTATAGGAAACCCACAACCGTTAGGATCGTTTCTCGCAAAACGTGCTTCGATCTTGACCCTCCATGTGGGCACATGGTTTTGGAATACTAGGGGTGTCCCAAAACCATCAAACGGTATTGCAAATGTTACAAAATAGACCCTAAACTTCAATTCGGTTGCTGAAAATAGACCTGCCATTGCTGAAACTTGATATTCTGCCCAGATAGGGTAGTGGCGTGCCGCCACAGCCAACCCAGATAGTGGTGGCGTGACGCCACCACATGCCCAGTTCCAGAAAGTTTGCCAAAATGGCAGAAATGGTCCCTGCAACACTTTTAAGCCATTTTCGTTGCGTTTAAACCCCGTTAACCCATTTTCAAGGCTCAATAATGAAGTTTAAGTATAGGGAACATGAAACATACTCAAAAACATCTCGGATGTCGGTTCATTTGGTCGTACGGTTGCGTTGTTCGGTTAATTAAGACGAAACACGAACGGACGCGAAAAACGATCCAAATTACGCGACGAATGGAATTTTATCATGCCAATCACTAAAATAAAATATTTTAATGATTACATAAATTTTTGGGTGTCCGGATATATTCAGAACGTAAGATAGCGCGAAAATGCAAACTTATGCACTTTTTGACGCTTTTAGTCCATATTGACCAAAAAGTTTATTTTTGCGCACCAAACACCTCAAAGTATATTTCTATGCTATGTAAAGGATATTTAGGGCATATTTAACTTATGATCAAGTTCCGGAATGTTCGTTAACATTTGATTCGGTACACTTTTGCAGTTTGACGCAAATAGTCCTTGTGATCGAATAAACTTGATTTCGCCACTCCAAACCCTCCAAAACTCATTTCTAAGTTATGTAAAGGTTATTTAAGGTATGTTAAGCCTATGTCACTGTTCCGGAGTGTTTGTTGCATTACACTGGTTATATTTACGCATCAGTTCGCGTATAACCTTCCAGAAAGCGATTTAAATCCCGAATTCGAACAAGAATTGATATGTGCAAACGATACACATATTTTTACAAATCCCAAGTATGAAACACAATATTTCATTAATTTGGTATTTGTTTGATGGTCGCAGTGACACAGGTGTCACAAGTTTCATTCCGTTTTAAGGTTCCATTATGACCATATTATATTGTAGTATAACCCTATGAGGTTATATTTGTGACAATCGGCAAAATTCCGGTAATTCCGTACAACCTGAACAACTATTTCAACTATTATTTTCGCGTGTTTGACTTGATTTTAATTAATTAAAGTCTTAAAAGTCTAGGAATTACAAAAATCATAGTAAATTATGATAACAAATCCGTTGCGATTGGAAACAATATCCTAGACTAACAAAAGGAGCACGAATAAACGATACTTGTCAGTACTAGTCACGGTACAGTGTGATATGATGAAAACAAGACATACAGATATGTCTACACAAATATTCTATAAAAATCTTTGTCAAAAAATAATATGTGCCTTATTATTTAGAAAATCCCAATTAAAAACCAAATTGTCCAAGTCTGCAGAAAAATACAGTAATCCTGCGGGAGTGTACAGCATTCCGCAGAACGAAACAATAACTGTCCGAAAACCCAAAAATAAATATTATTTGACATAAACAATATAATGGGTATTAAAAACGACACAAAATCCGCAATCGAATCTTGTTGCGTTAAGCTGCATGGCTAGTTTAGTAAACTGCCAGTCAGCAAAGCCGATACCGGAACCGTGTCAAAAATAATAATTTTTTTAGTCCAAAAAGTTGGATTAATTATTTGGATAATAAAACATGTGCAAAAATAATTTTTTTCATGTATTTACTTAAATAAAACACGGTGTCAGTATTTAACCCGGTACAGGACCCGAACCGACTTTTTCACCCGAACTACAAACTAAAAATTTTGGTGAACTAGTTTTACCTAGTGTCACACTACTTTAAAATATGAGGGCTTGAAACATTGTAGATATTTTTATATAAAATATCAAAGTTTATAAAGTTTGTATATTAATCAACATTTATAAAAAAAAAATGCAAATTCCTTTCCCCCCCCCCCTTCCTTGTTCACGTTACATGTGGGACCCCCACATGCCTACTCACTTATAATTGTTGTGTTGGAAGCCATAGAACATGATTAGTGTATGGTTCCAAGGATAAATTGAATCTAACACTCCACCTTCCATCCATAATCCTCAAAACCATCAACCATTACCACTTTACTACTCTCTCTCTCTAAAAAAAATTGGCTAGACCAAACATCACCATCTTCATCCTTTTTCAAACTCAAGAACACCAAGTTCAAACATACATGGATGATTCAAGAAGCGTTCAAGACTTGAAGAAGCACTAGGAACCTTGGATAATCTTATTTTCGCATCTTCATCCATATTTCTCTAGCAAAAATTATAAGAACACTACACTGGTCTTATTTTTTTATTCTTGATTTTTAAGGAAAACAAGTTCATCATAAGCCAAAATCAAAACAAAACCCACATGAAAAATACTAAGAAAAACTAAAAATCATTATTTCTTCATCTATGATTTTCTATGATTTTGGGTTGAACTTGGAGAAATCTAGACTAGTAAACTTGAATCTTGATTATTTTTGTTTAAAAATATGATCTACATACATGCATGTATGATCAACCAAGATTCATCAACAAAGGTGATGAACATGAGTATGATGATTTAAATGATGAACATACATGCTAGTAAAGTATGAGAAATTATTTAAATCCAAGAAAATAAACTTTTGAAAAATTTATTGATTAAAGTTTTCATTTCTGGATAGAATCAAAAATATGAAATATGTTAGTAGGAAAAGTTTTGAACACATATTTATGCTTTAAATGACTTTATGACTCATCTAAAACAAGAATTTTAAATAAAATCTTGTTCTACAAATTTTTGGCAAAAACTAAGAATAAAATTTCCTTTTTAGGAAAAAGTTAAGAACTATATCATGTTCATGGTACTTTTGCTGACAATTTTTTATGGATATTGATACTTGATGATGTTTTATGTTGAAATAAATTGAACACAAGTTTTGTATAAACTTGGGGACAAAATCCATATTTCAAACAAAACTATGGTAAATTTTTTATAAATTTTGTTATGTTCAAAAAGTTGTTAAATAAGAAAATTTGTAACTATGAAACTATTTGAAGTCTTTGAACATGGTTAAACGAATTTTTGGACAAAGTTGTAAATCCATGTTTTATAAAAGATTTCTAAACAAAAAGTGACAAGTATATATTTTAGATAAAATATATACTTTCAAAAAGATTCATCAAGTATCATAAATATATATTTTTGATGTGTACATTATATGTTTAGTTCAAGTAGGAACAAATACAAAATTTATACACATCCACGAAAATTACAAAAATATATATGAACTTGGAACACGAAATAACATGTCCATCCTTGGACATAAACATACAAACGGATAACTTCGGACACTATGGACAATATGGACACTTTGACAACTTTGGACAAAATAAAATGGCACAAACTAAACAAACGATATAAACGAGACGTACGACACGAATAAACCAAGCCGACACGTAGTAAATGGTCATAACAAAATACGAGTCGTCACAAAAGCTTATGCACTAAAAAGATTTCATATATGGCATAACTAATGATTTTTATAAAAACTAGATTTTTATAAAAAATACAAGTATTACTATTATTTTTGACTAGGCCCAAATCTTGTAAATTTAGAAAGGAGTCCATAAATTACATTTGGGCTAAAGTCCATTTCTCATAAAATAAAATTGGGCTAGGTCCACTTTTATAAAATATTGGACTAAAATATATTTTTAGTCAAAATTAGGCTAAAGCACACTCTACAAAAATATTTGGACTAAAAACCCAATTTTTATAAACTATTATGGACTAGATCCATTTTTAGAAAATGGTTTCGGCTAGGCCCATTTTTACATAAGTTATTTGGGCTAAGTCCACTATTATAAACTAAATTGGGCTAGGCCCACTTTTATAAAAGTGTATTGCGTTAAGGCCCACTCCTACAAATCAATTTGGGCTTGACCCACTTTAAACAAAGTTATTTGGGCTAGGCCCATATACACTAAATACACAAAATGGACTTAAAATCTAATACATAAATTAAGTCCATTCAAACACAAACTAAATGGAATACATACATACATACATATATATATATATATATATATATATATATGAAAACACAACAAAGAAAGAAAACGATTACGAGAAACTAAAAACATAATACGAGATGAAATACTTGTACGATAAACAAACACAAACCTAAGTGTCTAACGAGAGTACAACACTTGTAGGTCGATAAACAAACAACGAACAAGGAATCGAATAGAGATTTGCACGGAACGCAAATCTGTGAGTTCATGTTTCCCCTTTTACTTTGAATGTTTATAGTTTTAAACTTTCGGGGATGTATACATGTTACAAATAGTATGATGATACGATGAAACTATTTTGATCACATGCGGACAGGTGTTTAAAATAAAGGGACCATTAATGAATAAACCAGTACCGAGGAACAAACGAATAGATCTATTTGGGTTTTGGCAAGCCCCACTCTTAACGGCAAGGATAAGCGCGATCGTTAAGAGTGCCTTTGTGTCCAAACTAGTGTCGTTGACACCATGATAAATTGTCAAGGTTTGGTTGCCTCCTATTCTGGCATACATATTAGTGTCCTTGCAAAACACTAATGATCACACGATTTTTCATCATACTATACAAAATGAATTTTACTACTTCAAATGTTTTGGAGACCTCATTTGATGCAAAAACGAAATAACATGAATTCACTCAACTTTTGTTGACGTTTTCAAAACTAACATGTATTACAGGAGATTAGTGGACGACTTTGGAAAAATATGTTCGTGTTGTTATCAAGAACGCAAGCTTTTGAGATGTCATCCGTTTTTAGTTATCATGTTATGTAGAACTGTTTTAAACCTCGAACAATGTTGTTAAAGTTGTAGTTGTTTTAATTCCGAACAGGATGTTTGTAATGTAAATTATGGTTTCAAAACAAATGTATGGATGAACATCCTTTTATGGTTTAAATATGTTGTTTACTCGATTGATTGTAATGATTGCTGCTCTCGTCACACCTCGCAATACGCTCCCGCATAAACCGAAAATTGGGGTGTGACAGACCTGGTATCAGAGCATCAATTGTAGTGAACTAAGATTCTTTTTGAGTATGGTCTACAATTTCAAAATGATATTCTTTACAACAAGCATTCTACATTATATTTTTTACAAAGCGTCCACTAATACAAAACGATGAATTCGAAACAATAATGCAAGGATACTATATGATAGTATTAAACGATAGTTCGAAACGATAATACCAAAGACTAGTTTATTTGGTACAAGTCTATGGGGTTTAGACACGATAACAATAAGTCGAACTGGAAACGATATACGATATAAAAAACGATGAAAACAAAAGTACAATTGCCAAAAAATCGATTATTTATAAGTTCTTCACATGTATACGTTGTACGGATTATTTTGCCACGACCATGATATCTTAGTATTCAAATTTGATAATTCTGGATTCTCATACAAGCGTATTGACCTCGCATCTGTTGATGAGCTTATGGTAGGGCGTAGTCCCTAAGTGAAACCTTGAGCTCGACATTCCATAAAAGATGGTTGTTTTCCCACGGATACAGAAAATGACTGACCTCGATGATGAAAATAAGGAGGAGGTGGTAGCCTTGGATGAACACTCTATTAGTAGGAACGAGGTTCCTATGGTTCATATTAATCATGATTGGTGACATTCTTGTCATGATAAGGAAGATGAAACACTCATCTTAAAGGTGCCCATTCAACCATTATTGTTAAGAATCCTCTTTACTTATAATTCTTAACGTCGTGCCATTCCGCGAGCGATGGCAACAAGTATTAACGCGTGGACCATCACGAAGGTCCATTCTATGTTAAAGGTAAATAGACAGTCATGTCCCCCTCTCCGACTGATCATCTGGTTTGAACGAGGGAACACTAGGGTGACCATACAAGGCAATTTATTATTACGGGGGCCCACGTAATAATAACTTGCAGTGGATGGGAATCCTGGTAGGCCCTGCGGGTCAGACTAATGATCATTACCTGTTCAAAATTCTTGAGTTGTTACTTGAGAATTCAATTTTTCCATTTCTTAGAACGCTAAATAAGGTGATTACTATGACTCCCCACAATACATTAAAAACTACACGTATTGATTCCGTGCCTAGCATCCGATCCATATCACAAGTCCTTGAGACTAGTCATCTAAGCAAACCAATTAGGAAAACCATCCAGGAAGGATTTTCCTCAAACATTCTAAAACTCTAACATTTGGGTTAATCTCACGGTGCCTATAACACCTTATCATATTTATTGGAGTTATTATGATAAAATCCGTCATTTAACACTCATTTTGTCTCAAAGGATAATATGGCATGAGCCATGGCACAACTCTTTTACCACATTCTATTCGACATCTATGGAAATCATAACAACTTTGTTGGAACTTGTTGAGCTCAAACAATACCAATGTATTCGTCACATAAGTTAATGCGACGAAGGATTTTCCCTACTTTGGACGACCAAGGTCCATGGGGTATGATATGCATACTGTAAGGACAGAAGTGACCGTTTGGTTTTCCCCTCCTCAACAGATGGTTGTTCCGCTTAGGCATATCGACAACACATAAATCCTATCACCCACGACTCTCCACCTTACTATTCCGATGCACATTCTCAACCTCCACCACCAGACATGAGCCCATCTAATCCTTATCGTCCATGCCATTTTCCGCTTATTACTATAAACTATGAGTTTTATCTTCTAAGATTCATCTTAGTATTCCCTTTCGACGAGTCCATGATCTTGAGACTCAGATTTCTGCTACTCAACCTCCCCCAGAATGCCCCATTACCATCATTTTTCCCCCTATCAATACATCCACACTCTCCATTCCACAAAGCGCCTCTATCATTTGAGGAACGCATTCGTAGCCTTGAGAACCACTCGACTGCCACCATTAGGCACATTTTTTGGCCTTGAGGAGGAGGTTACGTGCTTTCCAAGTCTAATTTCTATGTCTTCAATTTCACATCCCACACCACGGTAGTTATGTTCAATTACTATCTTTTGGGAAGTATACCTGATTTTGTGAACGACTAAAGACTGTTGAAGACTTGAATATCAAGCAAGGAACAATGTGAAGAAAAGACTTCACCTTATTTTATATATTACTATATGTCTTATATCGACCGAAGTGATGTAACTCCGAGATTATTTTTGTTTTCTTCACAAAAATAATTGTAAAAAGGTGACAAGGCATATATAAGTTGGTATTTTCTTATGGACACACTGTTGTAATTTATTTTACGTCCCTGAAAGGATGTGATGAATATGGTGCGAAAGATTTGCATAAGTATCATTATGATCTATCTTGACCTTATGATCATAGTGCATGACGATGTGTTTCTATTTTCGTTCATGTCAAATCTCTTAGATATATATTTTATATATATATGAAAATCATGGCACCAGAACTAAGTAACACTTTTTAAGCCCAAACGGAACCCTTACCTACAACATGAGCTGAGCTTGATGCTCTATTGAACCAACAAGTTGCAGAAGCAATCGTACAACACGAAGCAAACCACCCTGCAAACAATAGCGGAACTGGAGGAAACATATTGAGAATTGCTTAGGCGATACCTCTTGCCTTAAGTCTTACGAGGATGTAGTAAGGATGGGAAAACTAAATAAAGGTGCGGTGAAAAAGGAGACGCATGTGGAGTCTTCTTCGAGTAACAATAAGAGAAAGTATTCGTATTTCAAGAAAAGTTCTATATCGAACAACAAACATAAGAAAACCCCCACGGCTAAGAAAACCAAGGCATTCGCTGCCACAACTGAAACGAGTGGTAAGAAAAATAATGGAAATACACCTAAGTGTAACAAGTGTGGATATCACCACTATGTAGTTGTCGAACCACCAAATGTGATAAATGCGGGAAGATGGGTCACCACACTAAAAATTGTTGGAGTAACAACAAAGGGAATAAAAACAAAGGCAAGAAAGATGAAGGCAATGGTAATGAAAATGAACGAGGGAAAACTCAAGGTTGCTTTAATTGTGGTGATATGGGACACTTCAGGAAGGACTGTCCCTTGGAGAACAAAGGCCGTGGACGAGCCTTTGTAATTGGAGCTCAAGAGGCGCGACATGATCCAAATGTGATCACCGTTACATTCCCTGTCAACGATCATTTCGCTTCTATTTTGTTTGATACCGGTGCAGATTTTAGCTTTATATCTTTAGAATTTAAAGATATACTTGGACTAAAATCAACTAAACTAGATATTCCATTCACTATCGAATTAGCGAATGGAAAGGTGATCGAATCCGATAAAATTGTTAAAGGATGTTCCTTAGAACTAGGAGGACGAAAATTCAAAATTAACCTAATACCCGTTCAACTAGGTTGTTTTGATATTGTAATTGGAATGGATTGGTTATCCATCAATCAAGCCGAAGTCGTATGTTACGACAAGATCATTTGAATTCCCCTTCCTAATAACAAAACACTTCTTGTTCACGGTGAGAAAAACTAAATACCATTACGAATTATTTCCTGTATGAAAGCCCGAAAGTGTATACAAAAAGGATGTATAGCATTCTTAGCGCACATAGTTTACAAAAAGGCCAAGGAGCTAAAACTTTAGGAAATCCCGGTTGTGAAGGAATTCCCTGAAGTCTTTCCAGAAGACTTGCCGAGAGTACCTCCACAACAACAAGTTGAATTCCGAATAGACTTAATTCGAGGTGTCGCACCTGTAGCAAATTCTCTATACCAATTAGCTCCTTCGGAAATGCAAAAATTGTCCACACAACTTCAAGATTTGTTGGACAAAGGTTTCATCAGGCCAAGCTACTCGCCCTGGGGAGCTCTAGTGCTATTCGTGAAAAAGAAGGATGGAAGTTTTAGGATGTGCATAGACTATTGGGAGTTGAATAAACTCACAATCAAGAATCAGTATCCATTGCTGAGGATTGACGATCTATTCGATCAACTTCAAGGATCGAGCTATTATTCGAAGATTGTTTGAGATCAGGATACCATCAACTCAGAATTCAAGAAGAAAGTGTTCCGAAAATGGCATTCCGAACTCGCTACGGTCATTACGAGTTCCTTGTTATGCCTTTTGGCTTAACCAATGCACCAGCAGTGTTCATGGAATTAATGAAACGCGTGTGCAAGCCCTACCTTGACAAATTCGTAAAAGTGTTTATCAATGATATATTGATATTTCATGAAACAAGGATGAACACGAGCACCATCTTAGAACTATTCTTGAGTTATTGAAAAAGGAGAAACTGTATGCGAAATTTTCCAAATGCGAATTTTGGCTTCGCGAAGTTCATTTTCTCGGACATGTAGTCAACGAGAGAGGCATACATGTTGATCCATCGGAAATTGAGGCCATAAAGAATTGGAGTGCACCAAAGACACCGATCGAAATACGTCAATTCCTAGGATTGGCCGGTTATTATCGAAGATTCATTGAGAATTTTTCGAAGATTGCTCAATCACTCACTTCTCTCACTCAAAAAGATAAGAAATTTGATTGGGGAGAGAAACAAGAAGCAGCTTTTCAACTGCTTAAAGACAAAATATGTAATGCACCAATTCTATCACTCCCAGATGGACGGATGATTTCGTAGTCTATTGTGACGCCTCACGACAAGGGTTAGGATGCATGTTGATGCAAAGGGAGAAAGTTATTGCATACGCATCACGCCAATTAAAGATTCACGAAAGGAACTATACCACAGATGAACTAGAGTTAGGTGCAGTGGTATTTGCACTAAAAATTTGGCGTCATTACCTTTATGGTACCAAATGCACGATATTCACGGATCACAAGAGTCTTCAACATATATTTAACCAGAAAGAGTTAAATATGTGCCAAAGACGATGGGTCGAATTGTTGAATGATTATGATTGTGAGATCAAATATCCTCCGGGCAAAGCGAACGTTGTCGCGGATGCATTAAGTCGAAAAGAACGAGTTAAACCTTTGCATGTGCGATCTTTAAGGCTCACAATTCATAACGATCTTACCTCTCGAATTCACGAATTCGTGATGCTCAGCAAGAAGCATTGAAAGAAGAAAACTTTAAACCAGAAATGCTTAGAGGTATGGAAAAACAATTAGAATCGAAAGAGAACGGAACCTTATATTTCATGAATAGAATTTGGATTTCTCATTTTGGTGGTCTTCGAGACCTAATTCTTGATGGGGCTCATAAATCCAAATATTCGATACATCCTGGCGCAAATAAGATGTATCACGATCTCAAGGAATTTTATTGGTGGCCTAATATCAAAGGTGATATTGCGACATATGTTGGAAAATGTTTAACATGTGCTAAAGTTAAGGCCGAGTACCAAAAACCCTCTGGTTTGCTACAACAACCCGAAATCCCTACTTGGAAATGGGAACATAGTTCTATGGATTTCGTAACTAAATTACCCAGGACATCTCGTGGTCATGACATGATTTGGGTAATCGTCGACCGATTAACCAAGTCAACTCACTTCTTGCCTATCCGTGAGAAAGATAGTACTGAGAAGTTAGCTGAAATCTATCTCAAAGAAATTGTAGCAAGACATGGTGTACCTGTGTCAATAATCTCTGACTGAGACGGTCGTTTTATATCAAGGATTTGGCAGTCTTTTCAAAAGGCCGTTGGATACCAATTAAATTTGAACACGACCTTTCATCCCCAAACTGACGGCCAAAGTGAACGCACAATTCAAACTCTAGAAGATATGTTGCGCGCTTGTGTGATGGATTTAGGTGGGAATTGGGACACTCACTTGCCTTTAGTGGAGTTCTCATACAATAACAGTTATCAGACGAGTATGAAAGTCGCACCATTCGAAGCGTTATATGGCCGTAAGTGTCGATCTCCGCTATATTGGGCGGAACTAGGCGACAAACAAATGTTAGGTCCTGAGTTAGTTCAAGAAACTACCGATAAAATATTCAAGATTCGAGACCGTATTAAGGCGGCTCGAGACAGACAGAAAAGCTACGCGGACATACTCCGCAAACCATTGTCTTTTGAGGTTGGAGACAAGGTGGGGCTAAAAGTCTCGCCATGGAAAGGTGTAGCTAGATTCGGTAACCAAGGGAAGCTTAGCCCGAGATACATAGGACCATACGAAATCTTGGAAAAGATTGGAAACGTCGCCTACAAGATAAAGCTGCCTGAAACACTCAGTAACATTCACGGCACTTTTCATGTGTTGAATTTGAAAAAGTGTCTTTCGGATGAATCACTTATTATTCCCCCAGGCGAAATCCATGTAGACGACAAACTCCATTTCATCGAAGAACCTGTTGAGGTTTTGGATTCAAAAATTCATAAAACGAGGAGAAGTCGTATCAAACTAATCAAAGTCCAATGGAACTCGAAACGAGGACCCGAGTTCACATGGGAACGAGAAGACGAAATCAAAAGAAAGTACCCTCACTTGTTTAAGAAAGTCCCAACAAAGAGTAACCAACCTAAAATTTCGGGACGAAATTTTCTTTAACAGGGGGAGAATGTGACAATCGGCAAAATTCCGGTAATTCCGTACAACCTGAACAACTATTTCAACTATTATTTTCGCGTGTTTGACTTGATTTTAATTAATTAAAGTCTTAAAAGTTTAGGAATTACAAAAATCATAGTGAATTATGATAACAAATCCGTTGCGATTGGAAACAATATCCTAGACTAACAAAAGGAGCGCGAATAAACAATATTTGTCAGTACTAGTCACGGTACAGTGTGACATGATGAAAACAAGACATACAGATATGTCTACACAAATATTCTATAAAAAGCTTTGTCAAAAAATAATATGTGCCTTATTATTTATAAAATCCCAATTAAAAACCAAATTGTCCAAGTCTGCAGAGAAATACAGTAATCTTGCGGGAGTGTACAGCATTCCGCAGAACGAAAAACTAACTGTCCGAAAACCCAAAAATAAATATTATTTGACATAAACAATATAATGGGTATTAAAAACGACACAAAATCCGCAATCGGATCTTGTTGCGTTAAGCTGCATGGCTAGTTTAGTAAACTGCTAGTCAGCAAAGCCGGTACCGGAACCGTGTCAAAAATAATAAAAATTTTAGTCCAAAAAGTTGGATTAATTATTTGGATAATAAAACATGTGCAAAAATAATTTTTGTCATGTATTTACTTAAATAAAACACGGTGTCAGTATTTAACCCGGTACAGGACCCAAACCGACTTTTTCACCCGAACTACAAACTAAAAATTTTGGTGAACTAGTTTTACCTAGTGTCACACTAATTTAAAATATGAGGGCTTGAATCATTGTAGATATTTTTATATAAAATATCAAAGTTTATAAAGTTTGTATATTAATCAACATTTATAAAAAAATGCAAATTCCTTTTCCCCCCTTCCTTGTTCTCGTTACATGTGGGACCCCCACATGCCTACTCACTTTTAATTGTTGTGTTGGAAGCCATAGAACATGATTAGTGTATGGTTCCAAGGACAAATTGAATCTAACACTCCACCTTCCATCCATAATCCCCAAAACCATCAACCATTACCACTTTACTACTCTCTCTCTCTAAAAAAATCGGCTAGACCTAACATCAGCATCTTCATCCTTTTTCAAACTCAAGAACACCAAGTTCAAACATACATGGATGATTCAAGAAGGGTGCAAGACTTGAAGAAGCACTAGGAACCTTGGATAATCTTATTTTCTCATCTTCATCCATAATTCTCTAGCAAAAATTGTAAGAACACTACACTAGTCTTATTTTTTTTATTCTTGATTTTTAAGAAAAACAAGTTCATCATAAGCCAAAATCAAAACAAAACCCACATGAAAAATACTAAGAAAAACTAAAAATCATTATTTCTTTATCTATGATTTTTCTATGATTTTGGGTTGAACTTGGAGAAATCTAGACTAGTAAACTTGAATCTTGATTATTTTTGTTTAAAAATATGATCTACATACATGCATCTATGATCATTCAAGATTCATCAACAAAGGTGATGAACATCAGTATGATGATTTAGATGATGAACATAAATGCTAGTAAAGTATGAGAAATTATTTAAATCCAAGAAAATAAATTTTTGAAAAATTTCTTGATTAAAGTTTCCATTTCTAGAAAGAATCAAAAGTATGAAATATGTTAGTAGGAAAAGTTTTGAACACATATTTATGCTTCAAATGACTTTATGACTCATCTAAAACAAGAATTTTAAATAAAATCTTGTTCTACAAATTTTTGGCAAAAACTAAGAATAAAGTTTCCTTTTTAGGAAAGTTAAGAACTATATCATGTTCATGGTACTTTTGTTGACAATTTTTGATGGATATTGATACTTGATGATGTTTTATGTTGAAATAAATTGAACACAAGTTTTGTATAAACTTGGAGACAAAATCCATATTTCAAACAAAACTATGGTAAAATTTTTATAAATTTTGTTATGTTCAAAAAGTTGTTAAACAAGAAAATTTGTAACTATGGAACTATTTGAAGTCTTTGAACATGGTTAAACGAATTTTTGGACAAAGTTGTAAATCCATGTTTTACAAAAGATTTCTAAACAAAAAGTGACAAGTATATATTTTAGATAAAATATATACTTTCAAAAAGATTCATCAAGTATCATAAATATATATTTTTTATGTGTACACTATATGTTTAGTTCAAGTAGGAACAAATACAAAATTTATACACATCCACGAAAATTACAAAAATATATATGAACTTGGAACACGAAATAAAATGTCCATCCTTGGACATGAACATACAAACGGACAAATTCAGATACTATGGACAATATGGACACTTTGACAACTTTGGACAAAATAAAATGGTACAAACTAAACAAACGATATAAATGAGACGTACGACACGAATAAACCAAGCCGACACGTAGTAAATGGTCATAACAAAATACGAGCCGTCACAAAAGCTTATGCACTAAAAAGGTTTCATATATGGCATAAGTAATGATTTTTATAAAAACTAGATTTTTATAAAAAATACAAGTATTACTATTATTTTTGACTAGGCCCAAATCTTGTAAATTAAAAAAGGAGTCCATAAATTACATTTGGGCTAAAGTCCATTTCTCATAAAATAAAATTGGGCTAGGCCCACTTTTACAAAATATTGGACTAAAATATATTTTTAGTCAAAATTGGGCTAAAGCCCACTCTACAAAAATATTTGGACTAAAAACCAAATTTTTATAAACTGTTATGGACTAGATCCATTTTTAGAAAATGGTTTGGGCTAGGTGTTAGTGCATTATGTCTATTGACTTCGTCTTGTATCGAGTCATGTAATGTAATAGGATAGGATAATCAGTGCTCGAGGTGCTAGAAACTGAGTTTAGTGGATTTTATGCTAATTTCGCTTGAAACAGCCAAAGACTTGTTCAAGCGAAATTAACAAAGTTAATTCCGCTTGAAAGTGTCTTGGGTCAGTTCAAGCGAAATTACAACCACTATAAATAGGAACATATCCGTTTCATTTGATACTGAATTACTTCTTGTGTTCGGTAACGAAGTGCTGCCGAATCGTCTCCAGGTGCTGTAATACTATCAATTCAATACAAGAGACATTTAAATTGAATCGAGTGTCCATGTCATTGATTCCGCCTTTGATTCGGATAAACAACTCTTTTGATAGACTCATTCAGGTCGTACAACGATCCTACAAGTGGTATCAGAGCTCAGGAGGAAGAGTTTAGCTCGATTTCATCAGTTTTCTGACTTCTACACCTTCTTTTTCAAATTAGACAAAATTTCACGATCAAAATGGATTGAATTTCACACATTACACGCGAAACAGTGTTTTAACAAAGCCTTGAAAGAATTGGACTGAAAATCAACTTAAAACCTGATAAACTTGGTAATTCCATTTGAAAAGTTGTTCGGACATGATGACATCAGGTTAATTCCGTTTGAAATCAGTACCTGATTCCGTTTGAAACAGTAATTTCGCTTGAGAGGGTTCACACGAAATCAGGTGATTTCGTTTCAAAGTGGTATTCCGCTTGAAATTATATGTTAATTCCACTTCAAAGGGTAATTCCGCTTGAAATCAGTTATTCCGTTTGAAAGTACAGATTTCGTTTGAAGTGTCATCTAGGAATTCCGCTTGAAAGCTGCTATTTCATTTGAAAAAGTGATTTCGCTCCAAAAGTGATTTCGTTTGAAATCTTATTTCGCTTGAGATTCTTATTCTGTTTGAAAGTGGATTTTTCGCATCAAGATCATTTCACGTCAACTGAGTGTAATTCAAGTAATTCACATCATGGATGAGATCAAGAAGAAAACTCGTGAAGAGATTCTGAAGGAGAAAACAATGAGAGAAAGAAATATAGTTGGATACAGACTTGATGAAATGCAAGAAGAGTATGATGATGCTGTTAGCTGTAAAAGATGGGATAAAGAGCGAGAGTGTTATGTCAATAGAAATGGTGAACCAGTTGTTCATCGGAGGGAAATGGTTTATGATGGTGTTCTTGCAGTAATTCCTTTATCTGGAGAGTTTTATTCAAAACGTGAAAAGGATAAGAATTATGAGAAAAATCTAAAGAAACTTGTTAGAGATGTTATGACTGAGAAAATTAGACGAAGATATGAAGAAAGAATGAAAGAAAAAATTGATAAGATGGTTGAAGATTTGAAGAAGAAAGCTGTCGAGGAAGTGAAAGTTGAAGCAGTGAAAGCTGAGAAAGTGAAAGATAAAAAGAAAAAATTGTGATGAATGAAGAAGTTATGAAAGAAGCTGTTACTGAAAAACAGCAGGTTTTTGAAGAAGTAATTTCAAAGAAAGTAGAATTTGAAAATGTCACACCCCCAAAATCCACCATGCGGAGTTCCACCGCTTGGAGGCGTGACGTGACCAGGATCGAGCCACCAATCATACTGAACAACGTACTTAAGTAAATAAAGACAACCACAATACGATTGGTGACCAAAAGCTAGTTAACCAAGTTTTTAATTTAGACAGCGGAAGCATAAACGTAAAGTTCAAAACATAAGTTCGCAGTTCATAAGTTTAAAGTCCAACACGTAGGTTTAATAAGTTCATAATGTTTTAAACATTAAACACTGGACATAACCGTCCGCACACCACAACGACTCCTTCCTCGTGCAAGCTCCAAATGTTTAGCGACCTGTAAGGCATGTAACAACGAGTCAACAACAAAGTTGAGTGAATTCACAGTTGGTTGTTTAGTTATAGCATTCGTTTCGTAAATCATCTGTTCGTTTTGAAAACCATGTATCGTATAAGTTTGCATCACGGTCTTTCTGACATGTTTGCGAAGATTAGTGGGGGTTTCCCATGTGTTACTAGACCACGCGTATCGACTGCTACGAAAATATAAGAGGTGCCCTAAGTCAATGTCTATCAGCATTGACCCTTTGCCCATAGTCCATTAGTACACGCCCGTCCGACTGGCACGGTGTGAGGTTTGTTAAACCTAATAGCGCTATTAACTAATGACCCGCTCGCCATAGGCCTCGGCGATTAAGTCGATAAATGAGGGACTTAAAGTGATAGAGTTGATGGTCTTATGATCGTGTACGTAGGTTTTACGTACGTGCCCTTCAATCCGAGGACAGTAGTGAGTATGAGTGTACGTAGGTTTTACGTACGTGCCCTTCAATCCGAGGACAGTAAAAAGTAGTTTAATAGTAATGATAGTACAAGTAGTTATTCAATCCCATTCCCAACCCCTGGGAATCCCATGCCTTAGAAAGAGTGTGAACTCACCTTGGTTTGCTCGGTTAGGTTCTCAAATATAGTTAACAGTCAAGGCCGGTCAATCACTTCCTAATAAGGTACGGATAACAATCAGTTTCTCATGCATAACACGTATCCTACGTATGGTTTATTTGCACATTACTTCGTCCACATAACAGGTACACACTTTAACGATTTATGCCCATATAAACTTCCCATCCATTCCCCACTCATAAACAAACATACGATATTGCACGTAACACATATAACATGTTAGATCATTCACCGATAGCATACTCGACATTTAGACACGCAAGTCACAACTTATGTCAATTCAGCATTAATATTCAAAACCGGCTGTTTTCGGACATTTAAATAAAATAGTTAAATTATTCCAAAAATTCCCAAATTTTTACAAGATGTCTTAAACGTTCCATATTTTATTGTGTAAAAATATCGGGGTCCGGTTCATTACCAATATTTTATAGAAAATCGTTTACCGAACTGTGATCAGATTTGTCACATTCTGATCACAGTTTACGGAATAATTCGTCTAAAATTCCTCGTAAGTCCGTTTGTATAATTCCAGTTGGGGGGTCACAAATACATCAGTGACCATCTTTGATAAAAATTTCAGGGGCTGGTTCGGTTTAGATTTCAAGTTGTGACTGAAAACGTATGACCCATTTTACTGCAGTTAAAATCAGCCTTAGCTGCTGTCACGAAAACAGACTTTTAAAATAGTAACCGACCTCAGAAAAATACAATTCCAGCGCCATTTTCTTCGTTTTTCTAAAAGACACGATTTAGGCTTCAGAAATTCCGTTTTTCGATTTATTAAAGTCTGTTTACAGCCTGTTGAAGGCGGCTGAAAAAGTACATCAGCATGTTATTTTAAAGTTTAAATGTTATTAATCGTGTTACAAGTGTCCGATTAACGGGTTTAACAAGGAAACAACTTTTAAACATCAAGCATGATTTAACCAACCCTCAAACCAACAAGATTCCGCTTCATGATTCAGACATAAGTAAACTTTTATGTAGCTTTTATGTTCATAACTCATGTTTCACATTTTCTAGTATTCTTGTAATTTAGTGATTTAAACAACAACACATCATACTACAAATCATAAATTTGAACAAGATGAACCAAGGCAAAGTGAGACTTACTACTAGCCTCTAGCTAGGGATGAACTCTAGTGAAGAAATGTGATGAGAAAAGGTGAAAAACTAAGCAAGAACAATGCTCCTTTGAAACCCCTTCAAGTTGCACCTTCCTTGGATCAATTTCAAAGCTTGTATGGACTTGTTAATGGAGAAGATGAATGATGAAGATGGTGGAGTGTGATTTCGGTTGTGGTAGAACCGAAATGAGAGAGAGAGAGAGAGGTGAAGTGAGGGTTGAGTGTGATTGTGAATGATTGTTTGTAAGAAGGAACCATACATATAAGATTACTTGTATATTATGTCCACTACTATAAGCAGGCAATCTCACAATATCTACACAAAATATATAAGGCAATGGAGGATGATTGTGTGGGTCCACAAGGGGACTAAAATCGTTGGGGGGGGGGGGGGGGTATGTTTGCAAAAATTGTAACTAGAATGATAAATACTAGTTAGATGTAAGAAAGGTGGTGATATAAGTTAGTAACTTTTTAGTGGGTGTTATGGCAAACGGGGACCATAACTAGCCAAAAATAATAACACAATGTAGTTGGCAAATATTTGGTGTCCCGGGTAACGTCCGGTTATCCTGTCGGATACTGTTCCGTTAAAGCGTTTAATTGTACCGTAAGGCGTCTGATACATATATTTTTGTAACGTTTTTAATTTCTAACACTTAGGAAATTATAACGGACTATCTAATGACTTTTCTGTACATTACTAGTGTGTTAACAGGCGCATGTAAATATAACACAGATTATCAGAAAGCAGTTAAGTAATTCCACACAGTCGTCAAGCGCTTTCATTATCAATAATAAATTGTACGGAATACATGGGGTTTTGAGGGTTGTCACATTCTCCCCCTGTTAAGAGAATTTCGTCCCGAAATTTAGCGCGTGGTTACTGAGGAAGCTAGTTAAGTTGCGTTGTTTTCCTGATTTTCCTGGGGTGTCACATCATCCCCCCGTTGATTTGGAATTTCGTCCCGAAATTCTGCAGTAGCTTCAACCTCAGTAATGGTTGCGTTTTTCTTAAACAGTTGGGGATACTTGAGTTTCATTTGGTCTTCTCGTTCCCAGGTATACTCTGGGCCACGACGAGCAATCCAACGAACTCGGACCAGAGGTATCCTGGTATGCTTGAGGATATTAACATCTCGATCAGTAATCTCTACAGGTTCCTCGACGAATCGCAGCTGGTCGTCGATAGTGAGTTCCTTCAGAGGAACTATGAGGGTCTCATCTGACAGACACTTCTTCAGATTCGACACATGGAAAACATTGTGAACTCCGCTGAGTTCTTCAGGTAGATCCAACCTGTAGGCGACTTTGCCAATTTTCTCAATGACTTCGAACGGTCCGACATAACGCGGATTGAGTTTGCCTCGTTTGCCAAAGCGGACTACACCTTTCCAAGGTGAGACTTTGAGTAGCACTCGATCCCCAACCTGGAGCTCGAGTGATTTTCTTCCCTTATCAGCATAGCTTTTCTGACGGTCACGAGCTGCCGCCATTCGCTGTCGTATCTGAGAAATTTTCTCGGTGGTATCTACCACAAGTTCTGGGCCAGTGATTTGGCTGTCACCAACTTCTGCCCAACAGAGAGGTGATCGGCATTTGCGTCCGTACAATGCCTCAAACGGAGCGGCTTGGATGCTGGTGTGGTAGCTGTTGTTGTACGAAAACTCCACTAGCGGGAGGTGCCTTTCCCAGCCATTACCAAAATCGATTACACATTCCCTAAGCATGTCTTCAAGGGTTTGGATGGTGCGTTCAGATTGCCCATCCGTCTGCGGGTGATAAGCGGTGCTCATATCTAAACGTGAGCCAAAGGACTTGTGCATTGCTTGCCACAGTTCAGAAGTAAAACGTGCGTCACGATCAGATATAATAGAGGTTGGCACTCCGTGCCTTGATACCACTTCCTTTAGGTAAATGTCTGCAAGAGTAGAAAACTTATCCGTTTCTTTGATAGCCAGAAAATGTGCAGACTTGGTTAGTCGATCTACGATCACCCAAATGGTATCGTTTCCGCGTTGAGATCTGGGCAGGCCGGTCACGAAATCCATGGAAATTTGCTCCCATTTCCATTTCGGGATCTCCGGTTGTTGAAGTAGGCCTGATGGTTTCTGATATTCAGACTTGACTCTCGCACAAGTCAAGCACTTGCTGACGTAGGTTGCTATGTGGGCTCTCATGCCAGGCCACCAGTATGTGGTCTTTAAGTCGTGGTACATCTTATCCGAACCAGGATGTACTGAATAACGAGACTTATGTGCTTCATCCATCACAAGCTCGCGTAGGTTTCCGTACAGTGGGACCCAGATGCGCCCTGTTACATAGTAAGCGCCGTCTTCCTTTTGTTCTAGCCGCTGCCTCGATCCTCGTAGGGACTCAGCCCTGATGTTTTCTACTTTCAATGCTTCAACCTGAGCATCGCGAATCTGAGTGGGAAGGTTAGATTGGATGGTAAGCTGTAAAGCACGTACACGCTTAGGTATGGTATCCTTTCGACTGAGGGCGTCGGCCACAACATTGGCTTTACCCAGATGATACTTGATTGCGCATTCATAATCGTTCAAGAGCTCAACCCATCGGCGTTGACGCATGTTCAACTCCTTTTGCTTGAAGATATGCTCGAGACTCCTGTGATCGGTGTAAATGGTGCACTTGGTACCGTACAGGTAATGTCTCCATATCTTAAGCGCCAAAACAACTGCTCCCAGCTCCAGATCGTGAGTAGTGTAGTTTCTTTCGTGAACTTTAAGTTGGCGCGATGCGTAGGCAATGACCTTGTCACGTTGCATCAATACGCAACCCAATCCTTGGATGGAAGCGTCGCAATAAACCACGAAATCATCGGTGCCTTCGGGCAATGAGAGGATAGGCGCGCTACAAAGTCTATCCTTTAGATGTTGAAATGCGGACTCTTGTGCATCACCCCAACGATAGATGACACCCTTCTGAGTCAGTGAAGTGAGAGGTTGCGCAATCTTGGAGAAATCTTTGATAAATCTTCTGTAATATCCTGCCAAACCCAAGAATTGGCGGATTTCTGTTGGTGTGCGGGGTGCAGGCCAGTTCTTGATCGATTCAACCTTAGATGGATCCACATGAATTCCATCCTTGTTTACCACATGGCCTAGAAAGTGGACTTCGCGAAGCCAGAAGTCACATTTCGAAAACTTGGCATACAACTGTTCTTTTCGAAGAAGTTCCAACATAAGACGTAAATGCTGCTCGTGTTCCTCCTGACTCTTAGAATAGATCAGGATATCGTCGATGAACACAATAATGAACTTATCCAGGTAAGGCTTACACACTCGGTTCATGAGATCCATGAAGACCGCTGGTGCATTCGTCCGCCCGAATGGCATAACCAGAAACTCGTAATGGCCGTAACGAGTTCTGAATGCTGTTTTGGAGACGTCCTCATCTCGGACCCTCAGCTGATGGTATCCCGATCTCAAGTCAATCTTGGAGTAATAGCTCGACCCTTGCAACTGGTCGAACAAGTCGTCAATACGTGGAAGAGGATAACGATTCTTCACAGTCACCTTGTTAAGTTCGCGATAGTCAATACACATTCTGAAAGTACCATCTTTCTTCTTCACGAATAGTACTGGAGCTCCCCAGGGCAAAGAGCTAGGACGTATAAAACCCTTTTCCAAGAGTTCTTGTAGTTGTGTAGACAGTTCTTCGAGTTCTGATGGAGCTAGACGATAAGGTGCTCGAGCTATGGGCGCTGCTCCAGGAGCTAGCTCGATTTGGAACTCAACTTGACGATGGGGTGGAAGACCAGGTAATTCCTCGGGAAATACCTCAGGAAAATCGCGCACAATAGGAATGTGTTCAATTCTCTTTTCTTCCGTGGATGTGTCAGTGACGAGCGCTAGAATGGCAGTGTGGCCCTTTCGTAGACATTTCTGGGCCTTAAGGAAAGAGATGATGCCTTCGACAGCACCACTCTTGTCGCCACGAATCACAAGAGGGTCTTCACCAGAACGAGGAATGCGGATGATTTTCTCCTTGCAAACAATCTCCGCTTGATAACAAGATAGCCAATCCATTCCAATAACGACGTCGAAACTTCCCAGTGTGATAGGAATAAGATCGATAGAGAAAATCTGACCAGCTAAGACCAGGTTACAACCTTTAACTACGTGTGTGGCTTCAATACTTTTACCATTTGCTAGCTCTACCGCGTGCTTGGTGTTCAAAAGTGTTGGGGTACGTTTAAGCATTTGACTAACTTTTAAAGACACATAACTGGTATCGGCACCTGAATCAAATAAGACAGTGACAAAGAAATCATCCAGAAGAAACTTACCCATCACAACGTTGGGATCGTTCCTTGCATCACCCTGACCAATCACGAAAGCACGACCCCTTGCTCCATTACCATTGTTGTTACCCCCGTTGTTGCCTCCATTGTTGTTCCCGTTTCCCTGGTTGTTGTTGTTGTTGTGATCCTGGTTAAGCTGGGGACAGTTCTTCTTAAAGTGGCCTTCAGCGCCACACTGAAAGCATCCCCTGTTGCCCTGTTGCTGTTGCTGATTCTGCGGTGCTTGCTGTTGCTGCTGGCGATTCTGATTTGCAGGCCGTGAGCTCCTGCAATCCTTGGCTTCATGACCCATCTTGAGACACCTCTGACAACGCCCTTTGTTGCATTGACCACTATGGTGTCTGTTACATTTGTTGCACTTCGGGTGGTTTCCTCGATACCCACCCTGTCCTTGATTACCGGAGGATTGCTGACCAGGACTCTGGTAGCCATCAGTCTTTCTCTGCTGAGACTGAACCGAAGCAGAACCCTTACTGGAGTTTCCATCCCATTTTCGCTTGTTGTCGGTAGGTGCATCAGAAGTAGCTGTGGCACTGATACGTTTGGGTAGCCTGCTTTGCTCCACCGCCTGGTCGGTGAGACGATGAGCCAACTTGATAATTTGCTGAATGGTACCCAGGTTGGCTGAAGTCACGTGACTTTGAATCTCTGGTACAAGGCCCTTGAGGTACAACTCAATACGTTTGATGGGAGGGTCCACCATGGTTGGACACAGGATGGCCAGCTCGTTTGACCTCTTAGTATACGCCTCAATCTCAGACCCCGTCATTTTCAGATTGTAAAATTCCACTTCTAGCTTGTGGATATCATCCCGACTACAGTACTCCTCCTTGATCAGCTCTTTAAAACCATTCCAGGGTGTGGCATTAGCAACTGCCAGTCCTAGTAGTTGAACCTGCGCCTTCCACCAGGTTAATGCAGCTCCTTCAAGTGTTCCGGTAGCATATTTCACCCTACGGTCTTCGGGGCATTCGCACATCTCGAAAACTGACTCAAGCTTTTCAAACCAGTGAAGAAGGCCCACTGCTCATTCGGTGCCACTGAAAGTGGTAGGTCGGCAGTCCATGAACGTCTTGAACGTGCACACAGGAGGCTGAGCATGTTGACCTCCCGCAGGGACAGCTGCGAGTGCCTCAGCAACTCGTTCGTTGATCAAAGCCGTCAGCTGGGCTTGAGTTAGGTTCAAACGTCCACCCATGATCTTCACAACGAAATAACGTAGGTGAGAAAAGTGTCGTGAAAGTGCGTAAGAGTGGGACGATAGTAGAGAGTAAGCACACATGGTTCAAATAGCAATTATCACATTATCTAATGCACAGTGAGAACTATCTAACCGACAATATAACATAAATCATACCACTTATGGTGTCGAGTCTTGCACGTGGAGCGAAGCGTCGTTGTGGATCGTTGAGCACTGTACAGGTTATAGTCTGGTTTTATCAAAAAGCTTTTCCCTTTTTAAAACCAAGTTCACTATAACCAATGGCTCTGATACCAATCTGTCACACACCCAAAATCCACCATGCGGAGTTCCACCGCTTGGAGGCGTGACGTGACCAGGATCGAGCCACCAATCATACTGAACAACGTACTTAAGTAAATAAAGACAACCACAATACGATTGGTGACCAAAAGCTAGTTAACCAAGTTTTTAATTTAGACAGCGGAAGCATAAACGTAAAGTTCAAAACATAAGTTCGCAGTTCATAAGTTTAAAGTCCAACACGTAGGTTTAATAAGTTCATAATGTTTTAAACATTAAACACTGGACATAACCGTCCGCACACCACAACGACTCCTTCCTCGTGCAAGCTCCAAATGTTTAGCGACCTGTAAGGCATGTAACAACGAGTCAACAACAAAGTTGAGTGAATTCACAGTTGGTTGTTTAGTTATAGCATTCGGTTCGTAAATCATCTGTTCGTTTTGAAAACCATGTATCGTATAAGTTTGCATCGCGGTCTTTCTGACATGTTTGCGAAGATTAGTGGGGGTTTCCCATGTGTTACTAGACCACGCGTATCGACTGCTATGAAAATATAAGAGGTGCCCTAAGTCAATGTCTATCAGCATTGACCCTTTGCCCATAGTCCATTAGTACACGCCCGTCCGACTGGCACGGTGTGAGGTTTGTTAAACCTAATAGCGCTATTAACTAATGACCCGCTCGCCATAGGCCTCGGCGATTAAGTCGATAAATGAGGGACTTAAAGTGATAGAGTTGATGGTCTTATGATCGTGTACGTAGGTTTTACGTACGTGCCCTTCAATCCGAGGACAGTAGTGAGTATGAGTGTACGTAGGTTTTACGTACGTGCCCTTCAATCCGAGGACAGTAAAAAGTAGTTTAATAGTAATGATAGTACAAGTAGTTATTCAATCCCATTCCCAACCCCTGGGAATCCCATGCCTTAGAAAGAGTGTGAACTCACCTCGGTTTGCTCGGTTAGGTTCTCAAATATAGTTAACAGTCAAGGCCGGTCAATCACTTCCTAATAAGGTACGGATAACAATCAGTTTCTCATGCATAACACGTATCCTACGTATGGTTTATTTGCACATTACTTCGTCCACATAACAGGTACACACTTTAACGATTTATGCCCATATAAACTTCCCATCCATTCCCCACTCATAAACAAACATACGATATTGCACGTAACACATATAACATGTTAGATCATTCACCGATAGCATACTCGACATTTAGACACGCAAGTCACAACTTATGTCAATTCAGCATTAATATTCAAAACCGGCTGTTTTCGGACATTTAAATAAAATAGTTAAATTATTCCAAAAATTCCCAAATTTTTACAAGATGTCTTAAACGTTCCATATTTTATTGTGTAAAAATATCGGGGTCCGGTTCATTACCAATATTTTATAGAAAATCGTTTACCGAACTGTGATCAGATTTGTCACATTCTGATCACAGTTTACGGAATAATTCATCTAAAATTCCTCGTAAGTCCGTTTGTATAATTCCAGTTGGGGGGTCACAAATACATCAGTGACCATCTTTGATAAAAATTTCAGGGGCTGGTTCGGTTTAGATTTCAAGTTGTGACTGAAAACGTATGACCCATTTTACTGCAGTTAAAATCAGCCTTAGCTGCTGTCACGAAAACAGACTTTTAAAATAGTAACCGACCTCAGAAAAATACAATTCTAGCGCCATTTTCTTCGTTTTTCGAAAAGACACGATTTAGGCTTCAGAAATTCCGTTTTTCGATTTATTAAAGTCTGTTTACAGCCTGTTGAAGGCGGCTGAAAAAGTACATCAGCATGTTATTTTAAAGTTTAAATGTTATTAATCGTGTTACAAGTGTCCGATTAACGGGTTTAACAAGGAAACAACTTTTAAACATCAAGCATGATTTAACCAACCCTCAAACCAACAAGATTCCGCTTCATGATTCAGACATAAGTAAACTTTTATGTAGCTTTTATGTTCATAACTCATGTTTCACATTTTCTAGTATTCTTGTAATTTAGTGATTTAAACAACACATCATACTACAAATCATAAATTTGAACAAGATGAACCAAGGCAAAGTGAGACTTACTACTAGCCTCTAGCTAGGGATGAACTCTAGTGAAGAAATGTGATGAGAAAAGGTGAAAAACTAAGCAAGAACAATGCTCCTTTGAAACCCCTTCAAGTTGCACCTTCCTTGGATCAATTTCAAAGCTTGTATGGACTTGTTAATGGAGAAGATGAATGATGAAGATGGTGGAGTGTGATTTCGGTTGTGGTAGAACCGAAATGAGAGAGAGAGAGAGGTGAAGTGAGGGTTGAGTGTGATTGTGAATGATTGTTTGTAAGAAGGAACCATACATATAAGATTACTTGTATATTATGTCCACTACTATAAGCAGGCAATCTCACAATATCTACACAAAATATATAAGGCAATGGAGGATGATTGTGTGGGTCCACAAGGGGACTAAAATCGTTGGGGGGGGGGTATGTTTGCAAAAATTGTAACTAGAATGATAAATACTAGTTAGATGTAAGAAAGGTGGTGATATAAGTTAGTAACTTTTTAGTGGGTGTTATGGCAAACGGGGACCATAACTAGCCAAAAATAATAACACAATGTAGTTGGCAAATATTTGGTGTCCCGGGTAACGTCCGGTTATCCTGTCGGATACTGTTCCGTTAAAGCGTTTAATTGTACCGTAAGGCGTCTGATACATATATTTTTGTAACGTTTTTAATTTCTAACACTTAGGAAATTATAACGGACTATCTAATGACTTTTCTGTACATTACTAGTGTGTTAACAGGCGCATGTAAATATAACACAGGATATGTTACACTTGTGGTGTGATAACAGGATATGTTACACTTGTTATGATCTAAATGTGTGGTATGAAAGAAGTGATTGGTATGATAACAGGATATGTTACACTTGTGGTGTGAAAGGACACATTGCTGTTAACTGCCAGAATTGGAATTATGAAACAAGAAGATGCTATAACTGCCAGATTAAAGGTCACATTGCCAGAGATTACCCAAGGAGATCAAAGGGAATATCGAGGGCTGAATCTCAGAAAATGGCAAAGAAAACAGTCAAAGTCGAAGAAAATCCCAAAGAACAGAAGGTTCTAGAAAAGAAAGTAAAGCTTTCACAGGGGCAGAAAGACCGACTGAGGAAGAAGAGGAAGAAAGCGAGAGAGTATCTCGAAAGGATTTTGTCCTCGGGTTAACAAGTTGGTACAAATAAGAGTTCTGATGAATCGATTCACTCAACTGCAAAGTCAAGTAAAACAAATTCATCAGATACAAATCTGAGAACAAAAGAGAAGAAAAAGAAAGTTAGTGGCAATGAATTTGTTTCTTCGAAAACAAAGGAGCTACATTTTGGCGATGATTCTGGCTTGTCAAAGTCAGATAAGTCACGATCAGGCAATGAATCTGATTCGTCAAAATCAGATGAGCCACAAGTTGAGGTAAAAAAGGAAAACACAGTTCCGTTAATGAATGATGAGAATTTTCCACCATTACGAGCTGCAAACCTAAAATCAAAAGGTGTTGATGCTGAAAAAATGTTTAATAGCAATGTTAAACATATTTTTAGTAAAATGGCTGATGGTAAGGAAAAAGGGGTGAAAGAATTTTATGAAGCAAAAAGAAATGCTCAAACCTCGAGTAGAAATACTTTAGATACACCTAAGGCTGGTCAGGCTTGGGTGTCACTATCTGTTGGTTGAAATCCTGACTTGCCGGAGCTTCCAGGTTGGTAAGTGAGGAGCAGGTATCGGCATTTTTCTTGAAAAATTCACTTTGGTGATATTTCGAAGTTCAAAGTATTAATCAAGGACATTAAGTTGTACTTGATTTATCTTTCTTACAAGTGTTTGTGACTGATTGAATCTAATATTTTTAAATTTTTACAGGAGATTGAAGAGTATAAGGTGATGATTGAATCCTTATCCTACCAGTGGATTGTGGTAGCAACAAAACTAATTTTCTGGAAAAACCATTCTGATTAAAACAAACTTAAGTGTTTTGAAATCATAATGGGAAATTAGTTAGTTGTTAAGGGGAGTTCTGATTGTATACGCCGAAACCCTCACGGCGGAACAAACATGATTAATTTCACAAGATTGAAAAACGGTTTTCAAGCTGTAAAATATCAATGTGTTGTAAATCATGGGGGTAATTTCTGATTTTCGTGTTATAATTTTCTGTATATCAGTACATAAGAAGCAGAAAATGGATAGCGAGACAAAGCTATCAGTATCGGTTTGTCAAATTTTCTTTAAATGGTTTTGCATTTTAGGGGGAGTATTGTTGTTAGAAAATACAAAAACATTTGAAAATTTGAAAAAGTAAAAAACATGATAAAATTCAAAAAATTTGAGTTTTGTGTAAAAAGAGGAAATGATCGTACATCAGTAGACAGTTACAGTATGCTAAAGAAATGTAATGATTAAATAGCGTTAAACAGTCTCACTGATGATATGCCGATAGGTTTTTATTCATTTAGTAAACTTTTTCGGGATATAAACATAAATTCAAACTTACTTATTTCGTGGGGAACACTACTTGAATATATAGGTAACCCCTGAAATATTGTTTGAAAGGTCCCTCTTTCTGAGATACTAGGTCTTTATACTCAGTGATATCTGGGGTATTATTCCTGGACTTCTGATTTTGCGGAAGCAATGGCCTAGTCCCCGTATAATATTTTCTGCTTACTTGAAATATAGCGTCGCCCTCAGTACATAAAAAATGATGAAACATTGCAAAATGCTAATCATGTGCTGTTGAAGAAAATATTCTCTAAAGGGAACACACCTAAAGTCGAACCGTCATCTCTCTACTGAACGGAAGTTCTGACCTGAGCTCTCACGGTCTCGCATTTAACCCTTTACAGATATCATCTAGGTATACTCACCTGTAAGACTGAATATTGGGATCTGGATACGGGAGTATATTCAAGAGGTGGGACACATGAATGAGTTTAAGTTCTTAATACACCTAATTCGTATCCTGAATCAGTTGAAATTTGTATGAAAATTTAAGTGGATCAGTATATCGACAATCTAAGTGAATTGTTTAATTCTTAATGTGTAACTAAGCTCAACGGTACTTGTGACTTGTCAAAAACTGATATGATCCTCTGATGCAAACTCAAACAAAAATATTATCTGTAAATATGTTTGTAAATATTTCTTTACTGCTTTATGTTTCAGAAAAATACAAAAAGATTTTTGATTTTGCTTTATTTTCGACAACTGATGTCTGAATTGCTGAGTTTCAAAATTTAAGTATGCTGATTGTGTGTGTGAAAATAAAACAAGTTCATTAATTTGAAACTTGAAGTTTTTATATAAAAAATCAAAAACAGTTTGTGATATCTCCAAGGTCATTAATTTGAACTCGGATGATTAACTGTGGGTGATTTGGATTCTTAGATTGTTAAAATCTGTAAAAGAGACAGTTTACGATTCTGTTCGCTGAAATTGCCAAATCCATGAAATTCAAAACATTGTTAGTTATGAATGTTTGAGTGTTGTAGATGTGATTCTAGATTACGATCCCGATAGCAGAGTCTAAGGGGGAGTCTGAAGACGAGCTCAAAGCAAGGAGGAGCTTGTAACCGGAAAACAAGGTGTCGATCCCTAAAGCACGGAAGCTTGAAGAAAGGGGGGGGGGCTGAAGAAACTGTTAATGATAGAGACAGAGACAGATTAAAGATAAAGATTGAAGGATGCTTACAGTGTTAGACAATTTGGAAAGAGCATGAAGATTGATCAAGACTGAAGATGTGTCATGATAAAGACTCGACACTGAAGACTTCATCAACATCCAAGGGGGAGTCTGTTAGTGCATTATGTCTATTGACTTCGTCTTGTATCGAGTCATGTAATGTAATAGGATAGGATAATCAGTGCTCGAGGTGCTAGAAACTGAGTTTAGTGGATTTTATGCTAATTCCGCTTGAAACAGCCGAAGACATGTTCAAGCGAAATTAACAAAGTTAATTCCGCTTGAAAGTGTCTTGGGTCAGTTCAAGCGAAATTACAACCACTATAAATAGGAACATATCCGTTTCATTTGAAACGGAATTACTTCTTGTGTTCGGTAACGAAGTGCTGCCGAATCGTCTCCAGGTGCTGTAATACTATCAATTCAATACAAGAGACATTTAAATTGAATCGAGTGTCCGTGTCATTGATTCCGCCTTTGATTCGGATAAACAACTCTTCTGATAGACTCATTCAGGTCGTATAACGATCCTACACTAGGCCCATTTTTACATAAGTTATTTGGGCTAAGTCCACTATTATAAACTAAATTAGGCTAGGCCCACTTTTATAAAAGTGTTTTGCGTTAAGGCACACTCTTACAAATCAATTTGAGCTTGACCCACTTTAAACAAAGTTATTTGGGCTAGGCCCATATACACTAAATACACAAAATGGACTTAAAATCTAATACATAAATTAAGCCCATTCAAACACAAACTAAATGGAATATATATATATATATATATATATATATATATATATAGGGAGAGGATCATGAGAAAACTACATATAAATGAGAAAACTAGAAAACTAACTAAAAAAAATCTAAAAAAAAGGCTAAAAACATACCAATTTTTTTTTTATTTTTTTACAATTTTTTTATAAAAAATCCCTAGTTTTTATATATATAAAAAATTTTTCAAATTTTTTTTTTGTTGTGCTGCACATGTGCATTATATGTGTACTACACATGTGCACTATATCCGTAATTGTGCACATGTGCAATACAACAATTTTTTTTTTATTTTCTTTTTTGAAAAAAAAATTCCATGCATAAAAACCTGTGATTTTTTTTATAGAAATTAAAAAAAAAAATTTGGTATGTTTTTTAGGCTTTTTTAGTTAGGTTTTTGGTTTTCTTATTTAAACTAGTTTTCTCATGATCCATCCCCTATATATATATATATGAAAACACAACAAAGAAAGCAAACGATTACGAGAAACTAAAAACATAATACGAGATGAAATACTTGTACGATAAACAAACACAAACCTAAGTGTCTAACGAGAGTACAACACTTGTAGGTCGAGAAACAAACAATGAACAAGGAATCGAATAGAGATTTGCACGGAACGCAAATCTATGAGTTTATGTTTCCCCTTTTACTTAGAATGTTTATAGTTTTAAACTTTCGAGGATGTAACATGTTACAAATAGTATGATGATACGATGAAACTATTTTGATCACATGCGGATAGGTGTTTAAAATAAAGGGACCATTAATGAATAAACAAGTACCGAGGAACAAACGAATAGATCTATTTGGGTTTTGGCAAGCCCCACTCTTAACGGGAACGATAACCGCGATCGTTAAGAGTGCCTTTGTGTCCAAACTAGTGTCGTTGACACACACGATAAATTGTCAAGGTTTGGTTGCCTCTTATTCTGGCTTACATATTAGTGTCCTTGCAAAACACTAATGATCACACGATTTTTCATCATACTATACAAAACTAATTTTACTACTTCAAATTTTTTGGAGACCTCATTTGATGCAAAAACGAAATAACATGAATTCACTCAACTTTTGTTGACGTTTTCAAAACTAACATGTATTACATGTCACACCCTGACTTTTGCGGAAGCGTGGTTATTTGGTGTGACTTCTTAATACCATAGCAATCAATCATAACAATGCTATATGATAAAAACATGAGATGTTCATCCATTAATAAAGTTTAGAAATTACTACAACATACTTGTCTTGAAAACATCGACACCGAAATAAGTTACAAACCATGACTTGTTTAACTGAGTTCATAAAGACTCCACAAAAGACTCTAAATAAAACCTGAGTTTAGAAACATGTATCCCGTCCAGGATTAGGATACACCCCCTAAACTCAACACCCATGGATAACATCTCTTATTTCACGACGCAGCTTGAAGACACATGCATACCCTGCCAGATCCACTAGTTTCCTGAAATACACGTAGTTTGAAAAATCAACAAAAGTTGAGCGAGTTCATGTGTATGTGAGTATGTATAAACCTTTGTAAACAGTGTATGTATGTATGTATGTATGTCCTGGTATGATTGCAAACAAGGAAAAGACCACCAATGGTTTGCAAGGCCACTGATATGTGTGACGGTGTTGGAAGACTCAAACCTAGCAAAGTTGTACCGGGCTTCCGGCTGGAAGACATAGTCACCACTATGGGCCGCCCCGGCCTCATGGGTGTGGGCTCGCTACACTCAAATAGATCTATCACTCATGCCCTTCGGTCCTGATACGAGGATTAATGGTCCCAAGTATCAGCCTACCCTTTCACCCCCGAAGTAAGTAAACAAAACAGTTTAAAGAAAAGGGGGACATGAACTCATAGTATTGCGTCTTCAGAAATTGCAACTCAAGTCTCCGCAGCTAACACGACTACCTACAGTGTACTAACGTCTATTAGACGAACGGGGCGTGCCTTGGCTTAGAGTTTAATGTTTTTGAGTTGCGCTTCTTATGTTATTCCAAGTTATAATTATTTGTTAAAATAATAATTATTTTAACTCTGAATTATATTTAATGTTTGGAATAATTGTTTAATCAATATCTTTGGTATTAATACTTCTCAAGTATTTTAACTTCGTATTTTCTTCCCAAGGATGGGGTATTTTATACATGTATCTTTGTAGTTCCGAAATAATATATTTTTAAGTCCCACTTAGAAAATATATATAACTTATTTGTCAAAAATAACGTATTCCATGAAAATATATATTTTTATCTCCCAAAAATAATATATTTTCTTTTTGTCGAAAATATGATATAACTTGGTAACACGTACAAAAATCATATTTTCACTTCTTTCGTTTCCAAAATAATATTTACCAAAAATGTATTTGTAACGGTATTTTCCGGAATATTTCGTAAGTTACGTTTTTGCGTTCGGTTTCACAATATCAAGTGTGTAACTTAAATATTTATTCCTTGTGATTTTTGGTATTATTTTGGAGTTGTAAATTCTTGGTTTTTGTTAAGTGATATTATTTTACCCTAAAATAATACAACTAGTCCACAAAATATACAAATATTCACACAAGTGTCTTAATATAAAATATATATTCTAAATATATATTTATCCGTTTTTATTTTCAAAAACCAACCTCCTATACTTTGTATTTTGTAACAAAATTTATGGCAAAGTTTAGATTGAAAAGCATAGTTTAAATATACTTGTAAACACTTGTTTAGAAAATATTTTCTAAGTGTTTGAATTTTTAGAAAATTTCGCCATAGTTTCCTTTGAAAATGGAGGTGTCCATGCTATTTAGCATATCATTTTCTTTTCAAAAATCATTCCAACAATCAACAATCAACTCTAGACAATAATATACTTACCAAGTGCAAAAACTATACCATTTACAATACAACATGAACTTGATCTTTTCACAAAAACTTGTAGTAACTTGGAAATAAGTTTAGTGGGTTTAGTTATCCTCCAAAATATATTTACTTCTTGGTAAATCTTATTCTTGGAAGTTTTAGATGTTTACAACTTGTAAACATATTCTACAAAAATGTTTATTTATCCGCTCACTATGCCAACTGTGCTTTGTGCATCATGTATGTCACTAAAGTTTGTATGTAATAAATGGTGTGACGGTATGAAATGTGATGCACATGTATGTATGATACAGAAATCATAAAGCTGTTTATATCATCAGTTGTAATTAAGCACATTCATTAAGCACAAATTAATATTAATTAATTGTACGGATACCTGTAATTATGTGGGTTGTCACATTCTCCCCCTGTTAAGAAAATTTCATCCCAAAATTTTAGTTCTGCTTCTAGATGTAGGGGTCTTGGGGAACAAATGTGGGTATTTTTCTTTCATGCGATCCTCACGCTCCCACGTGAATTCTGGGCCATGTCGTGCATTCCATCAAACCTTGACGAGTTTGACACTACTCCGTCGTGTCTTGTTAATCTTCCAATCAGTAACCTCAACAGGTTCTTCAATAAAGTGGAGTGTGTCGTCAATATGAACTTCGTCGGCAGGAATGACCACTGTTTCTTGAGTTGGACTCTTTTTCAGATTTGATACATGAAATGTATCATGAACGCCATTTAGCTCTGCGGGTAGATCCAACTTGTATGCTACAAGACCAATACTTTCCAGGATTTTAAATGGTCCAATGTACCGCGGATTCAACTTCCCACGCTTCCCAAAGCGTGCCACACCCTTCCAGGGTGAAACCTTTAGCAAAACCATATCTCCCACCTCAAATTCCAGAGGTTTCCTTATTCGGTCCGCATAACTCTTTTGTCGATCACGAGCCGCTTTGATGCATTCTCGGATCTGTGTAATCTTATCAGTCGTCTCTTGAACCAATTCTGGACCAACAAGCTGTCTATCACCCGCGTCGGCCCAGCATAGCGGCGATCGACACTTGCGTCCATAGAGAGCTTCGAACGGTGCGGCCTGAATGCTTGCATGATAACTGTTGTTGTATGAAAATTCAACCATGGGTAAGTGAGTGTCCCAACTACCACCCAAATCCATTATGCAAGCTCGCAACATGTCTTCCAACGTTTGAATCGTTCGTTCACTCTGTCCGTCTGTTTGCGGGTGAAAGGCAGTACTCAGATTCAACTGAGAACTAAATGCTTCTTGGAAGGATTGCCAAATCCTTGACACGAACCTTCCGTCTCTATCAAAAATAATTGAGAGAGGCACTCCATGTCGTGCAATAATCTCTCTCAGGTATAGCTCAGCTAGCTTGCTAGTGTTGTCTTTCTCCTTGATTGGCAAAAAGTGTGCAGATTTCGTTAGACGGTCTACGATTACCCAAATCGTATCGTGACCTCCTGGTGTCTTTGGTAACTTAGTTATGAAATCCATGGAAATCTGCTCCCATTTCCATTTGGGTATTTCTGGTTGCTGCAGAAGTCCTGAAGGCTTCTGGTATTCGGCCTTTACCTTGGCGCAAGTCAAACATTTGCCAACATATATCTCAACATTGCCTTTCATTTTCGGCCACCAATAGAAATCCTTTAAATCTTGGTACATTTGATCCGATCCAGGATGGATCGAGTACCGTGATTTGTGAGCCTCATAAAAAATTACGTCTCTCAAACCACCGAAGAGAGGTTCTCCATCCCACGGAGATATTCATTCTCAAGGTTCCTTTCTTTGAGAGCTTCTCTCTGCGCGGCACGAATGCGCAATGAGAGGTCCGTTTGAATGATCATCTCCAAAGCTCAAACCCTTATGGGCTTGACTCTTTCCTTCCGACTCAGGGCATCAGCGACTACATTCGCCTTCCCTGGGTGATACTTGATCTCACAATCATAATCGTTTAATAACTCAACCCAGCGTCTCTGTCTCATGTTAAGCTCTTTCTGATCAAATATGTGTTGCAGGCTCTTGTGATCAGTATAGATTGTGCATCGCGTGCCATATAAGTAATGTCGCCAGATTTTCAAAGCAAACACCACCGCGCCCAATTCCAAATCATGCGTGGTGTAATTTTTCTCGTGGACCTTCAACTGGTGAGAAGCATATGCTATAACTTTCTATCACTGCATCAGCACGCAGCCTAAACCTTGACGCGAGGCGTCGCAATAAACCACGAAGTCGTCCGTGCCTTCGGGTAGAGATAAAATCGGTGCGTCACAAAGCTTGTTTTTCAACAACTGAAATGCTTCTTCTTGCTTGTCTCCCCATTCAAACTTCTTGTCTTTTTGTGTAAGGGAGGTAAATGGTTGAGCGATTTTTGAGAAATCCTCAATAAATCTGCGATAATACCCAGCCAAACCTAGGAACTGTCGAATCTCGGTTGGCGTCTTCGGAGTCTCCCAATTCTTGATCGCCTCGATCTTTGTGGGATCCACATGAATTCCATTTTTGTTAACTACATGGCTGAGAAACTGGACTTCGCGTAACCAGAACTCGCACTTCGAGAACTTAGCGTACAACTTCTCTTTCTTAAGCAGCTCTAGAATAGCTCTTAAATGTTGCTCATGCTCTTCTTTCGTCTTTGAATAAATCAAAATGTCATCAATAAACATGATCACAAACTTATCGAGGTAGGGCTTGCAGACTCTGTTCATCAAATCCATGAATACCGCTGGCTCGTTCGTCAGACCAAACGGCATAACCAGGAACTCGTAATGTCCATAGCGAGTCCTAAAGGCCGTCTTTGGAATACTTTCCTCTTGAATCCTCAACTGGTCATATCCCGATCGTAGATCGATCTTTGAGTAAAAAATCAAACCTTGTAATTGATCGAACAGGTCATCAATCCTTGGCAAAGGATATCTATTCTTGATAGTCAACTTGTTTAGCTCGCGGTAGTCGATACACATGCGAAAACTACCATCCTTTTTCTTAACGAACAAATCTGGAGCTCCCCAAGGCGAGAAGCTTGGTCTGATAAATCCCTTATCCAATAACTCCTGGAGTTGCGTTGACAGCTCTTGCATTTCCGAAGGCGCAAGTTGATAAGGTGCCTTAGCCACAGGCGCGACGCCTGGAACTAAGTCAATACGGAATTCGACTTGCCTTTGCGGCGACAATCCTGGCAAGTCTTCTGGAAAGACTTTAGGATACTCCTTCACAACTGGAATATCTTCTATCTTTGGCTCAGCGGCTTCTTTATCCACGATGTGTTCCAAGAAGGCAACACATCCCTTCTGCAAACACTTTTAAGCCTTCAAACAACTAATGATCTTTAAGGGCGTATCGCGCTTCTCCCCATGTACCACAATCGTTTCTCCATCCGCTATCGGGATGCGAATGATCTTCTCGTGACATACAATCTCGGCTCTGTTGCCTGACAATCAATCCATCCCTACTACCACGTCGAAGCTTCCCAACTCGACTGGCAGTAGATCCAGTGTAAACTCGCGTTCTCCCAGTTCTATCACGCATCCTCTGATGACTTCATTTGCCTCAACAAGCTTTCCATTTGCTAGTTCTATCGAATATGGGATATCTAGCTTACTGGCTACCAACCCAAGTATATTCTTAAATTCTAGCGATACGAAACTATAATCGGCACCGGTATCAAATAGCACAGATGCAAAGTGTTGGTTGATCGGGAACATACCAGTAACTACATTTCGATCTTGGCGCGCTTCCTTGCCCCGATATTGAAAACTCTTCCTTGTGCTTGATTGAGTTTCAGGCACTCTCGCTTGAAATGCCCAATGTCTCTACAATTGAAACAACCTGGTCCTCGACCATTACCGTTCCCATTACCCTGATTGTTTTTTTGGTTGCGATTCCCACCTCCAGCTTGATTTCCAAAATTTCCTCGATTACCATTTCCGCCATTCCCTCCTTGTGGGCGGTTTCCAATTCCATTCCCTCCACGGTTGTTGTTACCAAAACCACTTTGACCGCCACGACCAGTACCAACCCAGCATGTTTCTTTCGAGTGACCAACTCTCCCACAAGATTCACATTTTCCAGATCGGCATCGTCCCTCGTGATGCAACTGACACGCGTTACACTTGGGCAAGGTGCCCATATATCCCCTTCCTTTGGCCTTGGCCGGTGCGCTTGACTTATCCTTCTTGTTTGAACTGCTGGTACCTTTCTTAAAGTTGGAGAACTTTCTTTTGTTCTCTCTCGAGGACTCAGCGTGAGTTTCTTTCTTTTTCTGGTCAGAAATTGAAAACTTGTTTAATCTGATAGCTTCCTCAGTCAGTTACACGCTCAGATCGATAGCCTCAGTAATTGTTGCTGGCTTTGACGATGTTACCATACTCATAATCTGAGGTGCCAACCCCCAAATGAAACGCTCAACGCGTTTGAATTCTGGACTGACCATGTATGGTACCACGTGAGATAGATCGTGAAATCTCTGCACATATTCGGCGATCTTCGGGCCGTCCATCTTGAGGTTCCAGAATTCAGTTTCCAACTTTTGAATTTCGGCCCTGGAGCAATACTTTTTACGCATGAGTTCCTTTAACTCATTCCAAGTCAAAGCGTATGCTGCTGTCTCTCCCAGAGTTTGGACTTGGAGATTCCACGACGAAAGTGCTCCATCTATGAACAATCCAGAGATGTAGGTGACTTGTTGTTCTGGTGCGCATTTGCTCATTCTTATCGCTGAATCGGTCTTTTCCGTCCATCGAACATATGCTACAGCACCCCCGGTGCCGTCAAAATTCAGCGGTTTACAGTCTAAAAACTGCTTAAAGGTACAACCTGTACAAGTAACATCTTTCACAGGAAGTATTAGCGATTGCACATGGAATGTCCAAATGTAACGTAATGTGTCCCAAGCGACTTAAACATTACCATGTGGTGGGTGGTTCCTCGAGGTACCCCCGCTAGTTTCGGCGCGTGAGGCCTCGTAATTTGCTATTGCTCGGGAGATCCTTTCTTGTAATTCGGACTCAGTAGTGGGCAAACAATTTTCCCTTCGTGGAGGCATCTTCTATAAGAAGTTTGCGACGGTCAGGTCTTATGCATATAAGTATGTAGTACACGTATGTAATAACATTCATCAACACAAGTAACACATAACATCCCATGTCATAACACAAACAAGTAATCCAACAAAGCATGTAATGAGAATGTTGCAATTGAGCTATCATATATCAAGACCACAAGTACAGTTTACAAGTTTCACAATTGTATCATACATTAAAAGTGACCAAGGGTCACATCACCCTTGTCTGAATTGTCTAACAATCTACAACAACCAAAAGTCAAATGTCAAAAGTCATAATGTGGTCTTTAAAAGCTGTGCAATCAGGCTCAATAGCTGCACTCTCATCAAAAGCATGATATCTGCATCAAACCAAAAACCTCTAAGCTGATGGGGGAGGAGGAGGAGGTGGAGGAATGAAAAGCAAACGGCGCATACGTGCTAACTCCTCCTAGAGAGTATGAACAAGCTGCAACAAACAGCAAATCTGCTGCTCCATAGTAAGAAATCGGATGTCGAAATCCGGGTAAGGAAATAGTGGAGCAGCAAACTGTGATGGACCAGTACCAGGTGGAGGACGCGGGATCCTCTCTAGCTCAGTGACTCTACGACTCAACATATCCTGCTGGAGCTGCAAGGATAAAAGCAGATCATCCCTCGAGTATCCAATGTGGAAGGGATGGTATGGATCAGATATAGGCATCACGTTGGGCGGAAACCACAAAAATGGCTTGCCCGTGGGTGCAGAAGAAGAAGCCGTGTGTGGAAACTGTATCATGAAATGATCGGCTGCTGACACAAAAGGTACGCGACCGGGCTGCTGACTCGAAGGTCCTTCCCCGAGACGGGGAGGAGGGATATTCTGAATAAATGTGACTGGTGGATCTATGCGGGTGCATCAGACAAGTGTGGGTGAAACTGGGTGACATCAACGGGTGCATGAACATGTGCAGGAGGGGGAGTGACGGGTCTAACAAAAGGAGGATAGTCGTCGTCGTCCTCAATCCACCCATTACGGGTGTGAGCATATCTGGGGTCCACATGGGTAGCAAATGGAGCACGGTCAACAAGTATAGGGACCGGGTCAGGAAATAGTTGTGCAGAAACAGGTACATCAGCAGGGATAGGGTCATGCACGGGTAGAGGGTCGTGTGCCGGCATAGGCTCAGGTGCAATCTCAGGCTCTGGGTCAGCTGGAGCATACTCATGATCAGCGAGTATGTCAAGGATCTGATCATCAGGAAAAACAGGAGCCTCAAAAGTGGCTCGTCAGGTACAAACTCAATCTCATGATCTGGGTCAAAGTCATCTGAAAAAATGGGTGCAACATACATCGCCATGTCAGAATCAGTGTCAGTGGGGTAATGCTGCACGCCCCATGCGTGTAAAGTAGCAGATGATACGAACTCAAACGAATCGGGACCTGAATGGTCAGATGAGATCTCAACAGCAGGAATCTCGACCAATGGAACAGCAATGATATCAGCGACTGGAATCTCGACAAGAGGAACAACAACGTCGTCATCGACTGGGATCTCAACAAGAGGAATAGCAACATCATCATCAACCGGAGCCCCACCATCCTGGGCATCCTCAGGGGGACCCTCGATAAAGAGATCGATGTCTTCGTTAGACATATCATCAAGAGGCAGATCCTCCAAAGGAAATGCAGCGAGAGGAAAAGGAGCAGGGATCGGGACAAGAAGTAGATCCCCGTCAGGAAAACCATCAGCTATAGGTATGTCATCTCCAAAATCTGGTAAAGCGAATGGCTGAAAGTCATCATCGTCGATGCTCGTAGTGTCTGAAGTGAAAACCTTAGGGTCTGTGGCTATCTCGTCATCTGAGACTATGGCCATAGGGTCTAATGTATCGGATACTCCACTCTCAGAAGAAGATGACATAGTGTCTGTGACAAAACAATCACACATATGCACATATATCAACAATCATCAAATAAGCATGTAAGTAATGGCAATGTAAGCATGTAATCATCCTAGTCTTCCCCAGACTATCCCACCCAGCCTCTTAGACTGAACTCCCTAGTCTCTCAGACTAAAACCTTCCCAGTTTCCCAAACTGAACTACCCAGCCTCTCAGGCTAAACCTCCCAGTCTCTCAGACTGCCCAACTAGTCTCTCAGACTACCCAGTCTCTAAGACTAAATCTTCCCAGTCTCTAAGACTCAATTTTCCCAGCCTCTAAGACTAAACCTCCCCAGTCTCTAAGACTGAACTCCCTCAGTCTCTAAGACTGAACCTCCCCAGTCTCTAAGACTGAACCCCCTCAGTCTCTAAGACTGAACACCCTCAGTCTTTAAGACTGAACTCCCTCAGTCTCTAAGACTGAATTATAAACACGACCCTTTTGAAATGTGTTTTGTGCCTTTTTGTTTGTAGAAATGTTTGTTCCCTAGATCTGGACATTTTGTGTATGCAATGTAAAAATGTTTTCGTGAGAGCCCTAATGATCGTAGTCTAGACTCGAGAAAGAATCCTAGTTCGCTCCGATCGAAGCTCTGATACCAAGCTGTCACACCCTGACTTTTGCGGAAGCGTGGTTATTTGGTGTGATTTCTTAATACCATAGCAATCAATCATAACAATGCTATATGATAAAAACATGAGATGTTCATCCGTTAATTAAGTTTAGAAATTACCACAACATACTTGTCTTGAAAACATCGACACCGAAATAAGTTACAAACCATGACTTGTTTAACTGAGTTCATAAAGACTCCACAAAAGACTCTAAATAAAACCTGAGTTTAGAAACATGTATCCCGTCCAGGATTAGGATACACCCCCTAAACTCAACACCCATGGATAACATCTCTTATTTCACGACGCAGCTTGAAGACACATGCATTCCATGCCAGATCCACTAGTTCCCTGAAATACATGCAGTTTGAAAAATCAACAAAAGTTGAGCGAGTTCATGTGTATGTGAGTATGTATAAACCTTTGTAAACAGTGTATGTATGTATGTCCCGGTATGATTGCAAACAAGTAAAAGATCACTAATGGTTTGTAAGGCCACTGATATTTGTGACAGTGTAGGAAGACTCAAATAGATCTATCACTCATGACCCTCGGTCCTGGTACGAATATTAATGGTCCGGCTGGAAGACATAGTCACCACTATGGGCCGCCCCAGCCTCATTGGTGTGGGCTCGCTACACCCAAATAGATCTATCACTCATGACCCTCGGTCCTGGTACGAATATTAATGGTCCCAAGTATCAGCCTACCCTATCAAATGATCTATGGTTCTTTCCTAGGCTAATCATACCAATAGTATTGTAAGTAATCCTTTGTAACATGTATTTCACCTCCGAAGTAAGTAAACAAACAATTTAAAGAAAAGGGGGACATGAACTCACAGTATTGCGTCTTCAGAAATTGCAACTCAAGTCTCCGCAGCTAACACGACTACCTACAGTGTACTAACGTCTATTAGACGAACGGGTCATGCCTTGGCTTAGAGTTTAATGTTTTTGAGTTGCGCTTCTTATGTTATTCCAAGTTATAATTATTTGTTAAAATAATAATTATTTTAACTCCGAATTATATTTAATGTTTGGAATAATTGTTTAATCAATATCTTTGGTATTAATACTTCTCAAGTATTTTAACTCCGTATTTCCTTCCCAAGGATGGGGGTATTTTATACATGTATCTTTGTAGTTCCGAAATAATATATTTTTAAGTCCCACTTAGAAAATATATATAACTTATTTGTCAAAAATAATGTATTCCATGAAAATATATATTTTTATCTCCCAAAAATAATATATTTTCTTTTTGTCTGTTAGTGCACTATGTCTGTTGACTTCGTCTTGAATCATGTCATGAAATAGGATTGATAGATCAGGGGTCGTAGTTCGAGAAATAGTAGTTTAAGGTAATTTCGTTTGAAGTGGTTAATTCCGCTTGAAAGTTGCCTAGGGTAATTCCGCACGGAATTAGATTCCGTGTGAATCTAATTTCGTTTGTGTCTTGTTCAAGCGGAATTAGAACACTATATAAACCTTTCAAACGAAATCATTTGTAACGTTTGTCTGATTTGGTACTGAAGTGCTGCCAATTTGTCTTGAGGTGTTGTAACACTATTACATCAATAATAGAGACATATTAAAGTTAATCAAGCTGTTATCTTGTCCGTATCATTGATTCCGCCTTGGATTCGGATCCAAAACTCTTCTGAACGACTCATTCGTGTCATACAACGATCCTACAAGTGGTATCAGAGCTCAGGAGGAGGAGTTCTATCAAATTCAGCTTGATTTCATCAGAATTTCATACTTCTACACCTTCTTTTCTAAATTGAACAAGATTTAACGGTCAAAATGGTTTGAATTTCTCATATATCATGTGAAATAGTGTTTTAACTAATCCTTGAAAGAATTGGACTAAGATTCGATCTAAAACTGATAAAATGTGTAATTCCGTTTGAAAAACTGTTCGAACAAAATGACATCATCATAATTCCGTTTGAACTGGATCTTAATTCCGCACGGAATTAGCTACATTGGACTAATTTCGTTTGAGTGGTCCAAGCGAAATTAGTTTAATTTCGCTAATTTCGCTTCAAAGTTTAATTCCGCTTGGTATTTCCGCACGAAATTATAATTTCGTTTGATAGGGTGTTATTTCAAACGAAATTAGGGTAATTTCGTTTCAAAAGCTATTTTTGTTTGGCCGGGTAATTTCGTTTGGAGAAGTGATTTAGCTTGAGGGTTAATTTCGTTTGGAAGAAGAAATTTCGCGTCAAGATCATTTCACGTCAACTGAGTGTCAGTCTGTTTCAAATTGTTTGATATTGTTTAAACTGATTGTGTTTGTTTGATTGTTTTCGTATTCGAGGTAATTCAAGAATTTCATATCATGGCTGATGAGTTCTACAATACGTTCTACAACGCGTTTACATCCGAGTCTTCCGAAATCTCAACTGTCACACCAAAAACCATTACAAAAGCTATAAATGAGAATATTAAACATGATAACTTTTACGGCACACATTCAAAACCACCAACTCTGGAAAGCATTGAAGATTACACTTGGTGGAAAGATCGGTTCATCAACTGGGTAAAAGCTTATGCTCATGAAAGCTGGTTATGTTTGGAATTTGGTTATAAAAGACCGACTAATGATAAAGGAGAAGAGCTTCCACTCAAGAACTTACCCAAAGAAGACAAAGCAGAATTCTCAGCAGAACAAAGAATGATTGCTTTGATTCAATCTTTAATCAGGAATGACATGTTTACTTTATTGCAACATGACGAAACATCAAAATCTGTCTGGGAAGCCTTAAGGGTTAAAGCTGAGGGGGGTAAACAAATCAAGAAAAATAAAATTGCATTATTAAAGATAGAATTTGATTTGTTTGATAGTTTGAAAGATGAATCAGTTAGACAAATGATAGAGAGATTTGGTCATTTAAAAATTGAACTTGATCGGTTTGGTATTGTTAAAACTAGAGAAGAAATTATTGACAAAATCATAGAAGCGTTACCATGAGCTGATCAGTGGCAAACGTTTGTGTTTATTTTGAAAAATGATGCTTTATATGACACAATTTCTCTTGATGTCTTGATTGAAAAGATAGAAAGTCATTAGCTTGAATTGCAAAAGCAGAATAAGATGAGCAGTTCTTCACATCAACAGAATGTTGGTCTCTACTACAAAGGTAACTTACCTTCGGTGAAAGTTGGAGAATCACCAAAGACAGCATTCAGTGGTGAGAGGACAAAAGAACCTCAGAAAAGCTCATCAAGTTATGATCCGGGTTATCATTCATCGTCAAAAGCTATTTCTGAAGAATCAGAAGAGATACTATGTAACATTGCTCTTAAGTTGAAAAATTCTCCTGCTATAAGCATCAATGCAGCTAAATAGCAAATGAGTTTTCTTGCATCTGTTCTGGAATCGTATGAAGGTCTAGTTGCAGGTAGAATTGGAAACTCAGAGTTAACCAAAGAAGACTACGACCAGATTGATCCGGAAGAGATGGAACTCATTGACATCCGCTGGTGTTTAGCAAGTTGCATCCGCAGAGCTCAGAGATACATGGAGATTACTGGGAAACAATCATTAGGTGGTGCATCAACAAAACTTGGATTTGAAAAATCCAAAGTGACCTGCTTCAAATGTAAGCAAAAAGGTCATTTCAAGAGAGAATGCAACAATTCTGCGGTTGGTGGAAATGAACATCCGTTCAACGATGATTATTACCGAAAGGCAATATACCACCGAAGCAAAGAAGAGCCGAAAATGATCGAAGATAAACCCAGAGAGAAATCTAGAGCTTGTGCTGTAATCCATCATGATGAAGGATATGATTGGAGTCAGATTCTTCTAGAAGAAGATCGTGTGGATACTCGAGTTATAGCTCATGGTAGAAACCCATCAAAGAGCAATCATTATGTTTTTGTTGCTGAAATTAAAGAGGAAAACAAAGAAGAAAATGTTACAGTTGAAATCAAAGAGAAAACCAGAGAAGAGATTCTGAGTGAGAAAACTTACAGAGAAAGAAACATTGCCTGGAACAGAATGAATGAAATGCAAGAAGAATATGAAGATGCTGTCAGCTACAAAAGATGGGATAAGAAGCAAGAGTGTTATGTCAACAGATATGGTGAACCCGTTGTTCCCAAGAAAGACATAATCTATGATGATGTTCTTCTAGTAATTCCTCGAGCCGGAGAATATTATTCAAATTCTGTGAAAGTTGAAAATGTGAAGATTACTGAAGAAGAGAAGGTAGAAGAAAAAGTTGTTGTGAATGAAGAAGTTGTGAAAGAAGCAGTTACTGAAAAACTGCAGGTTGAAGAAGCTGGTGATGTTGGTGATGAAGTTGGTGTTGAAGAAAAACAAAAGAATGATGCTGATCAGACAGAAGTTGTAGCAAACACCAAAGTGCCAATCATTGAGGTAATTTCTGATTCTGAAATCTTAAAAACTGTTGAACAGTGCAAGAAATGCATGGAAACGTGCAGTGCTTGTATTGAAAAAGACGAAAGGTTCAGAACAAGAGATCTTGAATTTATCAAAATAGAAGAAGTTTTCAAAAGTAAATACAAAGAAATGTTAGAAAATGAAAAAGTTTTGTAAGATAATGATGAAAAACTTTTGGAAAAATGTACAAAATTAGAAAAAGAAAATAAAGCTTTGAAAGAAAATGTTTTGAAAATGAAAGAAGAATGTTCTCAAAAAGAAAATGATTGTCAAGAAATGAAAAAGGAATATGATTCAATAAAATTGGCTTATCACATTACAAAAGAATCATATGAAAAGGTGAAAAGTGAAATGAAATTTGTTCAATCAAGATTGAATTATTGTTCTGAAACAACTAAGGAGTATAAGTGAAATTATGAAATAAAGCAACAAGTTGTTAATTCTTACATTGAGGATGTTGCTAAACTTAAGCGTCAGATTGCTGATTTAGAACAGGATAATAACAAATTGAAAAGTTATCACGCGTCATCATATGTGCTTGAACGTATTTTCAATATAAAACCGGGAGATGGTGAGTCTGAGCAAAACAAGAAAGGCATTGGCTCAGAGTTTCATCAAGTTCCACCACCGGAAAAGTTTGCATTTTATGATGATGAAAAGGTCAAAAAAGCTTTCAACATGGTAGATCAATTGCCAGATAACATTGGCATAACCTATTCCAAATCTGATGATTCTAGTGATTCAGAGGTGGTAGGTAAAATCGTTGAAAGTGTGTTGAAAGAAGAGTCTGTTGAAACAGGTAAATCTGAATCACAGAATGAAAATGAAGGTAATTTTCATGATGGATATCTGAAAAACACAAAGTCTGAGAAAAGTTTGAATGATGATTCAAAAGGATTGGTTTATACCATGATTGGATCGGACAAATTATTCTTAGATGTTGTATTCCCAATTCAGAATGTGATTTCAGAAAAGGTTGACAAAGTTTTTAAAATGGTGGAGATTGAAAAGTCTGAGATTCCAAAGTTTGCTGGAAAAGGTCACAAAACTTTTTATAACAAACCTGGTTACAAGAAGAAAAACGTGAAGGCTGGGTTGGGTTATAAGAAGAAACAAAGTTGGAAAAGAAATGAAACACCGAATTTTCAGGCAAAAATGAATTTTGTTCAAGGAAGAAGTTTTGTAGAAGAGGAAAAACTTCAATTTAGACAACAGTCTAATGAAGAGTTCTATGCTCAAAAGGAAAAGCAACAACCACAAGTCAAAGATGTTTCAAAACGAACATGTTTCAAATGTGATCAAATGGGACATCTTGCACGAAAGTGTCCAAATCTGAAACCTGTGGATGTTGACAAAAAGCAGTCTAAAAATGTTGAAAAACAGAAATCTGAGAATGTGAGAGAAAGGTCAACCAGATTTGATTCAAAACAAACTTGGAGGTACAACACAAACAAGTTTGTTGCGAACCAAACTTGGAAATCAAACTCGAATAGGTTTGAGTCTAGACAGATGTGGAACTCTCACACACCCAGATTAAGAACAACACAGAATTGGAAAACAACGGTTGACGCAACGAAACCAAATGAGTTTTGGAAACCAAAAGTCATTGTTCAAAATCAAAATGTTCAAAAAGAGTCAAATTTTTACAAACGAGGTACTCTTAAAGGTCAAATTTGGAGTGCTAAGAAACAAGTTGTTCCGGTAAATGATGAAAAAGTTGAAGTCAAAATTGAAAAAGTCTTTGATGACAAAGATTTTCCGAAATTGCATGATACATATTGTGTTGAAATGCCTAAGGTCCAACAGACCTGGGCTAAATTGTTCAAGTGATTGAATAGTTGTATGTGCAGGTGCTCAAGAAAATTGAAGACTGTGAAAATGGAAAACAGAGCAGCCTGGCACAACAAGAAGAGGAGGTTGCTGAACCCTGGTTTGGTTGAAACAGGGAGTTTGTTTGATTTCTGTACATAAATAAACAATATTTCAAAAATCCTAAAAATTGAAAAATTTTGAAAAACCAAAAATATGTTTTTATTTTGTCAAAATTTTGAAAAACCAAAAATATGTTTGATTTTAAATTTGTAAAAAAATCAAAAATTACAAAAATATGTTGATTGAATACGCCGAAACCCTCACGGCTGAACAAACATGATTAATTTCACAAGATTGAAAAACGGTTTTCAAACTGTAAAATATCAATGTGTTGTAAATCATGGGGGTAATTACTGCTTTTCGTGTTATAATTTTTTGTGAATCAGTACATAAGAAGCAGAAAATGGATGGCGAGATAAAGCTATCAGTATCGGGTTGTCAAATTTTCTTTAAATGATTTTGCATTTTAGGGGGAGTATTATTGTCAGAAAATACAAAAACATTTGAAAATTTGAAAAAGCCAAAAACATGATAAAATTCAAAAATTGAGTTTTTGTGTAAAAAGAGGAAATGATAGTACATCAGTAGACAGTTACAGTATGCTAAAGAAATGTAATGATTAAATAGCGTTAAACAGTCTCACTGATGATATGCCGATAGGTTTTTATACATTTAGTAAACTTTTTCGAGATATAAACATAAATTCAAACTTACTTATTTCGTGGGGAACACTACTTGGATATATAGGTAACCCCTGAAATCTTGTTTGAAAGGTCCCTCTTTCTGAGATACTAGGTCTTTATACTCAGTGATATCTGGGGTATTATCCCGGGACTTCTGATTTTGCGGAAGCAATGGCCTAGTCCCCGTATAATACTTTCTGCTTGCTTGAAATATAGCGTTGCCCTCAGTACAAAAAATGATGAAACATTGAAAAATGCTAATCATGTGCTGTTGAAGAAAAGATCCTCTAAAGGGGACACACCAAAAGTCGAAGCCGTCATCTCTCTGCTGAACGAAAGTTCTGACTTGAGCTCTCACGGCCCTCGCAATTTAATCCCTTACAGATATCATCTAGGTATACTCACCTGTAAGACTGAATATTGGGATCTGGATACAGGAGTATATTCAAGAGGTGGGACACATGAATGAGTTTAAGTTCTTAATTCACCTAATTCGTATCCTGAATCAGTTGAAATTTGTGTGAAAATTTAAGTGGATCAATATATCGACAATCTAAGTGAATTGTTTAATTCTTAATGTGTAACAAAGCTCAACGGTACTTGTGACTTGTCAAAAACTGATATGATCCTCTGTCGCGAACTCAAACAAAAATATTGTTTGTAAATATGTTTGTAAATATTTCTTTACAGCTTTATGTTTCAGAAAAATACAAAAAGATTTTTGATTCTATTTTATTTTCGACAACTAATGTCTGAGTGCTGAGTTTCAAAATCTAAGTAAGCTGATTGTGTTTCTGAAAATAAAACAAGTTCATTAATTTGAAACTTGAAGTTTTTAAATCAAAAATCAAAAACAGTTTGTGATATCTCCAAGGTCATTAGTTTGGACTTGGATGATTAACTGTGAGGGATTTGGATTCTTAGATTGTTAAATTCTTTGTAAAAAAAAAACAGAGTTTGATGTTGGATTCTTACCGCTGTCAAATTTGTAAAGATTGTTGATAGGGGAAGTGGTTTAAAAAGTTGAGTAAAGCCAGATTACGATTTCTGGAAAATTAAAATTGCTTTCATTGTAAAATATTTTTTAGTATACGATGAGAGAGCCAGGTCATTTAATCCTGGATGTTCAAAATATTGTTTCTTATAAATGTTTGAGAAATTGCAGATATGATTCCAGACTACGATTCCGATAGCCGAGTCTAAGGGGGAGTCTGAAGACGAGCTTAAAGCAAGGAGGAGCTTGTAACCAGAAAGCAAGGTGTCGATTCCTAAAGCACAGAAGCTTGATGAAAGGGGGAGCCTGAGGAATCTGTTAATGTTAGAGTCAGAGTCAAATCCTGGTACAACATTCAAAGATAGAAGCTGATCAATGAAGAAAGATTGATGGATGCTTACAGTGTTAGACAATTTGGAAAGAGCAAAAAGACTGATCAAGACTGAAGAGGTGTCATGCTAAAGATTAGACGCTGAAGACTTCGTCAACATCCAAGGGGGAGTCTGTTAGTGCACTATGTCTGTTGACTTCGTCTTGAATCATGTCATGAAATAGGATTGATAGATCAGGGGTCGTAGTTCGAGAAATAGTAGTTTAAGGTAATTTCGTTTGAAGTGGTTAATTCCGCTTGAAAGTTGCCTAGGGTAATTCTGCACGGAATTAGATTCCGTGTGAATCTAATTTCGTTTGTGTCTTGTTCAAGCGGAATTAAAACACTATATAAACCTTTCAAACGAAATCATTTGTAACGTTTGTCTGATTTGGTACCGAAGTCCTGCCAATTTGTCTCGAGGTGCTGTAACCCTATTACATCAATAATAGAGACATATTAAAGTGAATCAAGCTGTTATCTTGTCCGTATCATTGATTCCGCCTTTGATTCGGATCCAAAACTCTTCTGAACGACTCATTCGGGTCATACAACGATCCTACATTGTCGAAAATATGATATAACTTGGTAACACGTACAAAAATCATATTTTCACTTCTTTCGTTTCCAAAATAATATTTACCAAAAATGTATTTGTAACGGTATTTTCCGGAATATTTCGTAAGTTACGTTTTTGCGTTCGGTTTCACAATATCAAGTGTGTAACTTAAATATTTATTCCTTGTGATTTTTGGTATTATTTTGGAGTTGTAAATTCATGGTTTTTGTTAAGTTATATTATTTTACCCTAAAATAATACAACTAGTCCACAAAATATACAAATATTCACACAAGTGTCTTAATATAAAATATATATTCTAAATATATATTTATCCGTTTTTATTTACAAAAACCAACCTCCTATACTTTGTATTTTGTAACAAAATTTATGGCAAAGTTTAGATTGAAAAGCATAGTTTAAACATACTTGTAAACACTTGTTTAGAAAATATTTTCTAAGTGTTTGAATTTTTAGAAAATTTCGCCATAGTTTCCTTTGAAAATAGAGGTGTCCATGCTATTTAGCATATCATTTTCTTTTCAAAAATCATTACAACAATCAACAATCAACTCTAGACAATAATATACTTACCAAGTGCAAAAACTATTCCATTTACAATACAACATGAACTTGATCTTTTCACAAAAACTTGTAGTAACTTGGAAATAAGTTTAGTAGGTTTAGTTATCCTCCAAAATATATTTACTTCATGGTAAATCTTATTCTTGGAAGTTTTAGATGTTTACAACTTGTAAACATATTCTACAAAAATGTTTATTTATTAGATCTTCTTGTTTCAAAAGTATTTGTACACTTATTTTTCCACTAAATATAGTGTAGGTTTAAGTAAAAACTATGATCTTCCAAAAATCATGCTTTAAACTTGGTTTTCTTGGAAAATCATTCACAAGTCTTGAATCTATAAGTTTACAAGGTCACTTTGATCATTGTTTTACAAGAAATCATTTTTATTTATCAAGTTCATGTGTTCACTAGAAGATGATCATCATATGTTGTTACAAGATCATCCTCCTACTTGCTAGATCAAGTGTTTAAACATCATCTAGCAAGCTTCATGTGATGATTAACATCATCATCTCAAGTAATCAACAATCAAACATTATACATACACTAAACAACATCATATCATCCATATATCATCATATTTCATCTTATATTTCAAGATTCAAGTGTATGTCTTTTAGTGTTCTTGTTATTTCATCATAATATATCTTTTATCCACTAAAAATATGAAGTAACAAGAGTTACAAGAAGCTTACTACTTGTGACACCTGTGCCTCCACGGCCATCAAACAAATATCTAAATCAATGAAATATTGTATTTCATACTTGGGATTTGTATAAATATGTATGTCATTTGCACATATCAATTCTTGTTCGATTTCGAGCTCTAAATCGCTTTCTGGGAAGTTATACGCGAACTGGTGCGTAAACGTAATCAGTTTAATGCAACAAACACTCCGGAATAGTGACATGGGCTTAACATACCTTAAATAACCTTTACATAACCTAGAAATAAGTTTTGGATGGTTTGGTGTGTCGAAATCAAGTTTATTCGCTTACAGGGATTAAATTCGACAAACTGCGAAAGTATGCCGATTTGAACTGTAACGAACATTCCGGGACATGATCATAAGTTAAACATACCATAAATATGCTTTATATAGCTTATAAATAGGCTTTGAGGGGTTCAGTGTCCTAAAATAAACTTTTTGGTCATTCAGGGACTAAAAGCGTCAAAAAGTGCATAAGTTTGCATTTTCGCGCACATCTTACGTTATGAATACATTCGGACATCCAAAAATTTATGTAATCATTAAAATATTTTATTTTAGTGATTGGAATGATAAAATTCCATTCGTCGCGTAATTTGGTTCGTTTTTCGCGTTCGTTCGTGTTTCGTCGTAATTAACCGAACAACGCAACCGTACGACCAAACGAACTGACATCCGACATATTTCTGAGTATGTTTCATGTCCACTATGTTTAGGCATCATTTTAGAGCCTTAAAGTTGGCTTAACGAGCCTTAGATAGTTCAAAATGAGCTTAAATCACTAACAGGGACTGAAACTGCAACTTTGGAAAGCTGTTGCTGACCTGCAGAGTCCAGGCGGGCTGCGTAGGCCAAGCCTGTCTCTTACGCGGGCTGCGTGGGAACATCAGACCTGCACATAATTGTTTTTCCAGCTGTTTCCAGCTGTTCAACCTGTTTTACTCACTTGCAAATGGTTTTCTAACAATATATGGGCCATTTTTGAGTGCCCATTGTATTGCAAATCAGTGGGTGCAAGTGTAGGGATGAGATTTAAGCTCGGGAATTGAGGAACGATCCTAACGGTCCTATAAATCCTATATAAACCCCACCCCTTGCTTCAAAACCCACTTGATTTCTGAGATTTCTCTAAGTTGAAGTGTTAACCACTTCATACCTGAGAATACTTGGAAAATCAAACTTGCTTGTGTCACACCCCGACCACGTAAAACAACAAACCGTGGTGGAAACGTCGGGGAGTGTTGTAACAGAATCATCGTTTCAACAACCATGGTAATTAAAAGTTTCGTTTTATTGATTCATTAAGTAATTTACATTGTCTTAAAACCAAACAAACAAATTAAACATCGTCTACTATCGTTTTTATGTCACTAAGGCCTTGTCCAGATCCTAAGTGAACATGCTTCCTAGCAATCATCACGCAACATCACCTGAAACATATGTAAAAACAAAGTCAGCAAAGAAATGCTGGCGAGCACATAGGTTTTATAAGAGTATCGGAATTATGGCTCGTTTATGTATATATTGCAATACCTCGAAAACCTTGTTTTGAAAAGTTTATAGTATTGCAACATGATTAACCAACTCAAATCAAGATGGTTATAATTTATAAAATCTCATAGCCATGATTCCTAACTCAAATACTTTTCGTTTTAGTAAACCAATTCGTAAAACATCTCGTTGAAACTTGTTAATAAAACTCGTATGGTTTATATCATTTCGAAAACCTCACCGTGTGACATCATTTCCAAAAATCGTTTCCCAAGTGAACTAAATAATGACATGAAATGTAATATGATAAAAGCACTTATATATAAGATGTACAAGCGGCGTATCTACCACGCTTTTATCATGTTACACCCGTCCCATTACCTAATCACAACCCAAACCAATCGTTCGTTGAATTCGTTTATATCGTTTAAGTCGTTCCAAATCATCTAACTCGTCCCAAAATCGTTTTCGTTTTAATTGTGAAACTACATTTGGTCGTCTCGCTAATAACATTCAAACCTTCGTGACTCGACTACCTCGTTTCTCGTATTAATAAACCACCAAAGGGTAAGTTAACAATTATCAGATTCAGTCGTTACCTACATAACCCCCACACATAACCATGGGTGTAGTCTGATAACGGGATTTATCAGATCCTATGGTACCATAAGCTAATACTGGTCGGCTTGATCAATGCTAATGAATGTCATTCATTATGTAGTTACAACCAACAAGTTTCGTTCACATTATCGAAATCGTATTTAGCTTAATATAAACCATCTTAATCGTTTTTGAAAACATCGTTAAAATATCGAAATCGTTTTAATACATATGAATCACCCCAAAACAATTGAAAATAGTAAAATAGGGGAAACTATGTACTCACATTGAATGATAGGGTATCCTTGATCTAAAGAACTTAGCGAAGCTCAGACAAACCAAGGAAATTCAAGTAGTACCTAGTAATCGGATCACTAGTAAATAAATCAACACCTAAATCAGAAGATCGGATAGAATGAGGTCTTGTAAACCAAATGAGTGTTGGAACTCATGTGATATGGTTTAACAAAGCCTACATCCTAACTCGGAACTTAGCCTAAGTGCTTTCGACCCGTTACGACCTATTAAGGTAGCTTAAGCTACCTTAATGCGTCGTTCGCGCGAAACTATGTTCGGATGGTTAACTATGTGCTATGTCAAGTCTTACATGCCCAATAATACCTAATCATGTTACTAAATCAGATTATATGTCAAAAACATGTTCACATATGTAAAATATGTATTTATGCTTCAAAAGGGCGTTTTAGTCATTTCCTATGGGCATACAAGCTACTTAAGAAATAACTAACCAATCCTATGTGATCATAAGGTATAACCTCAGTGGTTATTCCCTATGCAACTATGATCACTAATCAAGCTTGGTGGGATCCTAATGATCGACCAAACGGGTCGGGTTCGAAAGTCTAAGCGGTTGTTTAGACCGCTTAACTTACGACCCTAAACAAGCACTAAACTAATAGTGACGAGTTAAACATGTCAAAACATGTTTAACTAACTTATAAAATTGATTTGGTATCAAAACAAAGTGTTTTGATACCTATAAGTAGTTCCGTTGCAAAATGCATGCTAAAACGCATTTTGACCAAAACTTTGACTCGTCACTACGCCTAGTTAATGTGGTAATCAGTAGGTATAATCGCTACGGATTATAACCATCGTGATTACAATCACGTTGCAAAGTTCAATTGAACTTTGACTTGACCAATTGATGGTCAAAACCGAAAGTCAAACTGTTGGCCAAACTGTTTGACTTTCTGCTTAAACATAAAGAATAAGCATGAAAGAAGACATACAAAGGTCCAATGCTTGAATAAAGAAGACAAGAAAATCCAGAAAATAGAATAACCAAGCTTGAAGGAGCTCCAAATTCAGAGATAGAGAAGAGAAGAACGAGCAATGGATGAGGAGGTTGGCCATGATACTTATAGTTGTTGCAAACTCACAATATCAAGACACATGTTTGTGCGGCCAACAAGCAATGATCTTGACCCTACAAGTGTTAGAAACTGATTGGGAACCTTGGTGAACACTTAAACTTGCTCAACACACCAGAAAATTGCATAATAGCCCCTGAATTATGAATCTGTTGCTGAAAAATCAGTTTCTGATGCTGGGTATCCTCACACAGCCCGCGTAAGAGGAGACACCAGGCTTACGCGGCCCGCCTGGGCAGACTATGCAGAAATTGCAGTTTAGTCCCTGAACTTGTAAAACTTGCATTTCGGCTCATTTCAGGCCCTTTTGACCCCCGTTAAGCCATTTTTAAGGCTCTACAAGGTCAATAAAGTTTAGAGGACTCAAAATGTGCTCGGAAAACTCTCAGATGTTGGCTCGTTTGGTCGTACGGTCGCGTTATTCGTTAAATTACGACGAAACTCAAACGGACGCGAAAACGAACCAAATTAACCGACGAATGGAATTTTTGCATGCCGATCACTAAAATAAGAATATTTTAGTGTGCAAAAAAATTTTGGGTGTCCAAATGTGGCCAGAACGTAAGTTATGCGCGGAAATGCAAACTTATGTCGTTTTTGACACTTTTAGTCCCTGTAAGATCAAATAAGCATGTTTTCGCATACCGAACCCCTCAAAGCTTATTTCTAAGCTATATTTAGGCTAGTTATGGTATGTTTAGCTTATGATCAAGTTCCGTACTGTTCGACACCATACGAATCGGTATAGTTTCGCAGTTTGACACAAATAGTCCCTGCGATCGAATAGACTTGTTTTCAACACACCAAACCATCCAAAACTTATTTCTAAGTTATGTAAAGGTTATTTTAGGTATGTTAAGCCTATGTCACTATTCCGGAGTGTTTGTCATGTTAAACTGACTGCGTTTACGCACCAGTTTGCGTATAACCTTCCAGTAAGCGATTTAAAGCTTGAAATCGGAATCGAATCGAATTGTAAAGTCAAAAAACACAAAAACACACATAATAACACCACAACACATCGTTTTATTAACAATTAACATTGTTTTACATTGTACATCGATTATAGAGCACAGTTGTCACAGTCTCCTCTACTTTAGGAAATTTCGTCCCGAAATTTTAACTAGAGGAAACTTGTGAGAACAACTGCGGATATTTCGCCTTCATTTGGTCCTTACGTTCCCAAGTAAATTCTGGGCCACGTTTGGATTCCCAGCGAATCTTGACCAAATGAATTCGTTTGTTCTTCAACTGTTTGTATGTACGGTCCACTATCTCCACAGGTTTCTCGACAAAGTGCATCGTTTCATCGATTTGGATTTCGTCGAGTGGAATGTGAAGATCAGCGTCAGCTAAACACTTTCGCAGATTGGACACGTGAAAATTTGGATGAATATTTCCAAGCTCTGGAGGTAGCTCTAGTCGATATGCAACCTTTCCAACCCTTTCAACAATCTTAAATGGTCCAACATATCGTGGTGCAAGTTTTCCTTTCTTTCCAAATCTCACCACTCCCTTCCAAGGTGACACCTTGAGTAGGACACGGTCTCCGACTTGGAATTCTAAGGGTTTACGTGGCATATCCGCATAACTCTTTTGACGGCATCTATCTGTCACAAGATTATCGCGGATTTTCTTGATTTTGTCTGTTGTTTCCAGAACAAGCTCCGGTCCAGTAAGCTGAGCTTCACCGGTCTCGTTCCAACAAACAGGTGAACGACATTTTCGACCGTAGAGAGCTTCGAATGGTGCCATATTAATGCTAGCATGATAACTATTGTTGTAAGAGAACTCGATTAATGACAGATGAGAATCCCAATTACCACCAAAGTCTATCACGCATGCTCTAAGCATATCTTCCAAAGTTTGAATCGTTCTCTCAGATTGTCCATCTGTTTAGGGATGATAAGCAGTGCTTAGATTTAGTTGGGTTCCCATAGCAGATTGCATGGTCTTCCAAAAATGAGATGAAAATCGAGCATCACGATCGGAAATGATATCCAAAGGAACACCATGTCGTGATACAATCTCATCAACATAAATCTTTGCAAGTTTATCCGCAGATAGATCCTCGCGAATCGGAATAAAATCAGCTGACTTCGTTAATCGATCGATAATAACCCAAATAACATCATGACCTTTAGATGTACGTGGTAATTTAGTGATGAGATCCATTGCAATGTTCTCCCACTTCCAAACCGGTATCTCTGGTTGTACGAGCAAACCAGATGGTCGTTGATGTTCAGCCTTGACTTTGAAACAAGTTAGGTGTCACACCCCCAAAATCCACACGCGGAGTATCACCGTTTGGAGGCGTGACTGACCAGGATCCAGCCACCAATCATATTGAACAAGCATGTAAGTAATTATAAAAACCCAACCAATACAATTGGTGTCCAAACAAAACATAGTTTAAGTTGCAAGCGGAAGCATAACGTTTAAAACCAAAATAAAATATAAGTTCAATGTTTCACATGGCACACAGTTGTCCATGCCCCACAACGACTCTTCCCCTTGCAAGCTCCAGCTAAGTACCTATTGACTTGCAAAGCATGTAGTAACGAGTCAACAACAATGTTGAGCGAGTTCACAGTTGGGTGTTTGTTTTAAGTTGTTTCGAAAACGGTTTCCTTTAACTGGCGTTCCTACCGTGGGGGTTACCCCATAGTTGAAAACGTGTTTTGTTCATTCCCGGTTTACTCTTGCAATCCAGCCGTGGGGGCTACCCCATGTTTAGTTATCTGGCTTTTCGGCCATGGGGGCTACCCCATGTATATACTACTAGACTCGTTACCATATCGACTGCTGACTGTAGTCATGTTTATGTGCCCTGAACTGTCAATGTCTATCATCATTGACGTGCCCAGATCCATTAGTTCACACCCGTCCTCTGCGACACGGTGTGAGGCTTGTCAGACCTAAATAGCGCTATCTAACTAATGACCCGCTCGCCATTGGCCCGGCGATTAAGTCGATATGAAAATGAGGGACTTCGTAATAGAGTTTTGGTCTAGTAAAAGTTAACTGTCCATGAGGACGAGGAATTATATTCCTGAACCAGTACTGTCCTACCCAAGAAAGGACGAGGAATCCGTATTCCTTAACCCATTCCCAACCCCTGGGAATCCCATGCTTTGTAAAGAGTGTGAACTCACCTTGGTTTGCTCGGCAGATACACAGAAAGGTCAATCGAGCTAGTTGAGGCTAACCACGTCCTAACATGGTTACCATACAGTCAGGTCTAGGTTCAAGTAGTGCACATATGTTTACATAGAGATAGCAAGTTACGAACACATGGTATACACGACATACACGTAAGCAATATCAGACAAGTAAATAACAAAGCCCAAAATGAATAGTCGGCCCAACCTATTGTGCGATCCGCACGATTTGTGCGATCCACAATGGGTTGTGCGATCAGCTATAAGCCCGACCCAAAACAACATAAACAGTCCAACACGTATACGGCCCAACAGATAAACAGCAAACATTAGTTTTTGTGCGATTCGAACGGACTTGTGCGGTCCGGGTTATCTTGTGCGATCATGCATTAACAGTTACACATATATGGTATTATTCAATTACAATAATCAATCATTTGACACAATAATGTGAGCATCAATTAATCAAGAGCACATACCGATGGCATTCAACCTAATCATACATGTATGACTTTATCACTTTACTCATTCCTATGAAAACTCACATGGCTACTGTCATGATCACATGCATTATCTTATAATATGCACTATCTTATAATATGCACTATCTTATTAGATTATTCAATTCACATAACATCATTCCCAATACATAATTTCAACAGTATGTTTACACATGACATGAAATCACCTAAAAAAAAGAATAACTCATTATAACCATCATTAAGATATGCACATGGTATATTAGATCAAGACTACAACAAACATGGCCGCCATTTATTATTCAAGGCTATCCAACCTTTACCAACCATGCAATCTCAATCCTATTGGACCCCTAACTCAACTGTTACATCAAGTTTTATTATAGATCACATGCCATTCATAATGAAATTCTAGATCCATACTTTCACATGAAAACATATAGGCTATAACATCCTGGTTGAAGATCTACGCAAGCATAACTTTATCGTACATATACAATTCATCAATCAAGATCGTACATTAACAGGATCCTTAAATATAACATAATAAATAATTACCAACATGAAAAGATTATACTAACCGAATAAAGAACGATCAAACCAAAAGGATCTAACTTCGAATAAGAGAAAAGGCAGCCGTCGAGTTTCACAGGAGAGCGAGAGAGAATGTGAGAAGTAGTTAGGGTTTGATAATAAACAATTTCGTAAACCTTAAACATGTTTAAGCGAACCAATCAGGCCATTGGGCCGTGTTTAACTTTGGGCCCAACACTTCCGTTGAAATCAAAAGGGATTTCGTGAGGTGGGGTTTTCGGGTGGAGAGGGTGTTGGTCAACATTTATTAACTAACTAACACATATATTATTAATATAAGATACACATCAATGCAGGTGGATGATTCGGGTGTAGGTATTTTCGTGGTTAGGGGTTTTCGGCAAAGACTCAACATTTTGTTTTAAATATATATATACTATCATAATATCAATACACAATATATAACACATATTTACATATCATGCATACCACAAATCTACACACACTTAGCAAGTAAGTACCAAGTCAAATCGAGTAGAGACCTTGAAAAACTCGGGTTGTCACATTATCCCCATGTTGAAAGAAATTTCGTCCCGAAATTTGGTACGTACTCACTGAGGAAGCTAGTTAAGTTGCATGGTTTTCCTGGGGTGTCACATTAGGCATTTCGATACATACAAGGAAACATCTTTCTTCATACCAGGCCACCAGAACTTAGTACGAAGATCCTTGTACATTTTATCAGCACCAGGATGGATAGAATATCGAGACTTATGAGATTCGTCCATCACTAAAGTGCGAAGATCGTCTTGTTTCAGAATCCACAAACGATCCTTGAAATAGAGTAAACCATCATCCTTTGCTTCGAGTTTAAGCTCAAGCTGATGTGGTAATTCCTTACCTATCAAATCTTGTGAAACACAAGATTGCTGAGCTTGAAGAACACGAGTTTGTAGATCAGATAAAGTTCGAACAGAATGAAGCTTGACTCGCTCTTTTTGACTAAGCGCATTGGCTACGACATTCGCCTTACCAGGAGGGTAGCGAATCTCGCAATCATAGTCGTTCAAGAGTTCAACCCAACGACGTTGCCTCATGTTGAGCTCTTTCTGATTAAGAATATGCTGGAGACTTTTATGGTCTGTGAAAACCACACACTTCGTGCCATAAAGGTAGTGTCTCCAGATTTTGAGAGCGAAAACCACAGCTCCTAACTCAAGATCGTGAGTCGTATAGTTCTTCTCGTGAACTTTCAATTGTCTAGACGCATACGCAATAACTTTGTCTCGTTGCATGAGAACACAACCAAGGCCTAAGTTGGATGCATCACAGTAGACAACGAAATCATCGTTTCCCTCGGGCAGAGATAGAACAGGAGCATCACATAGCTTCTGTTTTAGCGTTTGGAACGCTTCTTCTTGCTTGGGTCCCCACTCAAAAGGCTTATTATTTTGACTTAAAGCAGTGAGTGGAACCGCAATCTTTGAGAAATTAGAAATGAATCGACGATATTATCTAGCGAGACCTAGGAAAGAACGAATCTCTGTCGGTGTCGTTGGTGTATTCCAATCCTTGATTGCAACAATCTTGGATGGATCCACATGAATACCTTGCTCGTTGACAATATGTCCCAAAAACTGAACTTCTTTAAGCCAAAATTCACACTTGGAGAATTTAGCAAAAAGTTGTTCCTTCTTCAGGAGTTCCAATGTCAAATGAAGGTGTTGCTCGTGATTGGCTCGAGACTTTGAATAAATGAGGATATCGTCGATAAATACAATGATGAACTTGTCTAAATAAGGTTTGCAGACCCTATTCATTAAGTCCATAAAGATAGCTGGAGCATTCGTCAAACCAAAAGGCAGGAATGTGAACTCGTAATGCCCATATCTCGTGCGGAATGCAGTTTTGGGAATATCTTCTTCGAATACACGAAGCTGATGATACCCAGAACGCAGATTGATCTTGGAGAAACAGGTAGCACCTTGCAGCTGATCAAAGCGATCATCGATTCGGGGTAGGGGATATGGATTCTTGATGGTAAGCTTATTAAGCTCACGATAATCGATACACATTCGAAAAGATCCATCTTTCTTTTTCACAAAGAGGACAGGAGCGCCCCAAGGTGAATAACTCGGACGGATGAATCCTTTATCAGATAACTCTTGAAGCTGTTTCGATAACTCTTGCATCTCAGACGGTGCAAGACGATAAGGTGCTTTCGCAATCGGGTTAGCATTGGGTACAAGATCAATATGGAACTCGACTTGATGAACTGGAGGCAAACCAGGCAGTTCATCAGGAAACACCTCTGGATAATCCCGAATAATCAGAATATCCTGAATACTCTTGTTCTTGCCTTTCTCCTCGGTGACATGTGCCAGGAAGGCAACATATCCTTTTCGTAAGTAACTTTGGGCCTTCGTACATGACATGAGTTTCAAACCACCAGATGGTTTCTCACCACGAACCTCTAGGACATCACCAGAAGAAAGAGGAATACAAATGATCTTATCAAAACAAACCACCTCAGCATGATGTTTGGTTAACCAATCCATCCCCACGATAATGTCGAAACTCCCAAGTTGCATCGGTACGAGGTCAAATGGGAAAAGATGGTTATCAAGGTTCAATTGACAACCATGAATAACAGAATCAAGAACAAGAGGTTTACCAGTAGCAACTTCAACAGATAAGGGTTTCCTTAGTTTAGTTCTAGGTATCGCAAGTAAAGGCTCAAAGGATAACGAAACAAAACTCCTATCGTCACCAGAATCGAAAAGAACAGATGCAAGTTGATTGTTAACAAGGAACGTACCGTTAACAAGAAAGGTACCATGGACAACGAGGTTGTCAGCTCGAGCCTCATTTGCATTCAGATTGTATGCTCGTCCACGAGCGGGATTCACATTTGCGTTTACATTCGGATTTTCATTCGCATTCGAATTCGCAATCCTCGGACAATTGGATAAAAGAGGTATTGAAAACATCGCCAAAACACAAGGAGTGCGATCATTTGTTCATTACCACGAACAAACAAATGATACGCAGTGACAAATCAAAGTAAATGGGTCATAATAATGTATCACTGAAGACATGCTCGCCTTTAAGTGAACACTCACCCCAAGAGTTCCCAGGTAAGAGTGACTGGTCCGATACTGCGGATTTGTACGAACACTCTAGCCTTAGACAGAAAACTCAGGGTACAGGCATTCACTCTTCCAGTTTGCACGTGTTCACATTATTTAGACCCAAACTTTGACGAGAATTTGAAAATTCAGAGGGCATAAAGCCGAAAATGAATCAAACTGGAAGGGTTCAAAACCTTACAATCAATCATCCAAGGATAGATGATTAATTTTCGAAGCGGATTCGTTATTGTGTTCTCGTTGTGGTTATCACCTAAGGATAGGTGACGGTATTGTTTTAAAATCTAAACGCAAGATAACTCACGTTAGGGTCCTAGAAAGTTATAGTCTAGGTCAAAGCATTACTAACCTAATTCCCTATAACCATTGGCTCTGATACCAACTCTTCTGTCACACCCCGACCACGTAAAACAATAAACCGTGGCGGAAACATCGGGGAGTGTTGTAACAGAATCATCGTTTCAACAACCATGGTAATTAAAAGTTTCGTTTTATTGATTCATTAAGTAATTTACATTGTCTTAAAACCAAACAAACAAATTAAACATCGTCTACTATCGTTTTTATGTCACTAGGGCCTTGTCCAGATCCTAAGTGAACATGCTTCCTAGCAATCATCACGCAACATCACCTGAAACATATGTAAAAACAAAGTCAGCAAAGAAATGCTGGCGAGCACATAGGTTTTATAAGAGTATCGGAATTATGGCTCGTTTATGTATATATTGCAATACCTCGAAAACCTTGTTTTGAAAAGTTTATAGTATTGCAACATGATTAACCAACTCAAATCAAGATGGTTATAATTTATAAAATCTCGTAGCCATTATTCCTAACTCAAATACTTTTCGTTTTAGTAAACCAATTCGTAAAACATCTCGTTGAAACTCGTTAATAAAACTCGTATGGTTTATATCATTTCGAAAACCTCGTTGTGTGACATCGTTTCCAAAAATCGTTTCCCAAGTGAACTAAATAATGACATGAAATGTAATATGATAAAAGAACTTATATATAAGATGTACTAGCGGCGTATCTACCATGCTTTTATCATGTTACACCCATCCCATTACCTAATCACAACCCAAACCAATCGTTCGTTCAAATCGTTTATATCGTTTAAGTCGTTCCAAATCATCTAACTCGTCCCAAAATCGTTTTCGTTTTAATTGTGAAACTACTTTTGGTCGTCTCGCTAATAACATTCAAACCTTCGTGACTCGACTACCTCATTTCTCGTATTAACAAACCACCAAAGGGTAAGTTAACAATCATCAGATTCAGTCGTTACCTACATAACCCCCACACATAACCATGGGTGTAGTCTGATAACGGGATTTGTCAGATCCTATGGTACCATAACCTAATACTGGTTGGCTTGATCAATGTTAATGAAGGTCACTCGTTATGTAGTTACAACCAACAAGTTTCGTTCACATTATCGAAATCGTATTTAGCTTAATATAAACCATCTTAATCGTTTTTGAAAACATCGTTAAAATATCGAAATCGTTTTAATACATATGAATCACCCCAAAACAATTGAAAATAGTAAAATAGGGGAAACTATGTACTCACATTGAATGATAGGGTATCCTTGATCTAAAGAACTTAGCGAAGCTCAGACAAACCAAGGAAATTCAAGTAGTACCTAGTAATCGGATCACTAGTAAATAAATCAACACTTAATCGGAAGATCGGATAGAATGAGGTCTTGTAAACCAAATGAGTGTTGGAACTCATGTGATATGGTTTAACAAAGCCTAGATCCTAACTCGGAACTTAGCCTAAGTGCTTTCGACCTGTTACGACCTATTAAGGTAGCTTAAGCTACTTTAACGCGTCGTTCGCGCGAAACTATGTTCGAATAGTTAACTATGTGCTATGTCAAGTCTTACATGCCCAATAATACCTAAACATGTTACTAAATCAGATTATATGTCAAAAACATGTTCACATATGTAAAATATGTATTTATGCATCAAAAGGGCGTTTTGGTCATTTCCTATGGGCATATAAGCTACTTAACAAATAACCAACCAATCCTATGTGATCATAAGGTATAACCTCAGTGGTTATTCCCTATGCAACTATGATCACTAATCAAGCTTGGTCGATCCTAATGATCGACCAAACGGGTCAGGTTTGAAAGTCTAAGCGGTTGTTTAGACCGCTTAACTTACGACCCTAAACAAGCACTAAACTAATAGTGATGAGTTAAACATGTCAAAACATGTTTAACTAACTTATAAAACTGATTTGGTATCAAAACAAAGTGTTTTGATACCTATAAGTAGTTCCGTTGCAAAATGCGTGCTAAAACGCATTTTGACCGAAACTTTGACTCGTCACTACGCCTAGTTAACGTGGTAATCAGTAGGTATAATCGCTACGGATTATAACCATCGTGATTACAATCACGTTGCAAAGTTAAATTGAACTTTGACTTGACCAATTGATGGTCAAAACCGAAAGTCAAACTGTTGGCCAAACTGTTTGACTTTCTGCTTAAACATAAAGAATAAGCATGAAAGAAGACATACAAAGGTCCAATGCTTGAGTACAGAAGATAAGAAAATCCAGAAAATAGAATATCCAAGCTTGAAGGAGCTCCAAATTCAGAGATAGAGAAGAGAAGAGAGGAACGAGCAATGGATGAGGAGGTTGGCCATGCTATTTATAGTTGTAGCAAACTCACAAGATCAAGACACATGTTTGTGTGGTCAACCAGCAATGATCTTGACCCTACATGTGTTAGGAACTGATTGGGAACCTTGGTGAACACTTAAACTTGCTCAACACACCAGAAAATTGCATAACAGCCCCTGAATTATGAATATGTTGCTGAAAAATCAGTTTCTGAGGCTGGGTGTCCTCACACGGCCCGCGTAAGAGGAGACACCAGGCTTACGCGGCCTGCCTGGGCAGACTATGTAGAAATTGCAGTTTAGCCCCTGAACTTGTAAAACTTGCATTTCGGCTCATTTCAGGCCCTTTTGACCCTCGTTAAGCCATTTTCAAGGCTCTACAAGGTCAATAAAGTTTAGAGGACTCAAAATGTGCTTGGAAAACTCTCGGATGTCGGCTCGTTTGGTCGTACGGTCGCGTTATTCGTTAAATTACGACGAAACTCAAACGGACGCGAAAACGAACCAAATTAAGCGACGAATGGAATTTTTGCATGCCGATCACTAAAATAAAAATATTTAAGTGTGTACAAAAATTTTGGGTGTCCAAATGTGGTCAGAACGTAAGTTATGTTTTTGACACTTTTAGTCCCTGTAAGATCAAATAAGCATGTTTTTGCATACCGAACCCCTCAAAGCTTATTTCTAAGATATTTTTAGGCTATTTATGGTATGTTTAGCTTATGATCAAGTTCCAGACTGTTCGACACCATACGAATCGGTATAGTTTCGCAGTTTGACACAAATAGTCCCTGCGATCGAATAGACTTGTTTTCAACACACCAAACCATCCAAAACTTATTTCTAAGTTATGTAAAGGTTATTTTAGGTATGTTAATCCTATGTCACTATTCCAGAGTGTTTGTCGCATTAAACTGACTGCGTTTACGCACCAGTTTGCGTATAACCTTCCAGAAAGCGATTTAAAGCTTGAAATCGGAATCGAATCGAATTGTAAAGTCAACAAACACAAAAACACACATAATAACACCACAACACATCGTTTTATTAATAATTAACATTGTTTTACATTGTACATCGATTATAGAGCACAGTTGTCACAGCTTGGACCCTTTGTAAGTGTTCCTTCGTTCTTTTTATGCGCTTTTAGCTTAAAAGTCAAACTGCGTTTGACTTTCTGCATTGACCAGTTTACGCTCAACACGAAGTTCGTTTGAACTTCATAACGTGAGGGTAATCACGATGGTTATAGTCCCTAGTGACTATACCTACTGATTACCACATTATCTAGGCTTAGTGACGAGTCGTAGTTTCGGCCAAAATGCGTATTCTTGCGTATTTTGTAACCAATCTACTTTTAGGTATCAAAACCGTTTGTTTTGATACCAAACCGGTTTTCTAACTTCGTTAGACATGTTTTAACATGTCTAGCTCGTCACTTTAGGTTTAGTGCTTATGTATGGTCGTAAGGTAAGCGGTCTAAACAACCGCTTATACTTTCGAACCCGACCCGTTTGGTCGATCATTAGGGTCCGACCAAACACATTAGGTGACCATAGTTGTATAGGGAATAACCTTCCGAGGTTATACCTTAATGCCCTTTTTACCAAAATGCCCTTTTTACGCCAAAATTCATTTTAAGCATATGTAACATAAATTTTGACATCTAAACTGATTAGGCAACTATATTAGACATGTTAAGGCATATTTTACTTATCATAGGACTAGTTAGGCGGTCCGAACGCGTTTTACGCGAACGACGCGTTAAAGTAGCGTAAGCTACCTAAACGGGTCGTAAGCACTTTGGTTAGGTTTCATTTTAATATGTAGGTTTTGTTAAACCATACCATATGAGTTCCAATACTCATTTGGTTTACGAAACCTCATACTATCCGATCTTCCGTATTAGGTCCGGTTATTTATGTAGTTACCTATATAGGGTGCCGTTTGATTCTGTGATCCCTCTAGCATTGCTTGGTTGTTGTTCAAGACTTCTAAGCACTCTTAAGTGAGTACATAGTCCCCTCTTTTACTATTTTTCACACATTTTGGGGTGAAACACATGTGCCTACTTGTTACTTTCGTGCTTTCCATGTTTTCATATCATATACTTGCTATGTTCATTAGTACACTTATAGTACATGATTTCATTATGTTTTGCTATGTATGTTCACTTAGCATACTAGCACATTGTTTTACATTCATTTCTTTTGCTATGTATGTTCACTTAGCATGCTAGCACATTGTTTTACCTTCATTTCTTTTGCTATGTATGTTTACTTAGCATGCTAGCACATTGTTTTACATTACATTTTATGCTATGTATGTTCATTTAGTGCATACTTAGTACATGGTTTTACATTGCATCTATGTTGCATATGTTCTCGTAACATATGGACACATTATTTTACATCTCTACCTTGTATGTTCACTTAGCATACTAGGTACATTATTTTCATAAAACATGCTTACATTTGGTATAACATTTGGTTTGTTTAACGGGTCTTTATTACATTCATTAACACCGATCATGCCGCTCGGTAGTAGGTAGTGGTACCATAGGACTTGACAACTCCCATATCTGAAATCCTAGGTTTGTTTGGGTGGAAGAAATGACCGAATCCGAAAACATTTTTTGGTAGACCTTTGACTTTGTTCTAGGGTTTATCTTACTGTCTCAAGGCTTGGATGTAGGCGTTTTACAATACCGCATAGATGTTTGTATCAGTAAAGCATGCATTACTCTACAAAACACAACTTTTGATTTTAATTTATCAAATACATTGTTTTGTACATTTCTTTCTTATAGGGTTGAGTAAATGCTTTTAATCAATAAAGGCTTTTATTCACTATACATTATATTTGTTTACACAATAACATTTCAACATTTTTTTGAACATTAAATTTGGTTATACATGAACATTTTTACATTGGTGGTTTGTTTTGGTAAGTGATTTAAATAACGAGGCGTGTGTAATAAGATAAAAGCATGGTGGATACGCCGCTGGTACTTCCTATATATAAGTGCTCTTATTGTATTACATATCGTAGCGTTATTTAAACCATTTCAATATTTGACATATTACATTTTACACAAATGACACATTTTCACTAAACATTTGTTTTACAAAACAACTTACTTTATACAAACTCATTTTACTTGGTTATTCATTTAACCTTACATTACTCTTTTACATATTATCTACTTTATCATCGCTTTTCAAATGATTTATAAAACAAAACATTTTACAAGAATCATGACTAACTTTTGTTAAACATTTTTCTTTAAACTTATAAGTCATGAATCCTAAAACAATAAACCTATGTATCTCACAGGCATTTTTATGCTGACGTACCTATTTTCACATGTGTTTCAGGAAATGATGCATAGGATTGATCAATATATTCTTAGGCAGACTCGGGCCTTAGTGACAATAAAAGATGCAAGACTAGTTAATTATGTTATGCTTCCCTGTTGTTAAGACATTGTAACTTCTTGTAATCAATAAAACAAAATTTCAATTTCTATGTGTTATGAAACAATGATTCTGTTACAACACTCCCCGACGATTCCGCCGCGATTTGTTGTTTTACGCGGTCGGGGTGTGACACTACTAGCTTCAAGCTAGGGAAGAAACAATGGTGAATATGGAGTGGATAAAAGCAAACAAAGGAGGTCCTTGATGATCCAAGAGTTCCACACCTTCTAGTCTTGCTTCTTTCACCTCAAAATGGTTTTGGATTGGATGGATGAAAATCGAAATATGGTGATGGTGGTGGTGTTATTTGCGGCCGAGGGGGGGGGGGAGAGGAAGGGAGAGTGTGGTGGAGTGAAGATGATGGTGAGATGTTAAGTGTACTTATAACTCTCTAGGCTCTATTATCCAAAGGTTAATGTGTCATTAGAAGTACCAACAAGATCCTATCACAATCCCAAGAAGATTATGGAGGATTTAGTGAAGATTGTATAAATCTTGAGGTGGGGGCCACTTGGGCCGATTACTAGCATGGGGGGGGGGGGGGTTAAAATGTAATTTGATGGTAAAAGTAGGTAATTAGTGGGAAGTTAAATGTAAAGTTAGTGTTTTAAGTGTAGGATGCTTTATGTAGAATGTTAGGGTGTTCGGGAACCATAACTAGCTCAGAAAAAGTAAAACAATGCTTCTAGCAATATTTTGGTGTTCCGGGTAATGTCCGGTTAGATACCGGTTCGTTAAAGCGTCAAGTTATTCCGTTTAGTGTCTTTTATGTAACTTTTTGTGACACTTTTAATTCCCGACACTTAGGAAAGCATACAGGACCATTTTGCCATATTTTTGCATGTTACTAGCATGTTAAAATGCTGATTTTTGTTAATTAATGCAGAATTCTGCACTTTGAGTGGGTTTTAGGCACTTTCCGGCACTTAAGCTATCACCTAGTGACGCAGTTTTATGGTCCTCACTTCCCTACACTCCATACTAGTGTAGTACCTTGTCTCTGGATTAGCGATTGCACATGGAATGTCCAAATGTAACGTAATGTGTCCCAAGCGACTTAAACATTACCATGTGGTGGGTTGTTCCTCGAGGTACCCCCGCTAGTTTTGGCGCGTGAGGCCTCGTAATCTGCTATTGCTCGGGAGATCCTTTCTTGTAATTCGGCCTCAATAGTAGGCAAACGATTTTCCCTTCGTGGAGGCATCTTCTATAAGAAGTTTGCGACGGTCAGGTCTTATGCATATAAGTATGTAGTACACGTATGTAATAACATTTATCAACACAAGTAACACATAACATCTCATGTCATAACACAAACAAGTAATCCAATAAAGCATGTAATGAGAATGTTGCAATTGAGCTATCATATATCAAGACCACAAGTACAGTTTACAAGTTTCACAATTGTATCATACATCAAAAGAGACTAAGGGTCACATCACCCTTGTCTGAATCGTCTAACAATCTACAACAACCAAAAGTCAAATGTCAAAAGTCATAATGTGGTCTTCAAAAGCTGTGCAATCAGGCTCAATAGCTGCACTCTCATCAAAAGCATGATATCTGCATCAAACCAAAAACCTCTAAGCTGATGGGGGAGGAGGAGGTGGAGGAATGAAAAGCAAACGGCGCATACGTGCTAACTCCTCCTCGAGAGTATGAACAAGCTGCAACAAACAGCAAATCTGCTGCTCCATAGTAAGAAATCGGATATCGAAATCCGGGTAAGGAAATAGTGGAGCAGGTGGAGCAGCAAACTGTGATGGACCCGTACCAGGTGGAGGACGCGGGATCCTCTCTAGCTCAGTGACTCTACGACTCAACATATCCTGCTGGAGCTGCAAGGATAAAAGCAGATTATCCCTTGAGTATCCAATGTGGAAGGGATGGTATGGATCAGATATAGGCATCACGTTGGGCGAAAACCGCATAAATGGCTCCCCCGTGGGTGCAGAAGAAGAAGCCGTGTGTGGAAACTGTATCATGAAATGATCGGCTGCTGACACAAAAGGTACGTGACCGGGATGCTGACTCAAAGGTCCTTCCCCGGGACGGGGAGGAGAGATATCCTGAAGAAATGTGACTGGTAGATCTGTGCGGTGCTCATCAGACAAGTGTGGGTGAAACTGGGTGACATCAACGGGTGCATGAACAGGTGCAGGAGGGGGAGTGGCGGGTCTAACAAAAGGAGGATAGTCATCGTCGTCCTCAATCCACCCATTGCGGGTGTGAGCATATCTGGGGTCCACATGGGTAGCAAATGGAGCACGGTCAACAAGTACAGGGACCGGGTCAGGCAATAGTGGTGCAGAAACAGGTACATCAGCAGGGATAGGGTCATGCATGGGTAGAGGGTCGTGTGCCGGCATAGGCTCAGGTGCAATCTCAGGCACTGGGTCAACTGGAGCGTACTCATGATCAACGGGTATGTCAAGGAGCTGATCATCAGGAAAAACAGGAGCCTCAAAAGGTGGCTCGTCAGGTACAAACTCAATCTCATGATCTGGGTCAAAGTCATGTGGAAAAATGGGTGCAGCAGGCATCGCCATGTCAGAATCAGTGTCAGTGGGGTAATGCTGCACGCCCCGTGCGTGTAAAGTAGCAGATGATACGGACTCAAAGAATCGGGACCTGAATGGTCAGATGAGATCTCAACAGCAGGAATCTCGACCAATAGAACAACAATGATATCAGCGACTGGAATCTCGACAAGAGGAACAACAACGTCGTCATCGACTGGGATCTCAACAAGAGGAATAGCAACATCATCATCAACCGGAGCCCCACCATCCTGGGAATCCTCAGGGGGACCCTCGATAAAGAGATCGATGTCGTCGTCAGACATATCATCAAGAGGCAGATCCTCCAAAGGAAATGCAGCGAGAGGAAAATGAGTAGGGACCGGGACAAGAAGTAGATCCCCGTCAGGAAAACCATCAGCTATAGGTATGTCATCTCCAAAATCTGGTAAAGCGAATGGCTGAAAGTCATCATCGTCGCTGCTCGTAGTGTCTGAAGTGAAAACCTCAGGGTCTGTGGCTATCTCGACATCTGAGACTATGGCCATAGGGTCTAATGTATCGGATACTCCACTCTCAGAAGAAGATGACATAGTGTCTGTGACAAAACAATCACACATATGCACATATATCAACAATCATCAAATAAGCATGTAAGTAATGGCAATGTAAGCATGTAATCATCCTAGTCTTCCCCAGACTATCCCACCCAGCTTCTTAGACTGAACTCCCTAGTCTCTCAGACTAAAACCTTCCCAGTTTCCCAATCTGAACTACCCAACCTCTCAGGCTAAACCTCCCAGTCTCTCTGACTACCCAGTCTCTAAGACTAAATCTTCCCAGTCTCTAAGACTCAATTTTCCCAGCCTCTAAGACTAAACCTCCCCAGTCTCTAAGACTGAACTCCCTTAGTCTCTAAGACTGAACCTCCCCAGTCTCTAAGACTGAACTCCCTCAGTCTCTAAGACTGAACTCCCTCAGTCTCTAAGACTGAATTATAAACATGACCCTTTTGAAAGGTGTTTTGTGCCTTTCTGTTTGTAAAAATGTTTGTTCCCTGGATCGGGACATTTTGTGTATGCAATGTAAAAATGTTTTCGTGAGAGCCCTAATGATCGTAGTCTAGACTCGAGAAAGAATCCTAGTTCGCTACGATCGAAGCTCTGATACCAAGCTGTCACACCCTGACTTTTGCGGAAGCGTGGTTATTTGGTGTGACTTCTTAATACCATAGCAATCAATCATAACAATGCTATATGATAAAAAACATGAGATGTTCATCCATTAATAAAGTTTAGAAATTACCACAACATACTTGTCTTGAAAACATCGACATCGAAATAAGTTACAAACCATGACTTGTTTAACTGAGTTCATAAAGACTCCACAAAAGACTCTAAATAAAACCTGAGTTTAGAAACATGTATCCCGTCCAGGATTAGGATATACCCCCTAAACTCAACACCCATGGATAACATCTCTTATTTCATGACGCAGCTTGAAGACACATGCATACCCTGCCAGATCCACTAGTTCCCTGAAATACATGCAGTTTGAAAAATCAACAAAAGTTGAGCGAGTTCATGTGTATGTGAGTATGTATAAACCTTTGTAAACAGTGTATGTATGTATGTATGTATGTCCCGGTATGATTGCAAACAAGGAAAAGATCACCAATGGTTTGCAAGGCCACTAATATGTGTGACGGTGTAGGAAGACTCAAACCTAGCAAAGTTGTACCGGGCTTCCGGCTGGAAGACATAGTCACCACTATGGGCCGCCCCGGCCTCATGGGTGTGGGTTCACTACACCCAAATAGATCTATCACTCATGCCCCTCGGTCCTGATACGAGGATTAATGGTCCCAAGTATCCGCCGACCCTATCACATGATCTATGGTTCTTTCCTAGGCTAATCATACCAATAGTATTGTAAGTAATCCTTTGTAACATGTATTTCACCCCCGAAGTAAGTAAACAAAACAGTTTAAAGAAAATGTGGACATGAACTCACAGTATTGCGTCTTCAGAAATTGCAACTCAAGTCTCCGCAGCTAACACGACTACCTACAGTGTACTAACGTCTATTAGACGAACGGGCCGTGCCTTGGCTTAGAGTTTAATGTTTTTGAGTTGCGCTTCTTATGTTATTCCAAGTTATAATTATTTGTTAAAATAATAATTATTTTAACTATGAATTATATTTAATGTTTGGAATAATTGTTTAATCAATATCTTTGGTATTAATACTTCTCAAGTATTTTAACTCCGTATTTCCTTCCCAAGGATGGGGGTATTTTATACATGTATCTTTGTAGTTCCGAAATAATATATTTTTAAGTCCCACTTAGAAAATATATATAACTTATTTGTCAAAAATAATGTATTCCATGAAAATATATATTTTTATCTCCCAAAAATAATATATTTTCTTTTTGTCGAAAATATGATATAACTTGGTAACACGTACAAAAATCATATTTTCACTTCTTTCGTTTCCAAAATAATATTTACCAAAAATTGTATTTGTAACGGTATTTTCCGGAATATTTCGTAAGTTACGTTTTTGCGTTCGGTTTCACAATATCAAGTGTGTAACTTAAATATTTATTCCTTGTGATTTTTGGTATTATTTTGGAGTTGTAAATTCTTGGTTTTTGTTAAGTTACATTATTTTACCCTAAAATAATACAAATAGTACACAAAATATACAAATATTCACACAAGTGTCTTAATATAAAATATATATTCTAAATATATATTTATCCGTTTTTATTTACAAAAACCAACCTCCTATACTTTGTATTTTGTAACAAAATTTATGGCAAAGTTTAGATTGAAAAGCATAGTTTAAACATACTTGTAAACACTTGTTTAGAAAATATTTTCTAAGTGTTTGAATTTTTAGAAAATTTCGCCATAGTTTCCTTTGAAAATGGAGGTGTCCATGCTATTTAGCATATCATTGGTGGTTTGGTTTGAGTAAGTGATTTAAGTAACGAGGCGTGTGTAATATGATACAAGCATGGTGGATACGCCGCTGGTACTTCCTATATATAAGTGATTGTATGGTATTACATATCGTAGCGTTATTTGAATCATTTCAATTTGGACATATAACATTTTATACAAATAACATACTTTTCACAAGACATTAATTTACAAACAACTTATTTTATACAAACTCATTTTACATGGTTATTCATTTAACCATACATTATTCTCTTATTTATACATATCATCTGATCTTATCGTTTTTCATATGATTTACAAGACAAAGCAAATTACAAGGTTCATGACTAAACATTTTCGCAAATATAAGTCATGAATTATGTTTTCACAAAACCTATGTATCTCACAGGCATTTTTATGCTGACGTACCTATTTTCACATGTGTTTTCAGGAGATGATGCATAGGACTTATCAAGACATACTTAGGCGGACCTGTGCCTTAGTGACTTAAAACGAGACAAGAACTAGTTAATTTATGTTATGTACTCTTTAGTTCTTGTTTAAAACAATGTAAACTTTCATGTTTGATTAATAAAACGAAACTTCGATTTCCATGGTTGTGAAACATTAATTCTGTTACAACACTCCCCGACGTTTCCGCCACGTTTTGTATGTTCTACGTGGTCGGGGTGTGACACCGAGTGCTGTTTTTCCTGCAGCTTTTATACAGCTATTCTTTCGACTTTTCAAGCCTGTTTCCGACACTACAAGTCCCGTGGCCCTCCCTATTTAACCCCTACCCCTACCATTCCAAAAACCAAGCTAAAACTTCATGCTAATATTACATCATACCTACACGTCTTTACCGAACCTTGACCATTTACCTCATTTGCGGCATTGGACCGAACACACCATCACGCGAGCTGTCGGTTTGAGTTCAAGCACTCCGACTTGTGCTTGATTCCCTCAAACCTTGGCTCTGATACCAACTTGAAACGCCCTCACTTCCCTTTTGTCAATTTGATGTGAAAATTTCGTTAAAAGTTAAAAGCATTCCATTTTACTAATAAAATTTTACCAAAATACCCCTTTCACCACAGTTCAAAGTTAACACCCGCCTCATAACTAGCCGCGTGTGTCAACCTGAACTATCGTGTCAAAATACAAGTTTAATACCTGTTTACTTACAAAAGTCTAACGTTTATAAAAGTAACATTTACGACAAAAACCCAAATGTCGGTTTAAACCTTTACAAAAATCCTTTACTATTCGGGCAGGTTCCTTTGGGAGCGCGATACGAGCGTAGTGCGTGTGTTCGTTCCGAGTCGCCACTTCAACTAAGCGGAGAATTTACCTATATCAAACCATTTAGGAAGTCAGTTTCGTTATACATATCCACGTCTAACTAACGGATAGTGAATAATTTATCCAATTCTTCATACCATACTTATTCTTACTCGACCCGTCAAAACGGGCAATATTTACCGTCATAATTTAGATAAATCATACCATCCTTTCAATTCGTTTACCACGAACCGAATACATTCCTTTCCTCATTCATTCATTCATTCATTCATTCATTCATTCATTCATTCATTCATTCATTCATTCATTCATTCATTCATTCATTCATTCCATTCAATCCCATTTTTAATGGGTTATACAACATCATTCATCTTCTTGCAATCTTTCATTAGTCCAACCCATTCAAGACGAGCTGGCTATGACTTGTTTCCTTTCATGGGAATTGAATTCTCATGATCCGTTTGCACGGTTTAGGTTAAATACTCTACCTCTATCTTAACTAACATAACTAAGGTTTTACATGAAGACATTAAACGACATGTTAGAAATGTATGCATAGGTTAACATACCTCGATCTAGTGCGCCTTCCGTCTTCCTTGAGTTTGAGCCTTCTCCTTTTACGCCTAAATCAACACATTCATTCCGTCACTTTCCAAATTACAATTATATATTCATTCAAGCATTTCATCAAGCACTTGGTAGGCAATGTATTACAAACATCATGTAAAGGATACCAAGCATGATTTCTTCTAATACATCTCATATAACATCAACAATCAAGCAAGTTCATTATATTCTTTTATCTACATTATATTACCTAAGATTCAAATATCACAACAACATTTTATGTCAAGATCACCATATCTTCTTTTATCATGATCATCTTGGTTAAGATGATTCAATAACAAGTGGTTTACACTACAAATATTTCAAATAACCAAAATCTTACTTCATTTAGATTCTATTATGCATTACTAACTTCCCTTTACCCAGATTATCTCACAAACTCAAGATTGGATTAAAACCCACTTCCTACTAATCATCTATTCAAGAAATTCGACTTACCACTTTGTTAATCAAGCTTAGAGGATCAAGAATTGAAGTTCATACGATCGTTTAGCCTTGAAATTCCTCTCCAATTGAAGGAAATAAGATCACTAGGGTTTTGCTCCTTGTCTTCTTGGTTAGAACGATCTAGAACACACACACATGTGTGTATTTGAGGTTCATTTGTTTTAGTAGCTAACTTAACCTTGTTTCAGTTTAACCCCTCAACTTTGAGCTTATTTTCATTTAGTTATAGCTCATTCATATTCCTACTATTTTACATGCCGTCTAACCAGGTTATGTTTTCTAGTTACCGATGCACCTCTTATTTAATAAAACATTTTTGGGATGTTACAGCCACACAGGTCTTTCTTTCTTGCTTTGCCACACAGGTTATGTCACCATGAAGGTTCTTGCACCACGAAGGATTTTCCACCACGAAGGTCTTGCACCACGAAGGTTATGTACCACGAAGGTTGTACCACACATGATTTTGTACCGCATAGGATTTGTTACTTACTTGCTATATGAATGCCTTGTGATTCGAAATTGACTTGCTAATTTAGAAATTTTCAAAAAATTTACTTGTCATTTGTGTTGGAATCATTTGCTAAAATATTGATTTGATCAGATTATATTTTGATTCACATAAACTATAATAAAAAAAACAAAATATAGTTTATTGTCCTTTATGAGAAGACAAAACAATTTGAAAAGAATAAACAAGTCTGACCTTTCAGAATTTGGTTAAAACTTGTTTCTTGTTGACTTTCTTTGCTTTTCAAAAACGAGAATAATGAATATTCATAAAATCATTAAGAACTGAAAAAAAAACAGACCTTTAAGATGCCTGACAAACTTCTGATTGTTTTTCGACTTTGATTCCAACAGAGTTGTATTCTATTTTAAAAAATCTTCTGGGATGGTTTCGATGATGATCACAATCCCTACTTGTTTGCTTGCTTCTTTCCTTCTTCAATCGTCAGTTTCTCGTTCACCGAGAAACGGATTTCAATCGTCTTCTTCCCGGATTCATAACATGCGCTCTGATACCACTGTTGGTAATGGAACTTGCGAATCATAGGTTTTGAATATGAAGAATTGAGAATCAAAAGAACAATAAACTTGCTTGTATTCAATGAAATTGATGAATACAATTTACATACAAGAACCCTACGTATACTAAACGAATAGGTGCGATTGAACAGTTGCGTCTCCTCTTGAATCGATGTGTCTGCTGCTTAAAAACGTCGAGTCTTTTGCTTCCTCTTTTGTTGGCATCTATTATGAACATGTATGTCTCCTGGAGACACCCTTTCAATAAGTTTGTAGGTTACAAACTTTCATCTTGTCGCTTCCGATCCTCGCACTTACTAACTAATCTAATTATAACATAAACTAACTATCTACTAATTACAGAACGACCCCTATATTTAGATTAAACATCATTATTGCAGCAATACAAGGGTGGCAGACGCAACCTTCATTAACCGAATTTGAAAACCTCCTAAGTGGACAAGAAGCTCTTACAAAATAGTTTGCAGGGACACCGATTAAGCAGGAGGAAGAAAGGTAACTCTATGCTGGACAACAATGCAACCGAGTTAACAAAAAGCCATGGCAGAATAGGAACCGTGGGTTAGAGAAGGGAAAACGAAACGAAACTGAGAAGCTTCTTTTAAATGTGGTAAGGAAAATGCTTGGTTTGATTTTTTATACGGGCAACCAGCTAGGCTTTATGTGGGGAATGATTATATTTGGTCTTCCACAGGGTTTCAGCAAGGGGATCCTTTAGGGCCTCTCCTTTTTGCCCTTGTTTTACATCCTCTTGTTCTCCGATCAGAGATCGTTGGAAGCTTCTTTTTCACGCCTGGTACCTGGATGATGGGACCTTTATTGGAGATGCTACTCAGGTTGCCAATGCTTTAGATATCATTAAAGTGCAGGCCCCCTCCTTGGGCGCCCTTCTCAACATTAAAAAACTGAAGTTTTTTAGCCTACATACGATGGGGTGAAGACTCAAGAGGGTTTATTTCTGCGGGAGATTGGTAGGCCGGTGCATGGTGTGAAACTGTTGGTTGGTGCTGTCAGTAGAGATGGGGAGTTTATTAGTGGTTTGGCCCTCAAAAGAGCCAAATATGCGGTTGAGCTGATGGGATGCCTCAAATGCCTTCGGGGCCCTCAAAGCGAACTCCTCCTGCTTCGTTCCTGTATGGGGCTTGCCTAACTACTGTTTGGGCTCAGGACGTGTCAGCCTTCTTATGTCAGGGAAGCCATCTCTGTTTTTGACAAGGGGCATCGGAATGCAATCGAGAATATTGTTGTTTGTGGGGGGTGCCTTTTTCGGGGACTTACAATGGAGGTTAGCTTCCCTCCTGAACCGTTTTGGGGGGCTTGGGATTTGCTCAGCTCAGGATGCCTCTTCCTATGCTTTTGTGGCATCAAGGGCCCAATATTGGGTTCTTCAAGACCACATCCTTCATGAATGTGGTGGTGGGCTGTTGGACTCTGATTATAAGGGTGTGTTGGACAATCTGCATAGTTCTCTTCCCGATCTTCATCTTGGCGGTTTCTACATTAAAGACACCGCCCCCATTAAAGCCCAGAAAATTCTAGAGAATGCCTTATATGGCGAAATCGTCAAGACAGTTGAATAGAAGTTTTCCTTGTCCCCTTAGAAGTGAGCCATGTTTGAGTGTTTGCGAGCCCCCCATGCTCAGGATTTCGTGTCTGTTGTTCCCGTCGAAGGTTTAGGGCAATGTATGTCGGCTGTGGAATACCGGGCTATCCTCAAGTACCGGCTCATGATACCCCTTTTCCCTGTTGATGACCCGTGTCCTGTATGTCGGAAGTGTTGCTTGGATTCTTTTGGGGAGCATGCAGTCCATTGCAAAGAATTACCGGGTTTTAAATATCGACATGATTTCGTTCGAGATGTGCTTTATGATGTCCTTAAGTGGGCAGGGATCACGGAAAAAAATGAAGCTTTGGTGAACTTCTTAACTGGTCCGTTAGAAGGGAGATCTACCCTACGGCCCGCTGACATTATTTTTTTTATGGGAAGGAGAGAAACAAACGTATGTCGATTTGACAGGTGTGTCCCCCCTCGTTGGGCTAAGGGACCACGGGTTTGTGGCGGGACATGCGATAACCAAGGTAGAGGCGGACAAAGTAGCTAAGCACGAAAAAACTATTAGAAGGGATAATTAAACTTAATTATATTCGTGATATGTAATTGTAATTACTTATATAACTTAGATTTCGGTATATTTGATAAGTGTGAATATGGGTGATAAGCGGGTAATTAAAAAAAAACTGCCCGGTGACAGTTTTTCCCGCCAAACTCAACCGTCATGTTTACACATATAAATAAGATCGGTCCGGCAACATATTCCGGCACCAAGACATTCAAAGATTTCTGTTCTTGTTTGTCCATTCATTCACTCTCAATGTTTCCAATCATGTATGTTAATTCAATCAACAATCCTAATTCCTCTATCAAACCTCCCGAATCCCACCAAGATGATGATGATAACCATCGGCTTCCGCCAACATGTGGTATCAGAGCCACTTCATCAACGTTACCCTGTCAACACTGTTATGAAGAACAAAACGATAGGGAGAGAAGAAATCATCGGGTAAGATTATGTTATTACTATCACCGGCCTGGACATCAAATTTATGAGTGCAAGTCAAAAGAAAATGATGAAGCAACACAACTCATAAATCAAGCCGGAATTCAGACTCAAAGAAGGGATGCAGAGGATCGAAACGAGATGTTAGTGACTGGCACCGAAGGAGGTCAGTGGGGAGACATATGGTATGTCAGTAATTCATTCTCGCATCATTATGCCGGTAACTTAAATGTTTTCAAACGAATAAAACATTTAGTGGGTGTTGATACAAATTCTGGGGAAAACGATTTTCTCTTTATTCGGGGCATAGGGGGCTGTCGAAATTAAACCAAATAACAAAAGATTAAGATTACAAAGCGTTTTTTATATGCCGGAATTGGACAGAAATGCTTTGAGCATGAACCAATTGACCTTGCAAGGATTCACGGTCAATAAAACCAGAGATATTTGCAAGAACTTCCCTATGTTCTCGCCTCCGGTGGTAAATACAGTGAATGAAATTACTGGGTTGTCTAAGGAAGAGGAGTTGGGATTAAAGGAAAAACAAAGAGTGATGAGTCTAAATGATGTGAACGAAAAATACAAAGAAGGATATCTGAATTCGTATTTTGAGGATTTACATGTTTCCTCTTATGAGACAGATTGGAGTATTATGATTATAAGGGCTATGGAATTCAAAGACTTAAACGACTACAAGGCTTTGTTAGAGATGATGGAAGACGGAAAGTTTGTGTTTCAATATAAACACGAATTAGAAAGAAAGTTCGAAGAAATGTTACAGTGGTTTATCACTGTTAAATTGGGTATAACTACAAGACCCATTCTGCCGCAAATGGTTGATAACCGGAAAATAGATTTGCTGAGTCTCTACATGATTGTGGAGAGAGATGGGGGTTACCGGAGTGTAACCGATGATAACCTTTGGCCTGTAATCGCCAAAGATATGGGATCTGAATACAAGGATGGAGAGTACATGAGGATAATATATGCCATGTACCTGGATGTTTTGGTCTATTACTACAGGTTTAAAGACGTTCAAGAGAAAGCACATGACAAGGAAATAATGAAGGAAAGGGAACCATCGCCGGAGAGTTGCCATGGACGAAGTGCAAGTACAGAAGCTGTGAAGGATGTGGCTGCTATGGATCATTATGCTCTATATGTAGGCAATGATTGGGAAGGGGCTTGGAATATGCACAAGAGACGAAGAAAATTCGATTTTAAGGAAGCTAGGAAAGCTGTCGATGAAGCCAATGAAAGTGTGCTCAAGTTCGCCGCTAAACGCAATTAAGTTTAGGGGGAAGTATTAGAAGGGATAATTAAACTTAATTATATTCGTGATATGTAATTGTAATTACTTATATAACTTAGATTTCGGTATATTTGATAAGTGTGAATATGGTGATAAGAGGGTAATTAAAAAAAAAACTGTCCGGTGACAGTTTTGCCCGCCAAACTCAACCGTCATGTTCACACATATAAATAAGATCGGTCCGGCAACATATTCCGGCACCAAGACATTCAAAGATTTCCGTTCTTGTCTGTCCATTCATTCACTCTCATTGTTTCCAATCATGTCTGTTAATTCAATCAACAATCCTAATTCCTCTATCAAACCTCACGAATCCCACCAAGATGATGATGATAACCATTGGCTTCCGCCAACAAAAACTTGCATCGAGAATCAGCACGTGTTCGTCCCGTTCGCTTTCGATACCTTCGGCACTCTCGTCCCTGATGCGGTGCGGTTCCTCAAGCGGGTTCAACAAGTGGTAAGCAGTAACACCGCGCATGTTAAGGGGCAGAATTTTGTGTTTAGCAGGGTAGGGTTTGCTATTCAGAAAGGGGGTAGCGGCGTAACTTGTTGCTCGTCTACCTGCCATTAGTCTGTAATCGTCTCGTCTCTGTGACTTCAGTATTAGACATATTAACCTTATATAATTAATTTGTTTTATTTCAAGAAAAAAAATGACTAAAGACTGTCGCAATTCTAATGAAGGTAACACAACAACTGTTAAAGGGACGATGGCTGGGACGTTGAGGCTAGCAGACTGTAGTCAGAAACCGTTCTCAGGTGTGGTGGTGATCACTGATAATTCTTGACATCAAATCGCAAGTGTAGGAGAAGTAAAATTCCCAGCAGACCGTAGTCAGAAACCGTTCTCAATGACACATGTATTTTATGTGCCTGGGATTAGAAAGGCTTGTTATGAGTGCCACAAGTTACGGCCATAGGGAAGTACATTGTGTTCGGACCTGAAGATGTTCGGATTTATGACATGTTTAAAACAAAGTCAAGTCTGGTGCTACAGGGAAAGAAAAACGACACAGTATATGTACTATCTGCAGAGTCGGCATATGTTGACAAAAAAAAAAAACAAAACCAAACAACAGATTTATCGCACGCACGTTTGAGTCATGTAGATACGACCAATTGGAGTTGATGATGAAGAACGAACACATCTGCGGGTTGCCAAAATTTGAAGTTAATAAAGATGTTGTATGCGCCGGATACCAATACCAGAAAGCCCATCAAAAACGTTTCAAAGCACTAGAATATCGGACCAAGGCCCCACTTGAAGTAATTCATTCTGATGTTTTGGACCGGTAAAACAAGCCTCGAACCAAGGTATGAAGTATTTGGTTACTTTTATTGATGATTTTTCAAGATATCTTTGGGTGGGGTTTATGAAAGAGAAGTCAGAAGTCTTTGAGAAGTTTAAAGAGTTTAAAAGTGAAGCTGAGTGATTGACGGGTAAAACCATTAAATGCTTACGCTCGAATAATGGTGGGGAGTATTTGTCTACTAACTTTGACATGTACCTCAGAGAAAATAGAATACGAAGGCAACTTACATGAACTCTGTCGTGCGCCCCAGAGTTCGACACGCGAAGCACGGAGAGCCGCGGACCAATTCCCGTTTACACATCATCATGACATCATCATGATGATGTCATGATGACGTCATAAGTTGATTAAACTTTACAAATCTGAATTTGTTGAATTCAGTTACGTAAAGATGAATGTTGGGCCAATAAACTAATATTGGGCCTCCATCAGACTTGGGCTTACATCATGTTGGATGAAAACAGTAGGGACAAAAACAGCCTATGACGAAATCCCTTATGATTTCGTCTAATATATTGAGTTTTCGTCATGATGTTTGATTTCGTCGATGAGTGTTCGTCGACGATGGGATTTCGTCCAAGAGTTACTATATAAACACAGACAACAGACAGAAACACTTAAGCAAGTCTGAATAGATTTGAGAGCGAACACATTGTAACACACACACACTGAGAGTTTACAGAGACCATTTGTAAACACCGCATTGTAACCGTTTTCTAGCATTAATACATTGAGTGTTAATCGTTGAATCTTGTGTCTTACGTGTTCGTAACTTGGTTTAACTTACCCGTTTGGATTCCGGACTCTTGGGTTTGTCGGAAAACAGGGAATAGAGGTTACTCGATCCTCCGGGTGGACCTACAATTGGTATCAGAGCATTGGCTCGATTCCTTGTTAAAACCAAGTTTGTGTTATTGATTTTTCATCGTTTTTAAAGTGTTTTTCTTGTATTTTGGAGTTTAAAATCATACATTTTCTGGAAAAACATTTTTAAAATCGTGTAAATCATGATGTTTTGCTTCTTGCTTTAGTGGAAACCTTGTTATATTACATGCTTGTATGTTATTGTGGGTTTTTATTGAAAGTTTTAGCAAAAATTTGGGTCTCGAAATTTTAATCTGTTGATATGTTTGGTCAGATCTTCAATTGTTCTTGAGTTGTTCTTGATACTTATCTGAGTTTGATCCATTTGTTAATGAATTATTGTGTTATGAATTGTTGTTGATTATAATATTCATTGTTTGAATTTTGTGTACAATTGGAATGATGAAATGTTGAATAACAGGTTCACAAGATAAGGTGTGTGTTTGAAAAGGAAGGTTCTGTGTCAGAAGATAAGAGGATAAGGTTTTGAAAATATCTTTATTGGCAGTACACAATTGTCAACGAAATCAACCAGCTGGACGAAAACCCAACCTCAACGAAAACACCCATTTTCGTTCCACCTGACCTAAACGAAAACACCCATTTTCGTCCCACAATTCAGCGACTAAATCCCATTTTCGTCAAAGGAATTTCAGCGACGAAAACCCTATTTTCTTCAAACAGCTTTTGTCGACGAAATCACCTTTCAGCGACGAAATCAACAGCTTTCAGCGACGAAATCAATAGCTTTCAGCGACAAAATCAACAGCTTTCAGCGACGAAATCAGAAGTGTCAGTCAAGCATTTCAGCGACAAAATCAGAAGTGTCAGTCAAGCATTTCAGCGACGAAATCAGAAGTGTCAATCAAGCATTTCAGCGACGAAAACACTTATTTTCATCAAACATCAGCGACGAAAACACCTTTATTTGTTTTCGTCATTATTGTTTTGGACGAACACCCTATAGTTTTCATGCATACTTGTGATATTTCTAACAGTAGCCTTTTATTTCATTGTTAACCATTTGATTTAAAGTTTTTAAGCAGGTACAATTGTTCTTATATCAAATATGAGTTCTAATCCATTAGATTGGAGCATTAGCACGGTCCCTGATATGTCATGGGTTAAGTCTTTGATGCCACAGGAAAGAATTTCGGCTAGTCAATGGGCGTGCGTGGCAAATCAAAATCAAAGTATCCAAAACCTGCTCATAAGCGAAAATGAAACGGGTAGCAATAACCGTCCGCCAAAACTCAACCACATGAACGACTATCCATCATGGAAAGGTCGTTTTCAGAATTATGTTTTAGGTCAAAACACCGAGTTATGGACGTGTTTCACCACAGCATATAACGACGCTCTTGAGGAAGCCGGATCAAATGCTACAACTTTGGGGGCCATGTCTGAAAACGACAAGAAGGCGCATGACCTTGAAAAGAAAGCGTTTGCTATTCTTACGCAAGCATTGCACAAAGATATCTATCATCAATTCGCCCATTGTACCAGTACCAAAGCCTTGTGGGACATCCTAGTTAACAGAGGAGAAGGAAATGCGGCCACACGGAAGACGCGTCATGATTTACTAAAGAAGGAATTTGAAGGATTTATGTTTGTGCAGACTGAAACACTGAATGAGATGACAACTCGTTTTTATCATTTAATTAGTGAAATGATTTCTTACAAGGTTATTATATCTTCGCAGGAAATAGTCGCACGGTTTGCTGATGCTCTACCACCAAAGTGGAGCCCATTCATTGAGTTGTTAAAGCATACAGGTGTATTGGATACTGTCAGTATCTATGAGTTTATTCAAAAGCTGGAGAACAAGGGTGCAGAAGAGATCAGAAAAGCTAAACTAATTCCTGTCCCTCAAAATCCAGAGATGTACTTTGGAGGGATTGCTCCTGCTGCTAGTACAAGCCAGCAACCAAAGATACAAACAGCTTATGTGTCAAATGCTTTCGACCCAAATTCCTATTTTGGAGGAGTAGTTGCACAACCCCAATTTGACATAAATGCCTATCTTCCGAAACCTCAAGTTGCACCACCCCAACCCCAATTTGATCCAACTGCCTATTTTTCTAAACCTCAAATTGCCACACCTCAACCCCAATTTGATATAAATGCCTATCTTCCGAAACCTCAAGTTGCCACACCTCAACCACAATTTGATCCAACTGCCTATTTTTCTAAAACACCACAAGCCCAACCACAACAAGCCTTCTATGGTAACAAACCTGATACTTCAAATCTTTCCAAAGTGAGTGTAGAAGCTGCACGGGATCACATTGAAATTCTTACCACTATGGTTAATGCCTACAGCGGATTAGTCGCAAGTCAAATTGGAAACATTAATTTGACCAATGAAGATTATCAGCAGATAGACAGAGATGAGATGGAGTGAATGGACATTAAGTGGGCGTTTGCGAGTGCTGTGAGAAGGGCAAAGGATTATATGAGCAGAACGGGGAGAACCAGCTTGGAAAGCAAAAGGGATACCAAGTACGGGTTTGACAAGGGTGCTGTCACATGCTTTAATTGCGGTGAAAAGGGTCACTTCAAACGTGAATGCACGCGACCGAGCAAACAAGGTAACCAACAAGGCAACCAAAATCCCTTCCAAAATCAAACAAGTACTTCAAATTAAGCTAACAACGAAAGAGGGATAGTAGCTGCTAACAACCAAACCAACCAGTCAGGGCCTTAAAACCCCAACCGAGCATTGATAGTACAAGCCGATGAGGGATGTGATTGGTCTGTACAGTTGGGAGGAGGAACTGCATGTTATGCGAAAATCATCAGTCACATCAAGCATGTGCACAAAGAAGAATTCTCTGAAGATGATGATAGTTCGGGATATAGTGGCAGTTCGGATGAAGAATCGGATGTGAATGAGAGAACTGATTCTGAAAGTGATAGTTAATTGATGCTGAGGAGGTCAAGTGTCAGAAATATGTCTTGATCAAGAAAGCTGATGCTACATCAGAAGAAATTGAGAAGATTCTCACTGAAGATGGATCTTTCTCTTCTCAGACTGCCTTTATGGCTAATGTCACAGCTTCTACAAGTCAGGTACAATCTGAAACTCCTAGCATATGTAGTGATTGTGCTGATATGAAACATGAATGTGCTGAATTGAAACAAGAATCTGAAAAGATTCACAGTCACAATCAGAGTTTGGTTATTGAACTGTCAAAGTGCAAAGAGGCAAACATGGCCTTAGCTCGCAATGAAAAGGAGTTTAAAACAGTTATTGAAACCCAAAAGAAAAGTGTTTCCGAATTAACAAAAACTGTTTTCAACAAACAAATTGGTATTAATAACTACATTAGTATCATTGAGGAAACCAAGAAAGAGCTAGCCGTGGCCAAGTGTGAATATGAAGCGATCAAGCTCAAATTGGAGAGTTATTCTAAATCCCAATATGTGCTTGATCACATCATTGACGTTCAGAAACTAAAGGGAAACGTTAAAGGCGTTGGTTATAGGAAGTGTCCACCCCCTTTGAGACACGACTATAACAAGTCGCCCGATGAGGAGGAAATGCCGCGTTTTGAGCCAACTGTACCTCTTGATTATGAGGAAGTTACAACTGGCTTAGGGTTCAAAACGGACAATTCATCGGAGGGCTCATCTGGAACAACCGAAAATTCAGCATCTATTGGTACGGAACAAAGTCCTCCCACAGTTGAGGACTATGATTCGTCAGATGATGAACCAGATGTGAGTGATGAGGATAAAGCGCTTGAGAAGAATAAAGGAGTTGAAGTTCCTTTTGAGAATCACATTCTGTGTGATCCTCCTACTCCTGCTGTGCATTCAACTGCTAAACCAGAGATAGATCCTATCACTGAGACAATGTCTACTGTTAAAAGTGATAACGTGTTGTACACTTTGGTCGGTGATGGTAAAATTTATTCAAACCAAGATTTTCCCATTAAAAACGTCAATCAATCTTTGATTGACAAAGTGTTTGAAGATACTACAAGTAAGTTTTTAGGAAAAGGGATCCAGAGAGTTTCTGTAACTCAGTGTGATCCTATTCCAAAAGCTGAAGTTAGGAAACAGCATGGAAATCAAACATTACCGACAAAGCAACAACCTGTCGCTTTTAAGGGTAAACAACAACAACGAGCTCAAAAGCCTAAGGTTGCACAACCAAAGGCTGAAACAAAAGGAGCTCGTTACAAGAAGAAATGCAAAGATGTTAAATTTGTGGCCTCCAAGGGTACTGATAAAGTGGAGACTTTTGAAAATAAGTCAAATACCGATTTTGTTCAAAAAGTCAACATTTTGAAACGTAATAGTGATAACAATTACACCCAACACACAAACGGGTGTGAAGCTAGTACCTTGGGGTCTACAAATTCAACGTCAGGTCCTCGAACAGAATCTCCTAATTTTGTTGAAAGGAGATCATGCTTTAAATGCGGGGAGTTTGGCCACATTATCAGAAATTGCACAAACTCTCCAAAACCAAATTTTGTAGAAAGAGCCCCTTCTGAAAAACGTCACCAACAACGTCGTCCTGTGTCACCAAAAACTGACAAACGCACTGTTAAAGAACAGGAAACAAAATAACGACGTAAAAATGTGAAGGTGATCGAAAAGGCTGTAAAAACGGAAGTAAAATATGTTAATAGGAAACCTAGTTTGTCACAACCATTAAAACCAGAAATTGTATATAATACACAATCTGGTAAACGAAAACAAGCTTGGAAACCTAAAACGGATAAAGTTTCAGGGGGAGTCTCACCAGTTCCAGGTCATCGCGAGGTTGAAATAACTTTTGTCGATGAACAGGGGCAACCCAAGTCTATGAAGGCTTGGGTCTCCCTCTCCAACTAATCTCTGAGTGAGTGTGCAGGATGTTCCAGGAGGAACTATCGATAGTCATCAGATTATTGATAGTGGAGTATCCATGCACAAGATCGACGACAAAGGAATTTTTCCCTTTGATGGAGAGAAAAAGAAAAGAAGACAGAATTTTCTGTCGAAAGAAATTGAAAGCTTCGACAAAATGCAAATCATACCAAAGTTTGATTGTTCGAAGCTTTAATCGGGTCCCCAAGATAGATTCAATCAAAATGTACGCACCTGCAGCACGTCTGAAGTTCAAAAGTCAACAGGATGAACGTGCAGTGTACATTTCTTCGCAGTGTGATTGAAGAAAATATGTTTGTTGAACAAACCAACCAGGTGTGCGGATGCCTTGGCGTGGATTGAACAACCGCACACTACTTCTGTAAGAGAAAGATAAAGACCTTCGCTGGTGCAATGTGGAAGACCAGCCGGACCCAAAGGTTTATGATCTTGTTGCTGTGAAGAGATTTCTCAGTAGCTACAAAATCGACTTTGAAATCCACACCGGTGGATATCCAGTTTGGGAGAGCATTCAGATTCCTGGCAATGCACGAAGAAGTTGCAGGATTACGGTTTTGAATTTCTAATCTCTCCTATCCTTGTCGATATTTTAGCTGCTTTATGAATTATTATCATCTCGTGCAGCACTCTTTGACCTGACACGTTGAACTCGAATATCACCTCACACGTGAATGTTTTCAATATGAAACTCATCAATGTTGTCATGGTCCACACCGCTTACCGACGTGCCAACTCATTTATCCAAAATTCGATAAATCATTTCTGATTAAATTAATTTTGGTAAACGGCATTGAGGTAAAACATGAGTTAACCGACATCGGAAAATCGTTTTTGTAAATACCTTTGTGTTTTTAAATTTATCTTAGTTTGTTGATTTTAGGGGTAGTAAATCCAAAATTTGAAAATTCAAAAACAGTGAAAAATTTCAAAACTCAAAAACAATAGAAAAACAAAAATGAGTTTCTTGGCGAGAAAAAGAGAAAATGATAGTACATCAGTGGTCTGTCGAAACCTCCTTGAAATGAACTTAAAATGAAAAATGTTAAGCAGCTCTATATAAGATGTATCGGTAGGCTCACAATCATTTTAAGGTGTGCAGGGTGATATAAACCTTAAATCGACTGAAGACCAGGTGGGAACCACTCATTCGCATATGGTCTTAGTACCGAAATTTCGTTTGAGAGATTGCCGAGGTTCTGAGATATTCGGTCTTTATGCTATCTTATCATCTGGGTATCATGGTTGTATCTTTTACCGAAAAATAACGGAGACGAAGTCTAGATCTTCCATGATATCATACATACGTGTACATATTGCATTCGACCTCAATAAGTGATCAACAATCACATGTCCACAAAATAAGTGATAATATATCACATTTATCCGGGAGTCAAGTTCGCCTCTTTGCTGTACGAAGGTACTGACATGTTCATGGACTTGCTCCTGTGCCCCTCATGCATATGAAAATCAAGTTCCTCATCAATAAGTTATTCTATCACATAGGGCTTGTTTTCAATCAAAATAAGTGAGTTTCTCACATCTTTTATACGGTCAAACAGATGATAAACGGTATACTCACCGGTAAGATGAACTCTCGTGCATACCTTGATACGGGAATGTGTCGTGTGTGGATGAACACCTGTCGGTAAGTATAAATCATACACTAATCGTATCCCCTCGCCATGATTACATCTGATAAGTTGAGCTTATGTGGATAACAATACCGATAATTGTTATAGGATGCTTATCTCAATGTTAACTAAATGAACAAAAAGAGCGTTTTGGCGTGACCGTACACTGATATGATTCTCTTACCCTCAAAACTCGCAAAAAGAATGTCTGTAAATATTTGTTTACTGCTTTTGTTTCTGCATCTTTGTATATATTTATTTATTGCTTTCAGTCTTTACATTTGAAAAATAAAAATTCCAAAAAGATTTTAGGTGTGTTTTAATATAAACTTTATAAAAGCCAAAAAGATTTTGCTTCTAGTTTATTTTTGATTGACCGATGTTGGAACTCGAGTCTATCGTACCCAAAATCCTGATTGTAAGCCGGAAAACAATTGCATCTTCATAAACTGTCGAAGTTAACAAGTTTTGAAAGTTAAAGGATTAAAACTGAACAATTTTTAAACTTTCAAACTGTTGTCAATCGGTGTTTAAATGAGATTTGATCTCATATGTGTCATTTGTTTAATTTGTCTAAATTCCAAACGGTTGTTCTCATTACGTGTTTAGCTTTCTTGTATGTGCAGATGCGACATCAGAATCAGCTAAAGGCGAAGAGAACGTGTCAGATGACAAGCCGTAAAGTAAAGACACGTCATTGATGCAATCAGAGGATCAAGATGATCGGGTTGCAGTTGATCACTCATCAACACCACAAGGATCTAAAGTTTTGAAGTTCAAAAGATTCACGAGCATCATTCAAGGGGGAGTTTGTTGATACACTCCCTATTTGCGACACTTGAAGACCTCTTAAAGATCCGACAATGTGAAGATCGAACCATCATGAGTAGCGTCCAAGGGGGAGTTTGTTGGTACACTTTATGTGGACGCGACTCGGTTCGGTTCGACACGGTTAGGTCCGGCTCAAGTCCGACGTTATGGCATTCCTCCGTCGTGCGCCCCAGAGTTCGACACGCGAAGCACGGAGAGCCGCGGACCAATTCCCGTTTACACATCATCATGACATCATCATGATGATGTCACAAGTTGACTAAACTTTACAAATCTGAATTTGTTGAATTCAGTTACGTAAAGATGAATGTTGGGCCAATCAACTAATATTGGGCCTCCATCAGACTTGGGCTTACATCATGTTAGACGAAAACAGTAGGGACAAAAACAGCCTATGACGAAATCCCTTATGATTTCGTCTAATATATTGAGTTTTCGTCATGATGTTTGATTTCGTCGATGAGTGTTCGTCGACGATGGGATTTCGTCCAAGAGTTACTATATAAACACAGACAACAGACAGAAACACTTAAGCAAGTCTGAATAGATTTGAGAGCGAACACATTGTAACACACACACACTGAGAGTTTACAGAGACCATTTGTAAACACCGCATTGTAACCATTTTCTAGCATTAATACATTGAGAGTTAATAGTTGAATCTTGTGTCTTACGTGTTCGTAACTTGGTTTAACTTACCCGTTTGGATTCCGCACTCTCGGGTTTGTCGGAAAACAGGGAATAGAGGTTACTCGATCTTCCGGGTGGACCTACAGTTATGATGAAGAGTAGAAAGGTTGGAGATTTTGTGATCCAATAACTAGCATGTGTTACACTTCTCGAAACGTGGGATGAGAATAGTCTTGGTAGTCAGCAACTAAAGAAACACTATCATATACAAGTGAACTAAAAGCGAAGTTAGAATCATCGAAGATTAGTTTGTCACTCGATGATGATGAGTTACATATTGAAGAGCTGGTTAAACCCCAAGACACCCAACCAAGCTCAACAGGTCACCGTGAACATCCTTGGCAAACTGGTATGCATAGATCCGAACAAACCTCGAGTAGTCGGATGGAAGCTGTAGAACCAAGAAGGTCAGAAAGGGTTAAGAAACCTAACCCTAAGTATGTGGTTAATGTGGCAGTGACGGAATCCAATGAATGTGAAACAAAAAATTTTAAGGAGGCATACATGAAGAAAGAAAGGATATAAGCCATGCAAGCCGAGATTGATGCTATGCATAAAAACGAAACATGGGTGCTTGTGCCTAAACCTGAACACGTTAAACCAGTGACGTGCAAGTGGGTCCATAAGGTGAAACGCAAACCTGATGGGACCGTGGATAGATTTAAAGCTTGTTTAGTAGCTCGTGGTTTCTCTCAACAGTTTGCTATATATTACCAAGAAACCTTTAGCCTAGTGGCAAAGTTAACTACTATTCGAGTAGTTTTAGGAGTCGCAATGAGTAATGGTTGGTTATTAAATCAAATGGATGTGAGCAATGCATTTTTATATGGAGATTTAGACCATATGATTCACATGGAACAACCAGACGGGTTTGAAAATAAAGAACATCCACTATGTGTGTAAATTGAGGAAAGTAATTTTTGATTAAAACAATCTCTGAGGGCGTGGTATGGAAAGATGGCATAATTTTTGTAACACATTGAGTTCGTGATGTCACAGTCCGATGCAAGTTTGTTTGTCAGGTTAAGTGGAACCAAAGTTGTAGTTGTTTTGGTGAATGTAGACGACTTGATAATAACCCGTAGTGATGAAGATGGGATAATGCAGCTCGAAGAGAACATATGTGTGCGGTTTCAAATGAAAGACTAGGGAAATTTGAGTCACTTTCTAGGTCTCGAGTTAAGCCAAGAAGAAGATTCGGTTGTGTTGCATCAGAAAAACTATTGTGTTGATTTGCTAGCACGGTTTGGGATGCTTGATAGTAAACCGTCTGTTGTTCCTATGGATGCAAATGTGAAGCTGTGTGTGGATAAAGGAAAGGAACTTGAAGATCCCACAATTTGTATCGACAAATTATAAGAAGTCTTATATACCTAACGCTTACTCGACCCGACATAGCGTTCGCCGTGGGTGTGTAAGTCGGTATATGCAACGTCCTTGCAAACCACATCTGGATGCTACTCGTAAGTTGTTAAGGTATGTTAAAAGTACACTTGGGTCTGGAATTAAGTTCGAGAAAAATGTTGAACTCGAGTTAGTGGGGTTTTGTGATGCGGACTACGCTGGAGATATAGATACGCGAAGATCTACAACTGGTTATGTAGTCGCGTTGGACAGGCAGCAGTTAGTTGGTGCAGTAAAAGGCAACCAACAGTTTCATTGTCAACGACTGAAGCCGAATAACGGTCAGCGGCTATGATAGCCCAAGTGATGCGGGTCCAAGTGTAGAGGAGCGGGCCACCATGTATTTGGAGGCCCAAGATCGGGTAATAAAAGGGGCCTCACTAAAATGGCTCTAACTTGGGCTACGGGGGTCCGTTTTGGGCGTGCGACCAGGCAAAACAAACGTGAGAACGAGCTCTATCTTGCTGCAAATGGCCTACGGCGGTTTGCGTCATCGTCCGGGCTAAAAAACGCTTATTTCTATTAGTTATTTACATTTTTATGTTTTTTTGAAGTGTTTTGGGCTTTTTGTTTTTGGGCTTGTGTTTGGCCCGTTGTCTTTTTTAGGCCCATTTCAAATTTCTGTTCCTATTTATATGTTCCTCTAGTAATTTGAATGGACAAACTTGGATTTTGAGATAATTCATTTTTTCACTTCAAATTCTGTACCCTTTGGGTTGCAATTTAGGGGTTGGGGAAGAACTGCACAGGTATTCGTAGAATCAACGTGTTTGTTCTTCATTTTTTTGTAACACACCCTACATCAGTTGGTATCAGAGCCGAATTCCTGGCTCAAAATGCCTCCGAGGAGAAACAACACTAGGCCTCTCGATGAAGTGTATGAACGGGAGTTGGAGCAGCGACTCATGGTGAGAGTGGATCAACGGTTGGATCAAGTGGTCAATCAGTTAACTAACCGGATGGCCGACTTGATCAATCGTAGGAGGCAGGGACCCAATGACGGGTTTGGTTTCGATTTTAGTAACCCATTTGGTGATGGTTCGTCTTCCGAAGATGAACAGGAAGGGCGACCAAGGGGTGAACGTGGAGGGGGCAATAGGCGTTGGGATTCTGGGATAAGAGTTGATATTCCGGAATTTGATGGGACTAGTTTGAATCCGTAGGGGTTCATCGATTGGTTGGCTACCGTGGAGGAGGTGTTTGAATACAAGGAGGTGCCTGAAAATAAGCGGGTGGCCTTGATCGCTACAAGGCTACGTGGTAGGGCCTCTGTGTGGTGGAAACAATTGAAGTTAACACGAAACAGGCTCGGGAAGTCAAGGATCGTGACATGGGCCAAGATGAAAAAGTGCTTGCGGTCCAATTTTTTGCCTCACAACTTTCAAAGGTTGATGTACCAGCGCCTGCAAAATTTAAAACAGGGGGCTAATTCGGTTGATGATTATACCACAGAGTTTTACCAGTTGATTTCTAGGAACGACATTCAAGAACCGGAGGAACAACTTGTTTCTCGGTATAATGGGGGTCTGAGGGTTCAAATCATGGAGTCCATGAATCTTTTTGACCCGTTAACCATCCCAGAGGCACACCAACGGGTGTTGGCCTTTGAGAAACAAAACCGTCGGGTGAACAGTTCATCTACCCCTACAGGAGGGAATGTTGGGTCGGGCAGTGGGGCACCTCGTGGCGGGCCTAGTCAACAACGGCCGGGGGTTAACAATACCGGGCCTACTTCTAAGGGGGCTAGCAGTAGTGGTCCGAGATGTTTCAATTGTGGTGAGACAGGCCATCGTCAAGCTGAGTGTAAAAAGGCTGGTAAAAGACACTTGTTTGCTGAGTCTGAGGATGATCAATATGAAGAATACGAAAATAACCCAGTGTTCGATGAAGAAACTGAATACGAAGAGGAGGTTGTGATCGGTGATGTTGGTGTGAACTTGGTAGTCAGACGCTCTTGCTATACTCCAAAGGCAGATGGGGATGACTGGCTTAAGCACAACATCTTCCACTCAACATGTACCATTTTGGGAAAGGTTTGCACGTTTGTTATTGATTCGGGGAGTTGTGATAATTTGATATCTGAAGAGGCGGTCCAGAAGTTGGCTTTGAAGACAGAAAGTCACCCCAAACCTTATAAACTTTAGTGGCTTAAAAAGGGAGGTGAAGTGGCGGTATCTAAAAGAGCCCTTGTTTCTATTTCTATTGGGTCCACATATAAAGATGATGTTGTGTGTGATGTGGTCCCTATGGACGCGTGTCACTTATTATTGGGTAGACCTTGGGAGTATGAACGTAATATAGAGCATAATGGGCGGTCCAATACTTATAGATTTCTGTTTGGTGGTGTGAAGTTAACTTTTGTTCCTAGCAAGCCTAAGCAGTTAGCCACAAAACAGTCGGGTACTTTGTTGACCATCAGTCAGTTTCAAGATGAGTTGGAGGACGCAGACAATGTTTTTATTTTGGTAGGGAAGGCAGTGCCCGAGGAAGTCGAAATTCCTGATACTATGGTTCTTTTGATTGAGGAATTTTCTGATGTGTTTCCTGTTGAGTTGCCTGATGGATTACCACATTTGCGTGACATCCAACATCATATTGATTTGGAGCCTGGGTCACAGTTACCCAATAGACCACATTACAGGATGAGCCCTGCTGAGCATGAAAAGTTGTGAAGACAGGTTGAGGAGTTGATTTCTAAAGGCCACGTTCGTGAAAGTATGAGCCCTTGTGCTGTTCCGGCTTTATTGACTCCAAAAAAAGATGGCACTTGGCGTATGTGTGTTGACAGTCGAGCAATCAACAAGATTACTGTGAGGTACAGGTTTCCTATTCCTCGACTTGATGATTTACTTGATCAGATTAGTGGTGCTACTATTTTTACGAAGTTAGATTTAAAGAAGTGGATCGTTATGTGAAGTGGTGTCGTGTTTGTCAGGTTTCAAAGGGCACGGCTACCAATGCGGGTCTCTATATGCCTTTGCCAGTCCCCTCACAACCATGGGTTGATATTAGTATGGATTTCGTGTTGGGGTTACCTCGTACTCATAGAGGTAACGATTCTATCTTTGTGGTTGTGGATCGGTTTTCTAAGATGGTCCATTTTATTCCCTGCAAGAAGACGACTGATGCTGTTAATGTAGCCCAACTCTTTTTTCGTGACGTGTACCGTTTGCATGGGCTACCTTCTTCTATTGTGTCTGATCGGGATACCCGAATTCTGAGTTATTTTTGGCGTAGCTTGTGGAAGATGGTGAATACTCAACTCAACTTCAGTAGTGCTTATCACCCACAAACTGATGGGCAAACTGAAGTTGTTAATCGGTCACTTGGGAATTTGTTGAGGTGTTTGGTTGGTGATCATGTGAAGGCATGGGATCAAAAATTATGCCAAGCTGAGTTTGCTCATAAGCATGCTGTTAATCGGAGCACCGGATATAGCCCATTTCAGATAGTTTACTCATCCCAACCTCGGGGACCACTTGATTTGATGTCTCTTCCTGTTTCTGGATCTGTTCCAAAGAAAGTTCAAGATTTTGTGGAGGGTTTACATGAGGTTCATAATGCTGTGTATGACCATTTGACCCGAGCTAATCTGAAGTATAAGCAAGCTGCTGATCAGAAGCGTAGGCATTTTGAGTTCGAGGAAGGTGATTTTGTTTGGGTTGTTTTAACTAAAGATAGTTTTACAGTTGGTGAATACAACAAGTTGTCAGCCAAGAAGATTGGCCCAGTTGAAATCGTGAAGAAGATCAATCCGACTGAAGCTGCCTAGTCACATTCGATGTTCTGATGTGTTTAATGTGAAGCATCTGTTGCCTTATTATGGTGACTCTTCTGATGATGAACCTGTTGGTAATTCGAGGGCGAATTTTGTCTATCCAGGAGGGAATGATGCGGGTCCAAGTGTAGAGGAGCGGGCCATCATGTATTTGGAGGCCCAAGATCGGGTAACAAAAGGGGTCTCACTAAAATGGCTCTAACTTGGGCTACGGGGGTCCGTTTTGGGCGTGCGACCAGGTGAAACGAACGTGAGAACGAGCTCCATCTTGCTGCAAATGGCCTACGGAGGTTTGGGTCATCGTCCAGGCCAAAAAACGCTTATTTCTATTAGTTATTTACATTTTTATGTTTTTTGAAGTGTTTTGGGCTTTTTGTTTTTGGGCCGTTGTCTTTTTTAGGCCCATTTCGAATTTTTGTTCCTATTTATATGTTCCTCTAGTAATTTGAATGGACAGACTTGAATTTTGAGATAACTCATTTTTTCACTTCAAATTCCGCACCCTTTGGGTTGCAATTTACGGGTTGGGGAAGAACTGCACGGGTATTCGTAGAATCAACGTGTTTGATCTTTATTTTTTCGTAACACACCCTACATCACCCAGGGATAACTTGGTTGCGGTTGTTGCTTAAATATCTGAAACAGAATGTTAAAGAAAAAGTGGTAGTGTTTTGTGATAATCTTTTGTCAATTTATCTAGCCGAGAATCAGATGTTTCATGCACGTTCAAAGCACATCGAAATACGTTACCACTTTATAAGAGAAAAGGTTTTAGAAGGAGAAATTGATTTAAAGTATGTTGATAAAAGTGAACAAGTTGCAGATGCATTTACCAAAGGGTTGTCAAGTGTGAAGTTGGTGGAGGTTCTGCAAAGATATGAATATGAAGATAGCTAATATTGAGAGGGAGTATTGAACAAGTAATAATATTAGCGAAGGGTGGTTCGGGGATCTCAAAGGCCAGTTTGGTGGAGATCTAAAGTCAACGGACTAAATGAGTAAAATAATAATTAAACAATTTATTTATTATTTGAATTATCTATAAGTTTTCGTTTTTGATTTGTTTCCTAATATTTAGAAAAGTATCAATTAATGTTTTGAGTTACAGTAGGAATAGAAGCTTTGGGTATTTAAAGTCCTATGCGTCTGTATCTTTTATTATTGACAATCAAAATTTGTTTGTGCGTTTGAATATTCATCAATGTTGAGGGTTAACTAAAAAGTGCTTTAAGTAACCAACCCTCTAACAAGTGCGTGGTTCCCCTCTTGGTTCCCCCTTTAACAATGATGGCATGGTGTTTAGCGTTGGTTTGATGGTGAGGTGGCATGGGCGCCTCCGCACAACTTGTGTTAGTGTTAACAAGATGTTTCAATGCAAGGGTTTTGTTACTTTTCCCAAAATTATGCTATTCCATATTTAAACTATTGTTGTAATAATATTTACATGTTACATAGACCAAAAAAAAAAGCTAGCTGGTACTTTTAAACCTGTACTAGAAAGGACCATTTTAACCCCGCTTTCTTTTGACCCATCCGTCTCAACGGGTATGGTGCTTAATATTGTATGCGTACCTAAAAGGGCACTTGATAGGCACTTATTTTCCATGTACTCATATATCAAAGAAAATTGGTTCCCTTCAACACAACTTCCATAAAGTTTCACTAGATTTTGGTGTCGTAGTGCTGAAAGCAAACCAAGTTCCCTCATAAATTCATTAGGTCCTTGGCTAGACGCTAATGAAAGTTGTTTTACTGCAATTATTGTCCCATCGGACAATAGACCCTACAAAATATACAATATATTAGTAACATAATTAAGATGTTATGTGTTTGGACACTGGTTTTGATCAATAGACAATAACACCACCTTGTACACTGAACCAAAACCACCTTGTCCAATCTCTCTTGATGGATGAAAGTTCTCTGTTGCCGCTTTTATCTGTCTAAGCGTAAATATTCCTGTTTGTAGATCTACACTTGTAAGCTCTGATAAACAAAAAAGGGTGTATATCAAATACTTTTCTTACTAGTTGCAATTTAAAATTCTTAGCAATCAAAACTCTAGGTGAATAATTGGTCGAGATGGAATGAAGCCGGCCATTTTATGGTTTTGTTAATTTTGTTTTCTTTCCAAAAGATGAAATAATATGATTATAAAAAGAATATTGTTAGCATAGTGGTTTACGTAGAAAGGGCGTACCATAGTTGTTTACATTATATATATTGGCGGCTTCCAACCCATTCGCCTCTCAAGCGACTTTTAAATAAACTGGTCAAAATTGTGAGCTCTAATCAAAACCACTAGAAAAGAATAACAACATTTACCTCTATGAGCTGTTTTTTTAAGTGTAAGGAATCCCATTTCCCACTACATAAACAATGACTAAAAATACCATAAAAACCCCTCCAGTAACTGTCGCAACTATCATACCAACATCAATCTTTTTTCCAAAATTTGGTGGCTCAAAATCTGTCAAAACAAAGAACACTTGAGTGATGTTAAAACATTATACTCTTTACATTCCACTAAGTGAATTCGTTGACATTGAACACTATGATAGATACTGTTGTTAAAAGTCAATAACACGTTTAGGTAGGAAATGCAGAATTACTTACTTGGGTCAACTGATATAGCAGATATACATGGACCATAACTTCCGCTATTAGGAATTCGAGTAGTGCCTTTTCCAGCCCAATAAAATTGAATCTTGAGTGTGTTATTCCTCACATCAATTATATAGCTTTTTATAACTGGCCTACCGGTACCCCCAGCCTCTCTTACTATTTCAAAATCTTTTAGTTTTAAGTCCCCCTACAATTAAAGTTCTCCGAAGATGTCAATTTTCCTTTTATAGTTGCATTAGTAGTTTAGAGCTAATGTCATAAAAGAAGAATAAGCAACCTTGATTCAATTTCTTATTTAGGTGACCGCCTGCTTTTTAAAAGACTTGGTTTTGCTATTAAAAATGGGTAGTGTCACAACCTGTTGCCCGTTTACCTTCTATTTCCATGTAATTTCTTATGAAGTTTTACTATTATAAATCTTGAATTTAATCTGTGTGTATTGGGCAGTGAATATTACAAAAGTAGTAAAATTTGATCTTAGGTAGTTTTTACTCTATCATGAAGCCTAGAGCCGGCTATCTTAGGTAATCACCTTAGAGGGAGTGATATATCCTCCTTGGCACGATTATGATCACACATGGCAAACATCGTAATCCTGTGGCTCCAAATGATATGCCATTTTTCTAAGATTAAATCAAAGTTTTTAAAACTTTGACCTATATATAGGAGAGGATCTTTTGAGAAACATTGACCAAATTAAACCGAATCCATACCGGCCGCAAAGTGTTGGCTAATCCTACTAGTTATCATTATATTAAGAGGTTAATCACCTGGACATAGACATCAAATACACGCTTTCCAGGGCTGTTTCGGGTGAAAACAATCTCTGCAAAGTGAAGTCTGATCGAGTACTTCCCGTTCATAAGGCACAATCCATAATAAGTGAGAGAAATACCAGATGTGCGTGCACTTCTATATAGTTCTTTCTCATATGTGGATATGTTATCCAGATTAGACGTGTTGGAAATATTATATACGCTAGGACCATTTTCAACATCCAGGAAATGGGGCCTGTGCTGCTAAACGCCCAGTTTCCACCATTGTAATATGATGAGGCACCTGCTCCCTCTGTATCAGCGGCGTATTTTTTGCTGTTGTTGATATGCAGAGAATAGATTTCTGATACAAAAGATGGCTTTATAATTAAGATAATAGATGAGGTTAACTTGTTATCGTACGTACGTAGTGATGTAAAAGCTTCACTTACGATTTGCATACGATTTAGTACATGGGAAATTCTTCTTCATGCAAGCTTCAATATTATTTCTACAACAGACAGAAAAGTCATTGACTGATCGTAATTAAATGAAGTTTGGGTCATGTGTCTTACTGTTTACTTGTTGACAAAGAATACTCCACCATGCTTCTGTCAAAATTTTGTTTTAGATTAAACATACAAAAATACAAGGGAAAATTACCAAAATAGCCAAGAAAAAGTTTGACTTACCAAAATAGTCATCTCATGAGTCTTTGGAAAGGGGCATCACGGATTCAAATGCACGGGATGCCTCTTTCAAGACCCCTCATGCATCTTTAAATATGGAAGTGACACGTGTCTCAATGATTAGGTAGACTTCTCCAATGCCTCATGCAGACTCATCCAATGCCTCAGGCAGACTCATCCAATGCCTTCATCCAATGCCTCAGCAGACCCATCCAATGCCTCAGGCAGACTCCTCCAATACTTTAAGAAAATACTTTAAAATATTTAAAAAAATACTAAAAATAATTTTTTTTTTAAATTAAAAAAAAATTACTTTTTTAAATTTATATACGTAAAGATACCTTGCCTAATTTTAAGAAAATACATAAAAAAAATTAAAAAAAAAATACTTTAATAAAATATTTAAATTAATTTTTTCAATTATTTTTTTAAAATTAAAAAAATATTTTAAATTTATATACGTAAAGATATCTTTAAAATACTTAAAAAAATACTATACGTATATAAATTTAAAATACTTTACGTATATAAATTTAAAAAATAATTTTTTTAAATTAAAAAAATATATATTTAAAAAAATATTTTTAGTATTTTTTTAAAATATTTTAAAGTATTTTCTTAAAATATTTGGAAGAGTCTGCCTGAGGCATTGGAAGAGTCTGCCTAAGGCATTGGATGAGTCTGCCTGAGGCATTGGATGAGTCTGCCTAATCATTGAGACACATGTCACTTCCATATTTAAAGACGCATGAGGGGTCTTGAAAGAGGCATCCCGCGCATTTGAATCCGTGATGCCCCTCTCCAAAGACTTATGAGGTGACTATTTTGGTAAGTCAAACTTTTTCTTGGCTATTTTGGTAATTTTCCCAAAATATAACACCCACCAAGGGAAAATCAACTTACATTGACCCTTTCTCACATTTTTTTGCACCTGAGGTGAAATTGTTATAAGAAACATCCCTGAAAGGCAACCAACCGCTATCATGATTTTATATTATAACCAATTGACTAGTATAATTACAGTTGTTTGGAAACTGAGTTATCTAGCTAGCCCATTTTACATTCAACCACGTACAATTAGAAAAAAATAAAGGCTCAACTTTAATTAGATCATTTAATGTAGCAAAGAATTGTAATTTGTCCTGTTATTTTCGGATTGAACGTGTATTGGGTTGATTTAAAAGCTTGATTTGTACAGGTTTGGAATTGACAACAAGTGCAAAAAAATTCCAACCATGTTTTTAAGATGGGGTTTAAAATATTAATTAATAAATATTTGAAAAGGTTTTGTTTGTTTTTGTTTTTGTTTTTTTTTTGTTTTTTTTTTTTTGTATCAAAAGAGGATATTAAACACCATTTAATAACATTCCATATTTGGCTTTGCCCTGTTTTAAAAGCATGTCTTAGTTCCCAAATTACTCTGTCTAATTCTCTGTTTTGTAATATTGAGGGTACTTGTCATCCTTACACGTCACTCCTTCCTTTAAGGACCCATCCTGGTATAGATCCAGTAAGATTATTATCTGTCAAATAACTATTAAAAGAAGTTATAAAGAATTGATCATAGTTTATAATTAAACAGACAAACACATATAGGGTTAGTCATGTGAGAATCACTAAGATAAAATAAAAATAAAATTGCAGTTTTTTTACATTTTTATATTTTTATTTAGGAAAGAGGAGTGGTCTAGAAATTCTATACCACTCCTCTTTCCTAAATAGAAATATAAAAATGCAAAAAAACTGCAATTTTATTTTTATTTTTATTTTTGTGAAAAGGCGTAGAGTTTTCCCTTAAGGTTTTTTTTTTATCTTAATCTTTAAGTATACATTATGTATATACATATTTTAAATTATAAGGTAAGTATTGTGTATCTACTTCTAATAATGTACATATATGTTAAAAATGTGTATAAATGATATACTGGAAAATTATGGTTCCAAACATGTTTTTTAAATTGTACATATGTGTAATATGTGTTTAAATTTGAAAAATAAGTATGATATATATATATATATATAGAAAAGCATTCATTCATTGGAACAATAAAAAGTGAAAACTGATATCATGCATTTAACATGTTAAAAATCAATTTAAAAAAAATCTTAAAAAAATGAAAAAAAAGTTATTTTTTACAAAAAAATATTTTTGTAGTGGAACACATTCTACACCTCTTTTTACGCAAAAGCTCTTAAAACATTTCTAATTTTTTTAGCATTTTAAATTGAATATATAAGATATATTTAACATGTTAAATACACCATTATTAGGTTCTCCACTTTTTTAGTGTTCCCAATTTAACCTCAAACTAAGATTGGTTTTTCATTCGTTCTTATGATTCTCGTAATATTTCGTGTTCTGATTTAAACACACACACACACACACACACATATATATATATATATATAGGGTTGAGTTCATTTTAGAACTCTAAATAACTACAAAACTTTCAGAACTCGTAATAAACAATCATATTATATATAATTTTTTGTATTTAGGATCTTTTTATCATCTATTATATGTATTTCTTTGATTACATGCATGTTAAAAATAGTTTACATACGTTTAATTGCCAAAATTATATATATGTGTCATAACTAATTACATATATGTAAAAAACTAGTTTACATATGTGAAATTATAAAATTACATATAAAAATGATAAAATTACTCTTAACATGTATGTAATGAAAAAAATAGACATAATAAATGATAAAATTATCCTAAACATAAAAATATATAAATAAAAAGATTGTTTATTAAGAGTTCTGCGAGTTTTTGCGAGTTCTGTAAATATTTATGGTTCTGAAATGATCTTGGCCCTATATATATATATAGGGAGAAGATCATGCGAGAACCACCTCTTATTGCGAGAACCGCGAGAACCAATGTGAACACAATCAAAAATGACTAAAAATAGCTAAAAATCACACAAAAAAAAATTTCTCGAGAACCACCTCTTGTGTTCACATTGGTTCTCGCGGTTCTCGCAATAAATGGAGTTCTCGCATGAGCCCCTCCCTATATACATATATATATATATGTGTGTGTGTGAATTTAACGGGGAAATGGATCTTATCATTTTAAACTAATCAAAATTGGTCGCTGTCACTCTCAGCTTTTACTTTGGCTGTCACCACCCCCCAACTTAACATTTTGGTGTTCTTGTCACCCCGGCGTTAACTAAACACTAACTCTGTTTGTTTTCACATCCTACGTGTCATTGTAATGTGATGTGGCTTGCTGATGTGGATATCACCTTTATAAAAACAACAACCACCTCCTGCCTTCTACACCACATGAACCTCCTGCAACCGCCACAACCTCCTGCCTCCTGCCACCACAACAACCTCCATCACCACCACCAACCACTCCCACAATCACCTCCACAAACCACCATCACCTCTGCTAACATAGATCGAAGCACAATCACCTCCACCAACCACCACCGCCCCCTTTCAGATTTAAACGACAAACCCTAGAGAAAGAGAGATGGGAGAGAGGACATCACCGTCACTAGCCAAGATTAAAGCACAAGCTCACCGGAGATTTGGACCCAGCCGTCATCGCCTACTTTCATGTTTGTTCTCATTCGATGATAATGAAGAACCAAATATTTGGACTCGAGAAGCGATGGTCTGTTCTCCGTCCAAAACTGCATCCTTACCCTCACCCTCAATCTCACCAAATCCATCCTCGCCGGTAACGGCTTCTCCTTCTTCGTCCCCTCACGCGCCGCCACGAACCAGCTCTACGTGTCGGAGCTCGATCACATCGTTTTGAAAGAGAAATCGCCCGTTCATCCGACGTAGGCCTTGGTACAAATCATCCATTTGAAAGACAAATCGTCCTTCTCCGTCCCCTCACATGCCCCCATAAACCAGCTCTACGTGCTAGTGCACTCAGTCGTCGTTGAATGTTATTGCTATAGAAAAAGGAGTGGTTGTTGTGAGACTTGTATTTAGGGTTTTTATAAATTTAGAGGGGTTATAAGGGGTGAGTCCACGTAGGATTAAAAAAACAGAGTTACTGATTATTTAACAAAGGGGTGACACAACAGCCTAAATGTTAAGTAGAGGGTGGCGGGAGCCAAACTAAAGTTGAGAGTAACAGAGGCTAAAATGTTGGGTTTTTTGGTCCAATGAGGAAGCCCATCAATTATTTTTATGGCCCATTCTTATTTTTGTGTATGGATAAAAGAAGTGGGCAAGGGTTTCAGCAGGTATCACCCCACAAATGCAGCAAAAACACACTAAAAAACTCTCACACAAAAGAAGAAAAAAATCATCACTTTCATACCCAGCTGCAGAGGTCGTCGATTTCCTGGAGATTGAACCGTTGGATCGTTCCGATTTTTTGATATAGTCATCACAACATCAGGGTGACCTTATCCAACTGTGGGTTTGTGTTAATCATGTCTGGAAGTCTGGTTTTCACAGTCTCTGTTCCTTGCTGCAGAATATTGGTGATTTTCTTCTTTTGTCTTTGTTTTTTTTATTCCATATGCTTGAAGTTGTTGATTCCAAGTATATGATGTTTATTGTATGCCTCTAGTATATCTAGGGAAAATTTTTATTGCTCTAATTTGGTGATAGTGGATTTGAAGCGGCTCTAGTAGTCCTGTAGTTTTTACTCTCGTTTTTAGAGATTTTCCACGCTAAAATTTGGTGTATTGTTATTGTTTTTGGGTTGTTTAAATTGTAGTCGATATACCCTAATTGTTTACATCCTCATAGGTTCATTCAAGTTTGGGAAAATTCTTGGTCAAATGAAGTTTGCTTCCGCGTTTGTGTTTACCGTTTGTGACCGAGTTTTTGTTTTTCCCATCATAGTGGTATCAGAGCCATTGGCTCTTGTTATTGGGTTGAAACTTGATTGAACGATGGAAGCTAATACAAGTATGTAACACCTCGAAAATTCACGTCCTATAATGTATTGACACGTGTCATAAGCTTGAACGTGAGAAAGAATGTTCTTGAGGGACTAAAGTTGACAAACATGGAAAGTATGTGAATATACGAGTTCAAAATGTCAACAGTGAATAAATATACTTTACAATAACCCTACATGACGTTGATACCATCAGACGAATAAATCATGGATCATACGAGGCTAAAAGTGAGAGATTACAAACTACAGGGGTCAAATGTGTCAACATGTTTAAGTTATACCTCTGAGTGACCTTTGGACAAACCCGAAGCTTTGTAACGGTTAATTATGCTCACTAGAATGCACGATAAAAATTTCATAAAGTTTCGTTATCGTATGAGAAAGTTATGATCAAATTCGTGTACGAGGGGTTAAAACGTCAACGTTGAAAGTTTGGACCTTTCGGGTGACAATAAAGTTAACCGGGGACTAAACAAAGTGGGTAAATGTCTTAAAGCCCTTATATGTCAATTTAGAGGGTTCAAAGTGCAAGAAAATAAGTTAATTGACCTTTCGGAGGACCAAGAGCCAAGGATGCAAACTGAAAAAGAGACTTTTGGCCCTGATGACATGCTTGCGCACCTCAACAACCACACTCTTGCGGTGCGCAAGGCATGCCCAGATACAGCAAGTTGGCTGTTTTAAACGTTGCAACTGATCTTTAAACGATTTTCCTCATCTTGCTTGGCCCCTAAACAACCCCTAAACACTAGGGACACTTGTTAATAAGTTGTGGTCAGTGGTAGACTTACTTGTCAACATTTTATGGTGATTAAATCACTAAAAAAGGGCATGAAGTTGCAACCATTTGATCATTCATCTCTTGTGCAATTCTGGAGCCTTTGGGAGCTTAAGAGCAGACACAAGACCTTCCTAATCAAGCATAGGACTCAGTAAGTTTACTAATCCTTTCTTAATTAAGTTATAGCTTAGTTTTAGCTTAAAAGTCAAACCGTCGTAATTAACGGTTGACTTAACGATTAATCATTGTTAGTCCAGTGATTAGTCGAAGTGAAAGTAGTTATAAGTTGGTAATTATGTGGGTAATAAACCCTCAAAAGGGTTCCCCCTGATTCCCACTCTAACTAGGTCAAATGTCGGGTCAAACTTGCTAAGAAAAAGTCAACAGGATACTTAGTTTACAATTTATGCATAATTAGCAATGTAGAACATATACAACCTGTTGGATCATTGTTATAACTTAGTAATTAGTGTAAGAACATGTCTAAACATGTTCAACCCGACAATTCTCTGTAAAGACCCGGTTCGGAACCGAAAGTCGCATAGTTTGACTTTCACTTTGACTTTCAGTTCTGACCCGTTTAATCATGTTTTAGAAATGCCTTAGAGCTTTATTTGGACCAGGTAACATGCTAGTATAACCCTCTGTGATTATACACCATGGTTCATTAGTTAACCAATTAATATGCATGATTCCGTTAATTGCTCATATGTTGACCATTATGCCCTTTACACCTTAAAACGTGATTTATGAAAATGTAAAAGTGTAGAAACCTTAGTTACTGATATATAAACTTGTATGCAAAGTTTGACATCAGTTTGAGGTGTAGATTGAGAGTTATGCCCATTAGCGTAAATTGAAGGCTTTATGTTAATTAAACGGCGTAATTAGCGTATAGCCTAGTTAAGCCTACTTTTTGATATCAAACTTATTACCCACTGATATAATATATTATTTTGGGATTTTTAAATATTTTTAATTAGTTTTAGGCTGAGCATAACTTATAGTCGTAGGCTTAATCCGGTAATTGTCGGTTTTGCCCTTACGGGCTATAAAATGACTTTTACATATCTAAACGACTCCAAACCTTTTGCTACTGATTACATATGATAAATAAATTATTTTAAGCCTTCTGAAATAATAAAAATATCAGCTTTATGTATCAAACCCGTAAATGGCTTCTAATCGCCTTATTAAGCGTTTTTAGCGCATAGTATGTACTAAGACTATTTTTAAACATACAAGGGTGATACCTACTGATATTTTAGGTAAATTATGATATTTTAACAGTAAGCAAAAGTTGTTTAACTCAGACTTCAGTTTTGAGCTTTTCGGCTTATGTGAAATTACCAAAATGCCCCTACGGTGCATAGTTTGGTTATAATTGGTAAATTCACATATATACCTTATCCTACTGTTATAACTTACCAAAATAAGTAGTTTTGCTGATTATATCAGACCTGTAACTCAGGTAAATACTTAAACACTTTTATAACCTTTTAAATGACCAAACTACCCCTACGGGGCCTAGTTTGTGTTTAAATACGTTTCGGGCATAATGAAAGACATCTTACTGATGTCACAACATATTTGAGGCATAATTAACTTAGGAAACCTGTATATGGCTCTCATGAATACCCGTCACGCTTATTATGCGTACGGTTCGGTTTATGTAGCAAGTTTACATAAATTAGCCGAAACGGGTCAAACCTTATCGGTTTTATCTCAAAATTCAGAGTGTGTATGAAATACCCATATTATACAAGTCTTCAAACTTGTCGGGTCTAAAACACATTCTATTCCGGTCTTCGCTTAATCATGCGTTTGAACCGTATATTCCCTTAAGACTAACCGGTCTAAGCTTAGGCTAAATTAAAGACCCGTTAGCATTCTAATTGGTTATTTATACCATCATTCCAGACTAGAGCATTCCGGTAAATGGTACCTACGCTTACTTAAGTGAATACGGCTGAGTTATTAGATTCTTGCTATTTAAGACAGGAGCTAGCTCAGGTAAATACTCTTAACTTATTTTCCCTATACGGGTTTGGAATACGGTATTATAATACCGCTTGGTCGGGTATTGAATATTTAATCTTATTATGGTTAAATTATTGAGGTAACCCGGTTTAATCTGTATTGTTTGAAATAAAGACCTCTAGGGGTTAATGACCATGTCCCGGATATCCTTGACATCATTGTATTATAAAATGGCCACGTCTTAAGCACGGGGTGTAGGCATACACCTGACAGTTGCTTAAGTAATAACGGTATCTCTCTCTCTTGTGGGACTATACTTGTGGTGTGTCTGTTAATCTGACTCGGTTTCTACATCGGGCCCTGAACGTACAACGAACATGTAAATCTGTATACAAGGTTATAAATATAATTGTTCCAAGTATAAAAGATTAATTTTGCCTCTGAGCATTTTAATCAAATTATAAAAGATATTTTGTGCCACGTGCATTCAAATCAATTTTCTTAAACTCTTTTCAAATGAGTCGGTTGAGTGTATTTACCAGTGAAAACTGACGTATTTTCCAAAAAGGTTAAGTGACAGGTACTGAACGTAATTGGCTGGAAGCTCAGGGCGCTACTAAGGAATCTTGCAAGTTCTAGGCGTCTAAAGTCTGTTGAACAAATGATATGTTTAAGATCCGCCTGTGGATCTTTTACTTTCCGTTGTAATACTGGATATTACTTTGAATTCGGATTGTAATATATATTTATCTTTTGCTTCCGCTGTGCATTTATATATTGTGTTGTTTGACTATTATGTTGCCAACTACGTCACGATACTCCCCACCGGGCCCACCAGTGACACGTGGAAAGTCGGGGTGTGACAAAGTAGAATTGTGAATTTGAATGGTTCTAATTATCATGTTCGGAAAGGCAAGATGGAAGATCTCCTTTATGTGAAGGATTACTATATGCCTGTTTTTAATACCGACAATCCGGATAATAAAACATATGAAGAGTGGAATATATTGCACATAAAGGTTTGTGGTTATATTCGTCAATGTCACACCCCGATATTTCCACGTATTACCGGTGGGCCCGGTGGGGAGTATCGTGACGTAGTTGATATCGTCATAGTCAAATAATCACAGTTTAATGCACAGCGGATGTCTAAAGTAAAAATATTACAAACCGAATGAAAGTAACATGAGTATTACAAATGGAATGTAAAAAGGATCCACAGGCAGATCAAAACAAAAGAAGATAATTGTTCAATAGGTTTTTAGGTGACAAAGCTTGCAAGACTCTTATTTATTCACTCAGGAGTAGCCAGCCTATTCCGCCCCGTACCTGCACTTTAGCCTTTTGGAAAATACGTCAGTTTACACTGGTACATACAATTAACCGACACTTTTGAAAATGTTTTAAGAAAATTAATTTAAATTCACAAGGCACAAATAATCTTTTATAACTTGGGATATTTATTTAAAAATAAACTTGTAAAAGAATTAAATGTTTGTTATACATTCAGTAGCCCGGGATGAATACCGGGTTAAAGATTAATAGACACACCATATAATATATCCCACGGCGAGTTATTCTCGAACAGGAGGGTACATTAATTTTACATACGCACCGGCAGGTGTATGCCTACACCCTGTGCTTAAGTCGTGGCCATTTCAATGAATGAGCCGAGGATATCCAGGACATGATCATTAACCCCTCAAAGGCTTAAAACAAACAAAACAGATTAAACGGGTTATCTCAATGATTTAACCTTCATATGATTAAAAATTCAATACCCGACCAAGCGGTATTTTATATACCGTACCCCAAGCCCGTATAAGGGAAAATAAGTTAAAAGTATTTACCTGAGCAAATATGTATATCAATCAGCAAGTGCAAATATCTTTTACTGGGCTCCTAAATCTAGAACGAAGGTTTTAATAACCTATTAGATTCCTAACGAGTCTTACTTAAGTTTAAACTTAGACCGGTTAGTTTTAAAGAAAGGTATACGGTTCAAAACGCAAGATTAAGTGAAGATCGGATTAGAATGTGATTTAGACCCGACAAGTTTGAAGACTTGTATAATATGGGTAAACTAAACACATGTTGGTGCATTAGATGTCTGTTAACTTTGTCTTGTATCGAGTCATGTATAGATTAGAGCACGGAAATCGAGAAAATAGTATTTTAAGGTAATTCCGCTTGAAAGGTGCTTAATGTCATTTCAAACGGAATTAGGGAGTTCAAGCGAAATTAACTAATTCCACACGGAATTAGGTAATTCCATTTGAATGATGATTTCGTTTGAAGACTGTTTCAAGCGGAATTAGATGCTTATAAATACTGGACATGTTTGCTCATTTGAAACGGAATTAGTGGGTGTGATTCAGAGCCGAGGTGCTGTCCGTGTGTTATTTGAACTTGTAAAAGCTCAGAATCAATCAATAAGAAGATAATTAGAAAGGAATAAGCTGTATTACGTCAATTACATTGATTCCGCCTTTGTTTTTGATGTTGAACTCTTCAGATTGACTCGTTAGGGTCACACGACGATCCAACAAGTGGTATCAGAGCTCAGGACGAGGAGTTCATACCATTTCAGCTTGATTTCATCGGATTCTCTCACTTCTACTCCTACTTTTCTGAATTGAACAAGATTTAACGGACAAAATGGCTTGATTTTCACATATCATAAGCGAAATACATTTTTAACAAACCCTTGAAAGTTTCAGATCAAAATTCAGAGTAAAAGTGATAAAAATGGGCCTCGAAGTTAATTCCGTTTGAACGAGTATCTAATTTCGCTCGAAAAATCTGAAGTAATTCCGCACGGAATTACTTGTTTCGTTTAAAACAGGCTAATTCCGTTTGAAGTTCACAAACAAAATTACTAATTTCGTTTCAAGGGTCCTAATTTCGTTTGAAGTCAATCTAATTCCGCACGGAATTAGATCCTGATTGGTAATTTCGTTTCAAGGACTATAATCTCATTTGAAATTGATCTAATTCCGCACGGAATTAGATATTTCTTGGTAATTTCGTTTGAAAAGTGAACAAGCTAATTTCGTTCGAAAGTTATTCCGTTTGAAAGCTGTAATTTCGTTTGAAGTTCATAATTTCGCGTGAACTAATTCCGTTTGAAACTACTGTTGTTCAAAATCCAAAAATTTTTCTAAGTGTTTGTTGATCATTTCAGGTACTTGAAAGATGGATGATTTGTTCATGAATCCGTTCTGTGATGTGTTTGCTTATACCAGTGGTTCGGGAGATGGCACAACAAATAACACAACTGAAACTACACCAACACCGAGTGCAAAGAAGATTCTTTCTGATACGATGAGTGTAGAGAGTGCGTACGGGACATACACCAAACCTCCCAAACTGATGGCGATTGAAGATTACAACCGGTGGGCTACAAGGTTTGACGAGTGGCTTCAAGCGTTTGCATACCAGAGCTGGAAGAGTTTAAAGAATGGTTACAGTTCGGGAGGAAATGATGTTCGAAATTTGACAGATACTGAAGATATAGAAAGATATGTTGCTGAACAAAAATGCATCGCTTTGATTCATCAGTCCGTAAGAGATGATATAATATCATTGATTGAATATGAAAATTCGACAGATCTTTGGGAGAAACTGAGGGTAAAATGTGTGGGCAGTGCAGAAATAGTTAAGAACAAAAGAAACTGTTAAGAAAAGAATTTGATTTGTTTAGTTGTCTGAAAAATGAATCTGTATCTAAGATGATCGGGAGATTTGGGCATTTGAAGATGGAGCTTGCAAGACACAAAATTGTATATACTCAAGAAGAGTTAGTTGACAAACTGTTCGACTCGTTGCCGAATGAACAAGATTGGCAGTACTTTGCATTAATGCTGAAGAATACAATCAAGTCAGAAGAGTTGACAGTGGATCTGCTTATCGAAAGACTGGAGAGTCATGAGTTGGAGATCAAGAAATCTAGCAAAGTCAACAACTCATCTTATCAGCAGAATGTGGAGTTGTACTACAGAGGAAATCTACCAAAGACTGGGTCTCCAAGAACAGCATTTTCTGCAGAGAGTTCAAATACTGTGAATCAAGAAACTCCTCACAATGGTTTTCATAGTGGATCTTCATCGACTGCTCAAAATCAAACTGCTTCAAAGAATGTATTTCAATGCAACATTGCAGTGGATTTGAAGAATGGTCAAAATTTTAGTGAAGAGTCTGCAAAACAGCAGATGGTGTTCTTAGCGTCTGTGCTAGAATCGTACGAGAGCCTCATGGCGGGAAAGATTGGAAACACCAACTTGACTAAGGAGGACTATGATCAGATAGATCCTGAAGAGATGGAGCTGATCGACATCAGGTGGTGTATGGCCAGTGCAGTCCGAAGAGCACAACGTTTTATGGAAATTACTGGAAGACAATCAATTGGTGGACCTTCTACTAAATTAGGCTTTGACAAGTCAAAAGTCACATGTTTCAAGTGTAAACAGAAAGGTCATTTTAAGCGTGAGTGCCGAAACGCTTACACCGATGATACTGCAAATCCATTTCATGAGGATTACTACAAGACAGCAATTTATCATCAGAACAAATCTGAACCTCCCAGAATGAAACAAATAGGAGATAACTCCAAAGAAAAATCCAGAGCACTTGCTGTTATTCATGACGATGAGGGTTTCGATTGGAGTGAACTGCTACCAGAAGAAGATGCAGTGGGCTATGCTTTCGTAGCAGAAAAGATTATTCCTTTCAAAGACACAAGAAATGAAGAGGAAAAAGCAGAAAGCAGAAAGCTCAATTCAGGCTGACCAGATTATCTAAGATATTTTACGAAGCTAAGAGAGAAAAGAGATGGGATGCTGATAGAGAATGTTATCTTGATCCTGAAGGAAACATTGTTGTTGATACAAAGTCTCTTAGTGAGGAAGCTCTCATTGAGCAATTTGCTGAAGAAGAAGAAGAAGCAAGACAGAGAGAATGGTGGGGAGGTGGAGAAGAAAAAGAGAAAGAGAAAGAGTCGCAACCTAAGAAGATTGATGATGGGATTATTGATACTTCACAAGAATTTACCACTGAAAACTTGAGGAAGATGGCTGACAAGGTGCTTGCTGCAAAGGAGCTTGAGGTAGACTCTAAGTCTGAAACTGAGTCTAAAAGCAAGGTTAGTCCAAATGCGTCAACAAGTGAGTCAGGTAAGAAAGTCAAAGGTGACAGTGACTGCAAAAATTGCATGAAAAACTGCAAGGTTTGTAATACAGTCACTTACCTCAGTGGTAAGAAAGTTGATGATCTGACAGCAAGAGTCAAAAAGGTTGAAGATCAGATTCTTGATCGTGATAAAATGCTAAAATCTTCAAATGATCATGTTAAAAATTTAACTGAGAAAATTGACAATGATAAAAGTGAAGTAGAAAGAATTAGGAAAGAAAATGAAAAGCTAATTCATGAAAATCATCAACTCTCAGAAAATTTTAACAAGTTAAAACAAACAGTAAAGGATTCTGATGAATGAAATAGTAAAACCAATAAAGAAAATGTGCATTTAACCGGAGTTTTGAGAGTTAAAGAAGAGCAAATCAACCAACAACTGGATGAGATTGCTAAGTTGAAGCTTCAGTTTGAAGAAGCTAAGATTGAGAATGAGCGCATCAATCTGAAATTAACCAGTTACAACTCCGCAAGCTTTGTTTTACAACACATTGTTCCCAAACCCATCAGGAAAAACAAAGCAGGCGAAGATGTTTACTCGGATGGAACTGGGGTTGGGTTTCATCAGGTTCCACCGCCAGTTCTAAACAATTTTTCAAAGAAAAAGTCCGGGTTGGTTGATGATGAAGATGAAAATGAAGTGAAACTTCCAGACACAATCGATGTCACATTCACTTCATCATCCGATGAAGGAAGTGTCCAATCTGAAGTTGTTAAAAGTGTGGTTGAAAGTGTTTTGAAATCTGAAAGTGACACTACTGAGGATGATGAATGCTTTTTGGACAAATATATTCCAAAATCAAAATCCAAAAACAACTTAAGTGAAGAAACACATCATGTGATGTACAAGATGGCAGGATCGGATAAGTTGTATTCGGATCGTGATTTTCCTATAGAGAATGTGAATGTTGGTAAATTGAGAAATGTGTTCAAGTTGATTGAAATTGATGTGTCTGAAATTGAAGGTTTAAGAAATGCGAAAAGGCAACTGAATTTTGAAAAAGATAAAGCTTACAATAAAAAACCTGTTGTACCGCCACGTTTTTCTAACAATTATCAAAACAGATGGTCGGGTGGTTATAAGGGTGGTAAGAATTATCAAAGAAGGAATGTTCAAAACAAGAAGTTTGTTGAGAAAAATGTGTTTGTGAACAGTTCAAGTTCACTTTCTGATGAGGAATCTAATTTTTTTTCAAAATCAAATGAAGAGTTTTTCGAAAAGAAGGCCTCACAGCCTCAGACCGAAGGCACAAGTCGGGTAGTTGATACTCGTACATGCTTTAAGTGCAACAAAGTTGGACACATTGCATGAAAGTGCACCAACTTTAAGCCTAAGTCTGAAGTTGTTGAGAGTCAAAAGAAGAAGGTTGATGCAAAAGGCAAAGCTCCAATGGTTGTTGAGAAAATTTTGAAAAATGAGAACATAAAAGTAAAAATTGAACCTGTTAAGAAGTTGGAAACTAAAAATAACAATTTTTACATACGGGTTGCTTCATCTCAACAAACATGGAAGCCAAAAAGTTCTCCAAAACCAAAGGTTTCAGAGTTGGAAAAACAATCGTCTTCTACCACTCTGGTAAAGATGAATGTTCCTTTGGATTACTATGAGAAACTCGAACCACAAGAGGCTACTACTTCTGAAAAGAAGAATGTACCAAAGAAAGACCAATCATTTGATCAACTTCATGCAGGTGATTTTTTTCTATACAAAGAAGTTGAGATTGGGTCTGAGGAGAGCTTAAAAATGAATGACAAGAATTTTCCGCCACTTTACACTATAAAAACTCACATCAATGTCAAGTTTCCTGAGTCAAAAGAGGCTTGGGTAGCATCTAAATCCAACTAATTGTTTGTGATTTGTGCAGGAGCTTCCAAGATCCGTTTCACGTTGGATTATGGATAGTGGAGCTTCTCGGCACATGATGGGGAAAAAGACCCTATTGTATGATGTTAGAGGGTTTAATGGAGGTTCTGTAGGATTTGCAGGGAATCAAGGTGGTCGAATAATTGGTGAAGGTACTTTATCGAATGGAATAGTTACATTTGAAAGAGTAAACTACATCGCCGAGCTTGAAAACAATCTTCTGAGCATATCTCAGATTTGTGATCGTATGTATACGACGCACTTTACAGACAAAGAATGTTTGATCTTGAAACCAGGATTTGTTGTTCCCGAAGAATGGGTTATCATGAGAGCACCCAGAGTAAATGACCTGTATGTGTTGGACATGAGTGTAGCAACTACTACCATGGGTCAAGCTCACTGTTTTGTGTCAAGAGCAACGGAAAAAGAATCACAGTTATGGCATCGAAAGATGGGCCATATTCACCTGAGAAAAATGAATCACCTGGTGCATAACGATTTAGTTACTGGTGTTCATGTGAAAGGTTTTCATCTGGAAGGAGAGTGCATTAGCTGTGTCAAAGGCAAGCAGAAAAAGAAATCACATCCTCAAAAGAAAGTCAACTCAGTCTCAAGACCTTTAGAAAGACTTCATATGGATCTTTTTGGTCCAGTGAATGTCAAAAGTATAACCGGTGATCTCTACTGTCTAGTAGTAACAGATGATTACTCGAGATTTTCATGGATATCTTTTCTGAAGACAAAGGATGAGACATTTGAAAGCTTGATGGCGTTGTTCAGAAAAATTGAAAACTTGTACCAAACTCGTATCAGAAGAATCAGGAGTGACAATGGTACTGAGTTTAAGAACAACAAGATGGAAGAATATTGTGATGAGAGAGGTATATTGCAAGAATTTAGTGCTCCTTACACTCCGCAGCAAAATGGAGTAGCTGAAAGAAAGAACAGGACACTAATTGAAATGGCCAGGACGATGCTTGCTGATTCAAAGCTACCAGTAAATTTTTGGGCAGAAGTAGTGTCAGCCGCTTGCTATACACTCAACTGGGTTCTCACTGTAAAGAAATTCAACTAGACATGTTTTGAACTGATCAACAACCGCAAACCGAACCTGAAGTATTTAGAACCGTTTGGGTCTCCCTGCACTGTTCTAGAGCCTTTTGGAAAATTTGGTGCAAAGAGCATTTAAGGCATTTTCGTGGGTTATGCAAGTCCATTAAAACGAGTCTTTGTTCCAGGCTTGAAGCGGATCATCGAAGCACATAATGTTGAGTGTCAAGGGTATACTATGCCACCTCAGAATCCCGGTGACTCATGGCGTTTTAATTACGATACTTTATGGGATTCGTTTGACATTGAAGAAGAACAAGATTTCTTTGACGAGTTGGATATTTTGAGAGAGTATGAAGAATCGCAGGAAATATTTCCAGCAGAAACTTATATTCGTCAACGACAAGCTTCAAACGATGATGAAGCAGGTCCAAGTAATGCTGGAGAGCAGGATGATATTCAACAAGCCTCAGAAAGTGTTCCTGATAATCAGACGACAATGAATGAAAATCAAGAATCTGATGATAGACCAATTTTTGATCATGGTGACTCAGATATTGAGGGGAGCAGATCCAGATTTCAAGTCAAAAAATTCCAGTCGATGAACAAGGTGCAAATCAAAATGTCACAAGTTTGGAGGGCGAGGTAGATGTTCCAGGCGAGGTGATGCCGAGAACTCTTTCATACCATCCAGAAGAGCTGATTATTGGAGAATTACAGTCAGGCGTCCGCACAAGACGACAAATTGACCAAGGCCTTACTTGTTTTTATTCTACTTGTAGGATCGTATTCGGACCCAAACGAGTCTATCAGAAGAGATTTTCTCAATTTGAACGGTGGAAACAAACAAACTGAGTTCAATTCAGCGAGCAATACACTTTAAACTGTCGATTGTATAGATTGAATAACTTTTACAGCAACTCGACACTTCGGCAGCACTTCGTTGCAAACCGGAAGGACTGTTACATGATTTCGCTCAGAACTACCTATTTATAGATGTTCTGATTTAGCTTGAACACTTTCAAGCGGAATCAGAGACATAACTTCGAGCGGAATCAGCTATTACAACTCGAGCAGAATCAGGATATTTATGTGATTTAGCTTGAAATGACAAGGTGTCATTTCTAGCGGAATCACCCCTAAAAACCACTTTCTAGTTTTCCATGCCCTGATCTAACTATTACAGACAAGACTCGATACAAGACGTAGACGACAGACGGATGCACCAACAAACTCCCCCTCGGATGTTGACGGAGTCTTCAGTGTCGAGTCTTCGCATCTTCAGTCTTTATCAGCCTCTGGGCTTCTATTTGAAGTATTTGACGCTGTAAGCATCCTCAATCTCAATCTCTTCTCTTTCATCTTCAACAAACTCTTTCTCTCGGATGTTGACGTCTTTAATCTTATCAGCAACAACAATCTCAGAATCAAAAACCTGGCTTTATGCAACTCAGACTCCCCCTCTCAATCAGCTGGGATCGCAGTCTGGTTTTCACCGGTTCATAATCCATTCCAGGATCGTGACCTGGCTCTCCTCCAGCTCAGGTTATCTGCACAATCTCTACCTCAAACATAAGATTTCTGATATATACCTTTAACTCACTCAGACACCACTAGTAGATTACATCACAAACTAATCTACCAAATAGCTTCTGATGAACCACTTGCAGATGTATCAAATTCAAAACTTCTGATGACCACTTGTAACAAGATTTTAAAATCTTTCACACACAACACTCCCAAACCAGTTCGTCAAGTTTAGCACTTGGAATTTTGAAAATCAGCTCTTCAACACCAGTTGTCGAAAATCTTTTTGAATTTTTTCAAAATTTTATGCTAAAACACACTAAAATCTTTTTGGATTTTTGAAATTAAAAGAAATACAGTAAAGAAATATTTACACACAATATTTTTGTGAGTTTGTTTAAGAGGGTCATATCAGTATCTGAGACAAATCAACAACACCGTTAAGCTTCATTTCATTTTAAGCTCTAAACAATTCACTTAGATTGTCAGTATACCGATCCACTTAAATTTTCACACAAAGTTCAACTGCTTCGAGATACGAGATTAATGTCTTAAGCACTTAAACTCAATCGCGTGTCCCACCTCAGAATATACTCCCGTATCCAGATCCCAATATTCAGTCTTACAGGTGAGTATACCACAGATGATATCTGTAAGGGAATAAAATATAGTACGAGACCGTGAGAGCTCAGGTCAGAACTTCCGTTCAGCAGAGAGATGACGGCTCGACTTTTGGAGTGTCCCCTTTAGAGGATCTTTTGTTACAACAGCAATGACTATCAATTTTATTGTTTTATCAATTTGCTGAGGGCGGCGCTATATTTCAAGCAAGCGGAAAGTATTCTCCGGGGACTAGGCCATTGCTTCCGCAAAATCAGAAGTCCCGGGATAATACCCCAGATATCACTGAGCATAAAGACCTAGTATCTCAGAAAGAGGGACCTTTCAAACAAGATTTCGAGGGTTACCCATATATCCAAGAGATGTTTCCCCACGATATAAGCAAGTTTGAAATTTAGGTTTATATCTCGTCACAATCTACTAAATGTGCAAAAACCTACTGGCACATCATCAGTGAAACCGTTTATCACTTTTTAACCTTCCATTTCTTTAGCATGTTGTGATAATCCACTGATGTACTATCATTTCCTCTTCTTTGACACAAAAACTCATTTTTCAATTTATCATGTTTTTGTCATTTTCAAATTTTCAAATGTTTTTGGATTTTCTAAAATCTCTTACTCCCCCTAAAATGCAAACACATTTTAGGAAATTTGAAAATAAACTGTACAAGAAACTTGACAACTGATATCGAATCACCTCAATTCGCCATTCACTTGGCATAAACAATCAGAACTCCCCCTATCAACAAACTATTTTCCCATTGTGATTTCAAAACACTTAAGTTTGTTTTAATCAAATGGTTTCTCCGGAAAATTAGTTTGATTTTACCACTTGTAAAGTTAGGGGTTCATCACATTGTTTCCAAATATCACTTGTATGTGTAGTCCAATCAAGTTCAAATTAATGACCTTGATTAACCACTTGTAGAAACACAATCATCTAAGTAAATTTCTCAAGAAAGATGCTGATACCTACTCCACACTTACCAACCTGGGAGTTCCGGCATAGTCCTTCACCTGTAAACATTTCAACCACTTTAACTTTTTTACAAAAAACAATTTTAAAGAATGATGCGATTCTTGATCCACGATTACAAACTTGGGATCTCCGGCAAGTCAGGTTTTTCAATCAAAGAAAATATCCACCCAAGCCTGACCAGCCTTGGGTGTTACCGAGTCATCATCACTCGGTTTCTTACCTTTCCTCTTCTTCTCATAGAACTCTTTAACCCCTTTGACTTTTCGATCAATCATTTTTCCAAAAATATGTTTTACAGTGGGGTTAAAGGCCTTGTCAACATCAAAAACCTTTTTATCATCATAAAATTGGTTTGATATCTCAACTTTACCAAATTTTTTTTTTTAATTTTCAGCCCGAAGTGGTGGAAAATTATCATCATCCACAGTCGGAACTGATTCTTCACCTTTTGAAACAACCTGTGGCTCATCTGATTTTGTGGAATCAGATTCATCGCCAAAAGATAGCTCCTCTGATTTTGACCTATCAGAATCATCACTAGAACTATCAACAGACTTCTTAACAACCCATTTCTGGTTGTCAGATTTAGCTCTTTTGTTGTAAAACTTGTTTGAACATTCACCAATTTCAAATTTTGAGTTTTCGAATAATTTGGTTCGGTCAATTGGTGGTTCAAACTCAACCACTTTCTCTTTGAGTTTAGAAACTCCCTGTTTGGTTTGAATTGCTTGCGAACAATTCACCGCAAGATGTCCAATTCTACCACATTTGAAACAGGTTCGAGTTTTCTTTCTCTGATTAGCATTCTTCATTTCTTCTTGCTTCTTTGCAAGGAACTCACTGTTTGACTGCCTCCAGAATTCTTTCTTTTCTTCCTCATCTGCTGAGGTACCTGAAACAAATGTCATTTTTGATTTAAAATCACGAACATATTTTTCATTTTTCTGTTGGAATAAATCCAAGACCTTTCTTTTTGAAGTTACCGTTATAGTTTGGTTTCTTGTGAAAACCTGAACCATAACTATAACCTTTTTTCTTGTTCAACCTTTGTTGAACTCTTGAGGTGTAAGGTTTAGGTTTACCATTAAGATTTAAATCTTTTATTTCAGAAATATTAATTTCTGTTAATTTGAAAACCTTTTTAATCAATTCAGTTTTGACACCTCTTATTGGAAATTCCTCATCAGAATATAATTTGTCAGAATCATTCAAAGTGTAAGCCACTTTAAATGTTTCATCATTCAAATTAGATTTTGATAACAGGAATTCTTTGTCGTAAACTATTTTGCCCTGTTTTTCATTTTGACCCGGAATGCTGTACTCAGACTTTGACTCTGACATAGACTCCGATTTTGACTCCTCTGTTTCATCGTTATCTAACACATGATCCACCACTTTCTTCATCAATTGAGATTGTTGATCAGTGTCAGACGATGTAAAAACGACATCTATGTTTTCTGGCAAATTGACTGAGGACTCTGATTCCCATTGTAAGTTTGTAGCCTTTTGAACTCTTTCAGAATTTGGATTTCTAGCCAAATATCCATTTTCCAGCGGAGGTGGACACTTGTTATAACTGACACCTTGTTTCTTACCAGAATCCTTCTTGTCAGTCTTTTTCTTTGTATCACTTTTCTTCTTGTTCTTCTTTTCTGGAGTCTTTCCTTCATCAACTTTTCCAGCATCTTTTTCTTCAGTTACTTCATCCTCTTCAAGTGCCTTCATGCCTTCAACAGTTGGATAAATCCTGTCAATGACATAAGAAGTACATGAGTAACTTTTCAACAAATGATTTACTCTTTCAGTTTCTATTCTTTGTAACTCCAATTTCTGTTCAAGAGCAACACACTTCTCGATGTAGTTGTTCACAACTTTCTGCTTGATCATGAACGCTCCCTGAAGTGTCTTCATTGCTGTAGCCTGCTCTTCATTTGTATCATTATACATGTTCATGGCTTTGTTTATCACATCATAAGATTCCTTCAATCTGTTCATATTGTGAATCAAAGAACTGTTTTGTTTCTTTACAGCTTCACAATTTTCACAAATCACTGGACTCTTCTTTGCAATGGCTTCTTCATCAATCTCGAACTTTGGAATCTCTTTCACTTTCCTTCTTACCACCGGAACATCTTCCTCATCACTGCTGACCGGTGTTTTTACCTTCTTCTTTTTCTTCTTTGCTATCTCATCTTCACTGTCACTTTCTGCCATCATCTTCAAGTGTTGTGCCATTCTTTTTGCATAGTATTCAGTACCATCATCATCACTATCTTCTTTAACTCGTGCAACAAAAACTGTGTGAACTTGATCTTGATCAGGAATATAATCATCCCAAGTGAAATTTTCCCAACTAAAACCTTCGGGTAATTTCTCATCATCTTGATCTATTACCAAAGCTTTACAATCAGCTGAAATATATTTATCCCAGTTAAATCCAATTGATGATTTTTGTTCATCTTGATTAACCACACAAGCTCTCTTTCCAGAATCTTCAATCACATTCCTTCCATGTGCAGTTTGTGCCTGATGTTGTTGTTGAGTTGGTTGTTGAGCAACTTGATGGTAGATGGCCTTTCGGTAGTAATCATTGTTGTTGTTGAAAGGATTCTGAGCTCTACTTGCTTCGCGATTGGTGCACTCCCTCTTGAAGTGTCCTTTCTCCCTGCAACGAAAACAAGTGAATTTAGATTTATCAAAGCCTAAAGTAGAAATGTTAGCCTCACGAAGATCATCTCTTCCAGTGATTTGCTTGAATTTCTCAGCTCTTCTCAACACGCTTGCCAAGCACCATTTTATGTCCATCAGCTCCATATCCTCAGCATCGATCTGATCGTAATCCTCCTTAGTTAGCATTGGATTCCCGATCCGACCTGCAACAAAACTACTATAAGATTCCAACATCATTCCTAACAAAGACAAGTGATTCTTAGCAACTTCCTCGGAGTAATCTTGACCATTCTCAAGATTTAGTACAACGTTACACTGAAATTTTCTCCCATTCTTTGTTGCTAATATGTTCGGATCGAATGATGGAAATGATGAAAAACTTGTATTGCTGCTTGATCCTTTTGATGAACTTCCGGTTGAATTCTTGGCGTTGTAAGCAGTTTCTACTTTTGGAGAAAAATTTGTGGTTTTCTCATTCACCCCTGCTTTGTAATACAACCCGATGTCTTGTTCTCCATCGAAATCTTTCATTCGAACAATCTTTCTTTGTTCCATCTCTTGAGCTTCTAACTTCTCGATGAATTTACTCAAAGTGAGCGTGTTAAATCCTTTCTTGTTTCTGAGCATCATCAGATATGTGCCCCAAGTTTCGTGTGGCAACGCATCAGCAAGCTTTTCAATCAATTCTTCATTATCTTTGTTAATGCTCACCCTCCTCATATTCACTAACAGATTGCAGTATCTTTCTATAATCTGCTTTGTGCTCTCGTTCTTCAAACCTCTAAACAAATCAAACTCTTTCTTTAGAAGTGACTTCTTGTTCTTTATCATTTCTTGACTACCAACAAACTTTGATCTTAAAGCTTTCCAAATCGAATAAGAACTTCCATTGTGTTGTAATAACACCATGATGTCTTCCTTCACAGCTTGTTGTAGCAAACTCAACATCATTTTCTCATTCTTATATTTCTTTTTATCATCAGCACTTATATCCTTGATCGCAACTTCCTCTTCATCGTCATTTAACGGCCTCACATACTTTGTCTCGACACATTCCCATGCATCAAGATAGTTAGCTTGCACCCAATTCTCGAAATGGCCTTCCCAACCCTTATATTCTTCGATGGTCATTAGTTTGGGCGGTTTTTGCATAGTTCCCGTTTCGTTCTCCAACATCGTGTTCTGTGCAATAGTGATCGGGGTAACCGGTGTAGCGAATGCGCTGTAAAAATCTTCATCCATTTTTTCGAATTTACAGAAAATATTAAACTGACTTTTCAAGCGAAATAACAAATTTTAATCACCACCCCGTTTCAAGCGAAATCAAACAACACAGTCTGATTCAAGCGGAATCAGAAATGATTTTCAAGCGAGATCAACTTAAACACTTTGGGGCAGAATCACTCTGATCTTTCAAGCGGGGTCTGAATCTGTAGTTTCAAGCGGAATCAATTCGAAACTTTTCAAGCGAAACCTAGATTTTGGAGCGGAATAGCACAAGATTTCAAGCAGAATCTCGATTTAGAGCGGAATCAATTCGAAACTTTTCAAGCGAAACCTAGATTTTGGAGCGGAATAGCACAAGATTTCAAGCAGAATCTCGATTTAGAGCGGAATCAAGACCTATTTCCAAGCGGAATCACTGTGACGTCATCATTCAATCGAATACTTTCAAGCGGAATAGCTAAAACTATCAGATTTAGATCGAATTTTAACTTGAAACTTTCAAGGCTTTGTTAAAATGTAATTCCGAGTGCACTGTGTGAATTTGAGCCGATTTTAACCGTGAAAATTTTTAACTTTTGAAAAAGAATGGTGTAGAAACAGAATTCGCAGCTGAATTGTGTAGAACTCTTCTTCCTGAGCTCTGATACCACTTGTAGGATCGTATTCGGACCCAAACGAGTCTATCAGAAGAGCTTTTCTCAATTTGAACGGCGGAAACAAACAAACTGTGTTTAATTCAGCGAGCAATACACTTTAAACTGTCGATTGCATAGATTGAATAACTTTTACAGCAACTCGGCACTTCGGCAGCACTTCGTTGCAAACCGGAAGGACTGTTACATGATTTCGCTCAGAACTACCTATTTATAGATGTTCGGATTTAGCTTGAACACTTTCAAGCGGAATCAGAGACATAACTTCGAGCGGAATCAGCTATTACAACTCGAACGGAATCAGGATATTTATGTGATTTAGCTTGAAATGACAAGGTGTCATTTCAAGCGGAATCACCCCTAAAAACCACTTTCTAGTTTTCCATGCCCTGATCTAACTATTACAGACAAGACTCGATACAAGACGTAGACGACAGACGGATGCACCAACACTACTGTTGCTTCTTTACAAACTGAGTTTTCACTTAGTTGTTTTATTTCGCAGATCGAACCGCGAACATACAAGGAAGCGCTAACTGAAGATTCTTGGGTCAACGCGATGCAAGAGGAGCTGAGTCAGTTTGAGAAGTTAGGTGTGTGGAAATTGGTAGATTTGCCTGATGGTCAGAGGAAGATAAACACCAAGTGGGTGTTTAAGTGCAAAAGAGATGATCGAGGAGTTATTATTCGTAACAAAGCTCGACTCGTAGTCCAGGGTTTCAGTCAGCAGGAGGGTATAGATTTCACTGAAGTGTATGCTCCAGTTGCTAGACTTGAAGCGATCAGAATCTTCCTAGCATTTGCATCTTGGAAAAATTTCAAAGTATATCAGCTAGATGTTAAATCGGCGTTTCTCTATGGTAAGGTAAAAGAGGAGGTATATGTCGGACAGCCACCGGGCTTCACCGACCCAATCCACAAAGACAAGGTATACTTACTGGATAAAGAACTGTATGGTTTACACCAGGCCCCGAGAGCTTGGTACGAGACATTGTCTCAACACCTGCTAGCCAACAGCTTCATCCGTGGAAAAGTGGATGCCACTCTCTTCACCAAAGAAGTCGACGGACATCTTCTGATAGTTCAAATTTACGTGGACGACATTATATTTGGGTCTACAAATGAAAATTTGTGCAAAGATTTTGAACAAGTTATGAAGCAGAAATTTGAAATGTCATCGATGGGTGAGATGAAATTCTTTTTGGGATTGCAGGTTGATCAACTACCCAAAGGAATTTTCCTACATCAGACGAAGTACGTTCATGATATCTTGGAGAAATTTGGGATGTCAGGTTCTACTCCAGCTTCCACCCCATTAGCGACGAACCATGGGATAAATCCTGATCTCACCGGAGAGAAGGTAGACGAAACATTGTATCGTTCCATGATCGGATCGCTGATGTACTTGACAGCTTCAAGACCCGATATTATGTATCCAACCTGCCTCGCAGCAAGATTTCAATCTAACCCGAGGGCTTCGCATATGGTGATTGTGAAAAGGATATTACGCTACCTGAAAGGAACTCCATCACTGGGGTTGTGGTATCCAAGAGAAGGCGATTTCACGCTTGAAGGGTATTCCGATTCCGATTTCGGATGCTGCAAAGTTAACGCTAAATCAACAACAGCGGGACGCCAGTTCTTTGGACCAAGATTGGTTACCTGGCAATGCAAAAAGCAGACCTCTGTGGCTTTATCCACATGTGAAGCTGAGTATGTATCTACTAGTAGTTGTTGCTCTCAGATCTTGTGGATCCAGCAACAGATGCGCGACCACGGTTTGCAATTTCTAAACACCCCTATCTTTGTTGATAATGAGGCAGCAATTAACATTACGAAAAATCTTGTTCATCACACTAAACCGAAACACATTGAAATTCGTCATCACTTAATTCGCGACTGTTTCGAGAAGAAGTTGATACGAATTGAGAAAATCCACACTGACGAACAAAAAGCTGATTTACATACCAAAGCGTTTGATAAAACTCGTTTTCAATACTTATTAAAATTGAACGGTATGAAGCTTTTATCGGTGTTGGAAGAAATTCTTGGCGTTGATGAAGGAGACATTGTAGATGATGATGTTGAGAAGCAATCTGCAATGGTTTATCGATTTTTACTTGTTTTGGTATTTAGGGGGAGTATAGGGTAATATTTTCAGAAAAATACAAAAACAGTAAAAATTTTCAAAAATCCAAAAACAAGAGATATTTTCAAAATCCAAAAACAATAGAAAACCAGAAAAGAGCTTGTGTAAAAAGGGAAAATGATAGTACATCGGCTTGACAGTTACAGTATGCTAAAGATATGTAAAGTTTAAAAGTTTTAAACAGTCTCGCTGATGATGTGTCGATAGGTTTTTACACATTTAGTAGGTTTGTTCGGGATATAAACCTAAATTCAAACTTGCTTATTTCGTGGGGAACACTACTTGGATATATATGTAACCCCTGAAATCTCGTTTGAAAGATCCCTTTTTCTGAGATACTAGGTCTTTATACTCAGTGATATCTGGGGTATTATCCTGGGACTTCTGATTTTGCGGAAGCAATGGCCTAGTCCCCGTATAATACTTTACGCTTGCTTGAAATATAGCATCTCCCTCAGCATAAAAAATGATGAAACATTGAAAAATGCTAATCATGTGCTGTTGAAGAAAAGATCCCCTAAAGGGGACACACCTAAAGTCGAAGCCGTCATCTCTCTGCTGAACGGAAGTTCTGACCTGAGCTCTCACGGCCCTCGCATTTTAACCCCTTACAGATATCATCTGTGGTATACTCACCTGTAAGACTGAATATTGGGATTTGGATACGGGAGTATATTCAAGAGGTGGGACACATGAATGAGTTTAAGTTCTTAATTCACCTAATCCGTATCCTGGACAGATTGAAAATTGTGTGAGAATTTAAGTGGATCAGTATATCGACAATCTAAGTGAATTGTTTAATTCTGAGTATGTAATCAAAGCTTAACGGTACTTGTGACTTGTCGAATAGCTGATATGATTCCCTAACACGCTCACCAAAAATATATGTTTGAAAATAGTTTACTTTTACTGCATTTTATTTCTGTATTTCATTTCTAGTTTAGAAACTTTATTCAACATTCAAAAAGATTTTACATTTCTGCTTTATTTTTCGACAAACCAAAGTGGAAAGCTGATCTTCAGATTCGATTTGAAGCAGATGCAGGAAGTTTCTGAGCTGGAAGATGAGTCGTGAGCTTAATTTGTTAAACTTGAGAAAATTGGAAAGTCAAAACAAGTTCATTAATTTGAAACTTGTAAATTTCAGAAAAATGTTTTGTATAATGTCAGTTGGGATTTATCTCAGGACAACCAAGGTCATTAAGTTGGACTTGGTAGTCTAATTGAGTAGTCAGGGTCATTAATTTAGATCTGAATACTTAAGTGGATTAATAAAACTGATAAATATCAAAAGAAGTTAAAATGTGAATAGATTGTAATGTTATATTTTTGAGAAAGAGGTAATAGGTTTGGAAAATCTCCATGGCAAAGAAAATATTAAAGTTTGAACCAGAATTCTAGCTCCAGCATATCGAGAGGGGGAGTCTATATTCTGGATCAACATTCAAAGGGGAGTTTGAAGATAAATATTGAAGGAAGCTTTTACAATGTCAAATCAATTTGGAAAGACAATCAAAATCGATCAAGACTGAAGACTCGATCCCGAAGACTTCGTCAACATCCAAGGGGGAGTCTGTTGGTGCATTAGATGTCTGTTAACTTTGTCTTGTATCGAGTCATATATAGATTAGAGCATGGAAATCGAGAAAACGGTATTTTAAGGTAATTCCGCTTGAAAGGTGCTTAATGTCATTTCAAATGGAATTAGGGAGTTCAAGCGAAATTAACTAATTCCACACGGAATTAGGTAATTCCGTTTGAATGATGATTTCGTTTGAAGACTGTTTCAAGCGGAATTAGATGCTTATAAATACTGGACATGTTTGCTCATTTGAAACGGAATTAGTGGGTGTGATTCAGAGCCGAGGTGTTGTCCGTGTGTTATTTGAACTTGTAAAAGCTCAGAATCAATCAATAAGAAGATAATTAGAAAGGAACAAGCTGTATTACGTCAATTACATTGATTCCGCCTTTGTTTTTGATGTTGAACTCTTCAGATTGACTCGTTAGGGTCACACGACGATCCAACAACACATTTTGGATTTTAAGATAAAAATGATAAGGTTTGACCCGATTCGGTCAATTTATGCAAACTAGTCACATAAACCGCACCGAATGCGAAAAATGCATAACGGGTAAACAAATGAGTCATGAATAGGTTTCCTAAGTTAATATGCCTTAAATATGTTGTGATATCAGTAGGATACCTTCCATTATGCCCAAAACGGGTTTAAACTCAAATTAAGCTCCGTAGGGGTATTTTGGTCATTTTTAAAGGTTATAAAAGAGATCAAATATTAATCTGAGGTTCTGGTCTGAAATGATCAGTAAAAATATTTATTCTTGCAAGTGATATCAGTAGGGTATATATATGTGTGAAATTTATCATTTATAACCAAACTATGCACCGTAGGGGCATTTTTGGTAATTTCACATAAGCTTTAGAGGTCAAATTTGGAAATCTGAGTTTAAAATTTTTACTTACTATTAAAGTATAAAAATTTACTTAAAACATCAATAGGTATTAAGTCTTATGTGTCAAAAATAGTTTTAATCCATACTATGCATTTAAAACGCGTAAAAAGTCGTTTTTAAGCGATTTTCAGGTTATATAAGTAAAGCTGAGATTTTTATCAGTCCAGAAGGCATAAAATATTTTATTTAACTTATAAAATCAGTAGCAAAAGGTTTGGTATCAAAATGTTATGTAAAACTCATTTTATTAGCAAAAAGGGTATCACCGACAATTACCGAATCAAAGCAAGAACCCTATGTTATGACCAAATTAAAAAATAAATAAAAACTCATTTTATTAGCAAAAAGTATGTACATGTGAATCACCCCAAAGTATTTGAAAGCGGTAAAAGAGAGGAACTATGTACTCACTTGGGATTACCTAATAGTCTTGAGAATAAGACCAAATAAGGCTCCAAGGATCACGAATCATCCGGCACCTAATATAGGTAACTATGTTAATAAATGGATCCTAAATTGGGAGATAGGATAGAATGAGGTTCTATAAATCAAATGAGTATTTGAACTCATATGGTATGATTTAATAGTCCTTACATTCTGATTTGAAAGTCTACCTAAGTGCTTTTGACCCGTTTCGACCCATTATGGTAGTATAAGCTACTATAACGCGTCGTTTACGCGAAACTATGTTCGGATGGTTAACTATGTGTTATGTCAAGTCTTACATGCCCAATTATCCCTAAACATGTTACTACATCAGCTTAGATGTCAAAAATACGTTCACATATGCAAAATACGGATTTATGTTTCAAAAGGGCGTTTTGGTCATTTCCTATGGGCATATAAGCTAACTAACAAATGACTAACCAATCCTGGGTGATCATAAGGTATAACCTCAGTGGTTATTCCCTATGCAACTATGATCACTAATCAAGCTTGGTCGGATCCTAATGATCGACCAAACGGGTCGGGTTCGAAAGTCTAAGCGGTTGTTTAGACCGCTTAACTTACGACCCTAAACAAGCACTAAACTAATAGTGACGAGTTAAACATGTCAAAACATGTTTAACCTACTGATTTGGTATCAAAACAAAGTGTTTTGATACCTAAAAAATAGTTCCGTTGCAAAATGCATGCTAAAACGCATTTTGACCGAAATTTTGACTCGTCACTACACCTAGTTAACGTGGTAATCAATAGGTATAATCGCTAAGGATTATAACCATCGTGATTACAATCACGTTGCAAAGTTCAACCGAACTTTGCGTTGACCATTGACTGGTCAAACTGAAAGTCAAACACTGTTTGACTTTTAAATTAGTAAGCAATAAAAGAATGAAGGAATGCTCACTAAAGGTCCTTGCTATCTTTTCTACAAAGAATAAGTTCCTAATCAGACGAGAGAGCTCCCAATTCAGATTAGAAAGGAGAAGAGAAGGAAATGAGCAAGGAACAAATGAGAGTTGATGGCTATTTATAGTTGTTGCAAGATCACAAGATCATCACAAGTGTTTGTGTGGCCAACAAGGATTAAATCATGGCCATACAAATGTTACAAACATATTAGAAGCCTTGGAGAGGTGCTAACTTGGTCACCACACAAAGGAATTACAAGTTTGGTCCCTGAATTAACAAACTGTTGCTGAAAACAGACTTTCTGCCCAGATGTGATGCTCGCTTAGCACCACGGCATAGGCAGGAGGTGCTCGCGCTACTCCACCAACTGTCAGATTCAGCAAAGTTTCAAATAATTACAGTTTTGGTCCCTGCACGTGTTTAAAGCCTTTTTCGATGCGTTTAAACCCCGTTAACCTCATTTCAAGGCTCTAAAATGAAGTTAAAGTATAGGGGACTCCAAACATGCTCGAAAACATCTCGGATGTCGGTTCGTTTGGTCGTACGGTCACGTTGTTCGTTAAATTACGACGAAACTCAAACGGACGCGAAAACGAACCAAATTAAGCGACGAATGGAATTTTTGCATGCCGATCACTAAAATAAAAGTATTTTAGTGTGTACAAAAATTTTGGATGTCCAGATGTGGTCAGAACGTAAGATATGCGCGAAAATGCAAACTTACGTCGTTTTTGACACTTTTAGTCCCTGTAAGATCATATAAGCATGTTTTCGCACACCGAACCTATCAAAGCTTATTTCTAAGCTATGTTTAGGTTATATATGGTATGTTTAACTTATGATCAAGTTCCGGACTGTACGTTGCCTTACGAAAAGGCAGACTTTTGCAAGTTGACGCAAATAGTCCCTGAGAGCGAATAAACTTGTTTTTGCCATACCAAAGCCTTCAAAACTTATTTCCAAGTTATGTAAAGGTTATTTAAGGTATGTTAAGTTTATGTTGCTCTTCCGGAGTGTTTTTCGTGTTAAACTAATTACGTTTACGCATCAGCTTGCGTATAACTTTCCAGAAAGCGATATAAAGTTTAAAATTGATCAAAAACCAAAACGTGCAAAATGTCAAACATAATTAACAAACATTGGGATCAAAGTACATTGTTTTATTAATATTGTATTGTTCAGAGTTTGTACATTGATTACATAAGCACAAATGTCACAGTCTCCCCTACTTCAGGAAATTTCGTCCCGAAATTTATTTAGAGGAAAATTGTGAGAATAGATGTGGATATTTCGCTTTCATCTGATCTTCACGTTCCCAAGTAAACTCTGGGCCACATTTAGATTCCCAGCGAACTTTGACTAAACGAATATGTTTGTTCTTCAACTGTTTGAATGTACGGTCCACTATCTCCACAGGTTTCTCGACAAAGTACATCGTTTCATCGATTTGGATTTCGTCGAGAGGAATATGAAGATCAGCGTCAGCTAAACACTTTCACAAATTGGACACGTGAAAAGTCGGATGAATATTTCCAAGCTCTGGAGGTAGCTCTAGTCTGTAGGCTACTTTTCCGATTCTTTCAACGATCTTGAATGGTCCAACATAGCGTGGTGCAAGTTTTCCTTTCTTTCCAAATCGGATCACACCTTTCCAAGGGGATACCTTGAGTAGGACACGATCACCGACTTGAAATTCTAAGGGCTTGCGTCGTTGATCCGCGTAACTCTGTTGATGGCTTCTAGCTGTCTGTAGGTTATCACGAATCTTCTTGACCTTATCTGTAGTCTCTAGAATGAGTTCAAGTCCTGTAAGCTGAGCTTCACCTATCTCATTCCAGCAGACCGGTGAACGACATTTTCGACAATATAAAGCTTCGAAAGGAGCCATGTTAATGCTTGTGTGATAACTATTATTGTAGGAGAATTCGATCAACGGTAGATGCGAATCCCGACTACCACCAAAATCGATCACACATGCTCTAAGCATATCCTCCAGTGTCTGGATTGTTCTCTCAGATTGACCATCTGTCTGCGGATGGTACGCTGTGCTCAAATGAAGTTGGGTACCCATGGCAGATTGCATGGTTCTCCAAAAGCGAGATGAGAATCGAGCATCTCTGTCAGATATAATGTTCAAAGGAACACCATGTCGAGATACAATCTCATCAACGTGTATCTTAGCAAGCTTGTCAGCAGATAGATCCTCACGGATCGGCAAGAAATGTGCTGACTTTGTAAGACGATCAACAACAACCCAAATGGCGTCATGACCTCTTTTAGTGCGCGGTAACTTGGTAATGAGATCCATAGAAATCTTTTCCCATTTCCAAACCGGAATCTCTGGTTGCTCCAATAATCTAGAGGGATGTTGGTGTTTTGCCTTAACCTTAAGACAAGTAAGGCATTTGGAAACATATAAGGCAATGTCTTTCTTCATACCCGGCCACCAATACTGGGTTAGAAGATCCTTATACTTTTTGTCTGCACCAAGATGAATAGAATAAGGAGACTTATGAGCTTCATCCATAAGCAAGGTGCGAAGATCGTCTATACTTGGGACCCACAAACGGCCCATGAAATAGAAAATCCCAAAGTCTTTCAATTCGAGCTCAGGCTTAGTATGACATGGCAACTCTATACCCATCAAGTCTTGTGTAACACAAGTATGTTGAGCCTGAATTATGCGGGATTGAATGTCAGATCGAACTTGAACACAGTGAAGCTTGACATGTTCCTTACGACTCAATGCGTCAGCCGCGACATTCGCCTTACCAGGATGGTAGCGAATTTCGCAAACGTAGTCGTTTAGAAGTTCAACCCAACGTCGTTGCCTCATGTTAAGTTCTTTCTGATTGAAGATTTGCTGGAGACTCTTGTGGTCAGTAAACACTACACACTTTGTACCATACAGGTAGTGTCTCCAGATTTTGAGAGCAAAGACTACTGCACCTAACTCAAGATCATGAGTGGTGTAGTTTTTTCTTGTGTACCTTCAGTTGTCTTGATGCATAAGCTATGACTTTGTTTCTTTGCATAAGAACGCAACCAAGGCCTAAATTAGACGCATCGCAGTACACAACAAAATCATCATTGCCCTCAGGCAAAGATAGAATAGGTGCTTTGCAGAGTTTCTGTTTCAAGGTCTGAAAAGCTTCTTCCTGTTTGGATCCCCACTCAAAAGGTTTATTATTCTGAGTTAAAGCAGTGAGAGGAACCGCAATCTTGGAGAAGTTTTTAATGAAACGGCGGTAATAACCCGCTAGACCGAGAAATGAACGAACTTCGGTAGGAGTAGTAGGTGTATCCCAATCCTTAATCGCACTGATTTTGGCGGGATCTACATGTATACCTTGTTCGTTGACAATGTCTCCCAAGAACTGAACTTCCTTAAGCCAAAATTCGCACTTGGAGAATTTGGCGAAAAGTTGCTCTTTCTTTAGGAGCTCCATTGTAAGACGAAGATGTTGCTCATGATCAGCTCGTGTCTTGGAGTAGATCAGAATGTCATCAATGAAAACGATAATGAACTTGTCCAAATAAGGCTTACAAACCCTATTCATCAAGTCCATGAAAATAGCAGGAGCATTTGTTAAACCGAAAGGCATAACAGTAAACTCATAATGACCATATCTGGTACGAAAGGCTGTCTTGGGAATATCTTCTTCAAGCACTCGAAGTTGATGATACCCAGAACGAAGATCAATCTTCGAAAAGCAAGTAGCGCCTTGTAGCTGATCAAAGAGATCATCAATGCGAGGTAGGGGATATCGATTCTTGATGGTAAGCTTGTTAAGCTCACGGTAATCGATACACATCCTAAAATATCCATCTTTCTTTTTCTCAAATAGGACAGGAGCACCCCAAGGTGAAAAGCTCGGACGAATGAATCCTTTATCAGAAAGCTCCTGAAGCTGATTAGACAACTCTTGCATCTCAGACGGTGCAAGACGGTAAGGTGACTTAGCAATAGGATTTGCACCAGGTACAAGATCAATGCGAAACTCAACTTGGCGTACAGGGGGTAAACCAGGTAATTCTTCAGGAAATACCTACGGATAATCCCGAACAACAGGGATATCTTGGATAGTCTTACCCTAGCCATTATCCTCTACGACATGTGCCAAGAAAGCAACATATTTCTTTCGTAGGTATTTGCGGGCTTGGGTACAAGACATAAGCTTAAGACCACTATCGGGTTTCTCCCCACGAACTTCTAAGATTTCACCAGTCGAAAGCGGTATACGGACAATCTTCTCAAAACAAACCACCTCAGCGTGGTATTTGGATAACCAATCCATTCCTACTATAACATTGAAGCTCCCGACTTGCATCGGTGTGAGGTCAATAGGGAAAAAATGGTTGTTAAGGTTCAACTGGCAATTTCAGAGAACGGAATCAAGTACAACGGGTTCACCACTAGCTACCTCTACTGTCAAGGGCTTTCCTAGTTTTATTCTAGTCATCGAAAGCATAGGCTCAAAAGCTAAGGACACAAAACTCTTATCGGCACCTGAATTAAATAGAACAGAAGCAGGTTGGTTGTAAACAAGGAACGTACCGTTCACCACTTCATTATCGGCGCGTGCCTCATTTGCATTTAGATTGAAAGCTCTACCACGAGCCGGTGCTTGGTTCACATTTGCCAACCTCGGGCAGTTGTTCCTGTAGTGGGTTAGATCCCCACAGTTGAAACATGAACCAGGCGGATAGTGAGGTCGTGTAGGATTCTGAGCAGCGTTTTGTGCTATGTTTTGTACTGCCTGATTTTGGTTTGGAGCAAAACGGCAGGTGTTAGCAAGATGACCAGACTTGCCACAATTCGTGCAGATGCGGCATTGCAACTGTGGCTGGTGGTGACTGTTACATCTGTTGCACAGAGGTGCGTTGCCAGCATACTGCCTTTTAGCAACAGGTTGTGCAGGATGGTTTCGTGCTGCTTGGTTAGTCTGAGCAGTAACGGCGAAATTTTGGGAAGCCTTGCGCATCCTAGACCCTTTTGAGGACTTAGATTTCTTGCCCTTTTTCTCCTTGGTATCCTCAGACTGTTTCTGTTTCTTATCACCTTTTCTGTGGAGTTTACCCTTTTTGACTTGCGATTCAGTAAGGGTAGCAGCGAGCTCAATGGCCTGTCGGACGGTAGTAGGGTTGCTGCCAGTGACAATATCCTGAACAGGATCTGGCAAACCATCTATGTATTTCTCAATAGCCTTATCTAAAGGCGTGACCATTGTCGGACAGAGCAAGCTTAACTCCTCATATCTGTCTGTGTAAGCCCGGTGTTCACCACTGTCTTGTTTCAAGTCATGGAACTCATCTTCAAGTGCCCTCTGCTCGTGATGAGGGCAGAACTCTTTCATCATAAGAGCTCTAAGTTCCTCCCATGTCTGACCCAAAGCAACTTCAGCACCTCGATCTCTCATTAACCCATTCCACCAGGTGAGAGCCCTCTTTTGGAAGACACTCGAAGCAAACTCGACCTTACGGTTGTTCGAACACTGAACGTGGCGAAAGGTGCTCTCAAGACTCTCAAACCACTGTAGGAGCCCGGTTGCTCCTTCAGAACCACTAAACTTGAGTGGTTTAGCCGAGTTAAAACTTTTGAAATTGCACAAAGCAGGTGCATTATTATTATTATTATTGTTGGCTTGGTTTATTTGAGTGATGAGATTAGGTAGTACAGCAGCCATCTGTTGTACTATAATAGCCGCCAGTTCGGCATCAGGTTGCTGAACGTTACGTCGAGGAGGCATTCTAAAAGAGGAAACATGATAGAAAACGAGTGAGATGATGTGATGAAAGAAATGAGATGTCATAAGTATCAACAAAATGTAAGGATGGTGGTCATTTGTTTGTTACCACAAAGCAAACAAACGACACACAGTGACAAATCAAAGTAAATAAGTCATAATAATGTATCGCCGAAGACATGCTTGCCTATAAGTGAACACTCACCCCAAGAGTTCCTAGGTAAGAGTGACTGGTCCGATACTGCGGATTTGTACGAACACTCTAGCCTTAGACAGAAAACTCAGGGTACAGGCATTCACTCTTCCAGTTTGCATGTGTTCACATTATTTAGACCCAAACTTTGACGAGATTTTGAAAATTTAGAGGGTTCAAAACCTAGTAATCAATCATCCTAGAACAGATGATTAATTTTCGAAGCGGGTTTGTTATTGTGTTCTCGTTGTGGTTATCACCTAAGGATAGGTGACGGGTATTGTTTTAAAATCTAAATACAAGTAAACTTGTGTTAGGGTCCTAGAAAGTTATAGTCTAGGTCAAAGCATTGCTAATAACCTAATTCCCTATAACCATTGGCTCTGAAACCAACTCTTCTGTCACACCCCGGCCGCGTTAAAACAACAAACCGCGGCGGAAACGTCGGGGAGTGATGCGACAGAATTATTGTTTCAACAACCATGGTAATTAAAGTTATGTATTATTGAAATTAAAGTTTACATTGTCTTTGAGTTCAAACTAAATTAACATAATTAACTGTCTTTTAAGTCACTAAGGCCCGAGTCCGCCTATGTGAAGCACAAACATCATCATGCATTAGCACCTGAAACACATGTAAAAATAGGTACGTCAGCATAAAAATGCCTGTGAGATACATATGTTTTGTTTGTGCAGGTTCATGACTTGTAGTTGAAAGAAGTGTTTAACAAAAATGTAGTCATGAACCTTGTAAAATGTTTTCCTTTGTAAAATCATTTGAAAATCGATATGAAAATCAAATAATAATAAAAGGATAATGCATGGTTAAATGAATAACCAAGTATAAATGAAATTTGTATAAAATATGAAATTTGTAAAACGATGTCATGTACTAGTATAAAATGTTTCATGTCTATGTCAAGTGGTTTACATAACGCAACGATGTGTAATACAATAAAAGCACTTATATATAGGAAGTACCAGCGGCGTATCCACCATGCTTTTATCATATAACACATAGCCCCGTTACATAAATCACTTATCAATAACCAACCAAAATGTCATATTAAATGTCAAAATGTTTATGTGTAAACCATGTTTAATGTCGTGTGAGAAATGTATCATGTAATAACCAAATGAGATGCATAGCAAGTAGCAAGTACCTACCCGAACTATGTGATGATATCAAATGTGAAACAATTGTCATGTATGGTGAATAACAAGCAATTACTCAACCCCATAGAAAATGTACAAAACAATGTTTTTGAATAAACCTAAGTTTAAATCAAATGCTATGTTTTGCAGAAAACAATGCTTTATGATTACAAACATTTATGCAGTAATGTTAATCGCATACATTCAAGCCTTGCGACTGTGGCGACAAACCTTTAAACAAATTAAAGGTTTATCTAAGTTATGTAGTCGGATTCTGTCATTCCCAACTTCCAAACAAACCTAGGAAGTTGGAAACGGGAGTTGTCAATTCCTATGGTACCATTACATACTACCGAGCGGCGTGATCAATGTTAATGAATGTATTATTGTCCCGATTTAACACACCAAATGTCATAACCAATGTAGCATGTGAAAACCATGTACTAGGAATGCTAAGTAAACATTCCTAGTAGAAATGTTCATGTAAAACAATGTGCTAGCATGCTTAGTAAACATACATAGCAGAAATGTCATGTAAAACAATGTGTACATATGCTAAATAAACATATGTAACAAATGTGTAATAAATCAATGTGCTAGCATGCTTAACATACATAGCAAAACATAATTGAAAGCATGTACTAGATATGTACTAAGTGAAACTAGCATGTTTATGTCATAAAAGCATGTAAAACACGAAAGTAACAAGTATGTACATGTGAATCACCCCAAAGTATTTGAAAGCGGTAAAAGAGGGGAACTATGCACTCACTTGGGATTGCCTAATAGTCTTGAGAATAAGACCAAATAAGGCTCCAAGGATCACGAATCAACCGGCACCTAATATAGGTAACTATGTTAATAAACAGATCCTAAATCGGGAGATAGGATAGAATGAGGTTCTATAAATTAAATGAGTATTTGAACTCATATGGTATGATTTAATAGTCCTTACATTCTGATTTGAAAGTCTACCTAAGTGCTTTTGACCCGTTTCGACCCATTATGGTAGTATAAGCTACTATAACGCGTCGTTTGCGCGAAACTATGTTCGGATGGTTAACTATGTGTTATGTCAAGTCTTACATGCCCAATTATCCCTAAACATGTTACTACATCAGTTTAGATGTCAAAAATACGTTCACATATGCAAAATACGGATTTATGTTTCAAAAGGGCGTTTTGGTCATTTCCTATGGGCATATAAGCTAACTAACAAATGACTAACCAATCCTAGGTGATCATAAGGTATAACCTCAGTGGTTATTCCCTATGCAACTATGATCACTAATCAAGCTTGGTCGGATCCTAATGATCGACCAAACGGGTCGGGTTCGAAAGTCTAAGCGGTTGTTTAGACCGCTTAACTTACGACCCTAAACAAGCACTAAACTAATAGTGACGAGTTAAACATGTCAAAACATGTTTAACCTACTGATTTGGTATCAAAACAAAGTGTTTTGATACCTAAAAAATAGTTCCGTTGCAAAATGCATGCTAAAACGCATTTTTGACCGAAATTTTGACTCGTCACTACACCTAGTTAACGTGGTAATCAATAGTAAAGACCCTTGGATTATATTGTACCATTCCATAATTAGACCCCTGAGTGGTCTAGGTAAACAGATTAATCCAAAAATCTGGTTAGGAATATCATGTGATGATATAGCTGAAAGGACTCCTTGGTGGCCTAATTAAAAGGATCATTTGTCGATCTAATTAAAAGGACCCTATGGTAGTCTAGTCACACTCATCACAGGTTTGATTTTTCCTCCCCTTCACATTACAAACAAATTGTGCGGACTATGCAAGGAATTGCGTAATTATGGATGCATACATAATTATGAAATTCAGTGCACGGAAACCACAGCGAGTTTTGTCATGTGTCTAGAGTTCGTTCCGTTCATTCTCGTTTCTATCTGAAGAAGTGGTGGAAAATGACTCATTTCGTTCATTTTCAGTTCTGAAGAAGTGGTGGAAAATGACTCATTTTGTTCATTTTCGGTTCTGAAGAAGTGGTGGAAAATGACTCCTTTCGTTCATTTTCGGTTCTGAAGAAGTGCTGGAAAATGACTCCTTTCGTTCATTTTCGGTTCTGAAGAAGTGGTGGAAAATGACTCCTTTCGTTCATTTTCGGTTCTGAAGAAGTGGTGGAAAATGACTAATTTCGTTCATTTTCATTTCTAAAGAATGCCTGTTGAAAATAACTCCGTTCATTTTTCATTTTTGAAAAATGTCCGTTAAATAGAAATAACAGGATTATGCCTTGCTTATCTTTGATGGTTATTTAACACAAAGTCACAAATAGACTCCTACGAATGAATTTCGGGACGAAATTTCCTAAAGTAGGGGAGACTCTGACACCTGTGTCACTTCAACCATCAAGAAAATTCCAAACCAATGAAATATTGTATTTCATACTTGGGATTTGTAAAAATATGTGTATCGATTTCACATATCAACTCTTGTTCGATTTCAAGCTCTAAATCGCTTTCTAGAAGGTTATACACGCACCGATGCGTAAATATAACCAGTTTAATGCAACGAACACTCCAGAATAGTGAAATAGGCTTAACATACCTTAAATAACCTTTACATAACTTGGATATAAGTTTTGGAAGGTTTGGTGTGGTGAAATCAAAGTTTATTCGCTTACAGTGACTAAATTTGACAAACTGCGAAAGTATGCCAATTTGAACTGTAACAGACATTCCGGAACATGACCATAAGTTAAACATACCACAAATATCCTTTACATAGCTTAGAAATAGGCTTTGAGGAGTTCGGTGTGCTAAAATAAACTTTTGGGTCATTCAGGGACTAAAAGTGTCAAAAAGTGCACAAGTTTGCATTTTCGCGCATATCTTACGTTCTGAATACATCCGGACATCCAAAATTTTATGTAAGCACTAAAAAATTTTATTTTAGTGTTCGGCATAAGAAAAATCCATTCGTTTCGTCATTTGGATCGTTTTTCGCGCTTGTGCGCATTCCGTCGTAATTAAGCGAACATCGCGTTCGTACGACCAAACGAACTGACATCCGACATATTTTTGAGCATGTTTCATGTCCACAATGTTTAGGCATCATTTTAGGGCCTTAAAGTTGGCTTTACGGGCCTTAGAAGTGTCGGGAATGGCCTTAAACACGTGCAAGGGCTGAAACTGTCTTTTTTGAAAGTTATATGCTGATCAGAAGGGCCATGCGGCCCGCATTAGATTTATCAGATCCTGAAGCGGGCCGCCTCAGCCTTACAGAACAGATAAGTTCGAACAGTCAGCAGATTCCAGCTGTTTGATTCACATCCACACATTCTCAACTGCACATTCAGCTCATTTAGACCCATTTTTTAGGCACCACAACTTTCCGACACATGTACGGATACAATTAAGGCACGATATTCGACAAACGATCTTAACGGTTACCCGAATACTATAAATACCCAACCCCACCCATTGCTAAAACCACTAGAATCTGATCTAAGTGACTCTAAGTTGGAACCATTGTTTCATACCTGAGTTATTGTGATCTAGATTAGCATTCGGGGACCCTTCGTAAGTATTCCTTCGTTCTTTTATTGCTTTTCGGGTCTTTTCGAGTCTGAAAGTCAAACTTTGTTTGACTTTTGGCGTTGACCAGTTATGGTCAATGCGAAGTTCGTTTGAACTTCGCAACGTGAGTGTAATCACGTTGGTTATAGTCCCTTGGGACTATGCCTACTGATTACCACGTTGTCTAGGGTCGTAAGGGTAAGCGATCTAATAAATCGCTTATACCTTCGAACCCGACCCAGTTTGGTCGATCATTAGGATCCGACCAAATACATTAGGTGACCATAGTATATAGGGAATAACCTTCCGAGGTTATACCTTATGGTCACGACGTTTAAGTAGTTGTATGACAGGTAGTATATATGCCTTAGGTAAATTACCAGAATACCCTTTTCATGTATAATTGGTAATTAAGCATATGTAACCTAAACTTTTGTCACATAACTGATTATGTAACATGTTTAGGCATATAACACTTGTCATAGGACTAGTTAGGCGGTCCAAACGCGTTTTACGCGAACGACGCGTTAAAGTAGCATAAGCTACCTAAACGGGTCGTAATGGGTCGAAAACACTTAGGTTAGGTTTCATTTAGTATGTAGGCTTTGTTAAACCATATGACACGAGTCTCTATACTCGTTTGGTTTACGAACCCTCATTCTATCCAATCATCTGATTTAGGTCCGGTTTATTAACATAGTTACCTATATTAGGTGCCGTTTGATATCCGCGATCTCTAGCATTGTTTGGTTGTTACTCAAGGACTACTAAGCAATCTCAAGTGAGTACATAGACCCCTCTTTTACTGTTTTCCAAACGTTTTGGGGTGGAACACATGTGCCTACTTGTTACTTTCAAGCTTTCCTGTTTTCACATCATATACCTGCTATGTTCCTTAGTACATTATAGTACATGATTTCATTACATTTCATGCTAGGTGTGCCCATTGTGTGCATTACTTAGTACATCGTTTTACATTACATTACATGCTACGTATGTCTATTGTTGTATACGTAGTACAGGTCACATGCTACGTATGTCTATTGTTGTATACGTAGTACAGGTCACATGCTACGTATGTCTATTGTTGCATACTTAGTACAGGTCACATGCTACGTATGTCTATTGTTTAGTACATTTGTTATTCATCACATGCTTACATTTTGGATACATATTACATGATTTACATTAGACATGAACATTTTACTTTGATAGTTTGGTTTGAGTAAGTGATTAAGTAACGAGGCGTGTGTAATATGATACAAGCATGGTGGATACGCCGCTGGTACTTCCTATATATAAGTGTTTGTATGGTATTACATATCGTAGCGTTATTTGAATCATTTCAGTTTGAGACATAGAACATTTTATACAAATAACATACTTTTCACAAGACATTGATTTACAAACAACTTATCTTATACAAACGCATCTTACATGGTTATTCATTTAACCATACATTATTCACTTATTTATACATATCATCTGAACTTATCGTTTTTCAAATGATTTACAAGACAAAGCAAATTACAAGGTTCATGACTAAACATTTTCTCAAACATAAGTCATGAAACATATTTTCACAAAACCTATGTATCTCACAGGCATTTTTATGCTGACGTACCTATTTTCACATGTGTTTTTCAGGAGCTGTTGCATAAGATGATCAAGATACACATAGGCAGACTTGGGCTTTAGTGACAATAAAAGATACAAGACTAGTTAATTATGTTGTATTTCCTTGTTTGTTAAGACATTGTAACACTTTTAATCAATAAAACGAAACTTCAATTTCCATGGATTTGAAACAATTAATTCTGTTACAACACTCCCCGACGTTTCCGCCACGTTTTGTATGTTCTACGTGGTCGGGGTGTGACAGGGTGCCCTTTTAAGGGTTTTAGTACCCACATAATTACCAACTCATAGTCATTTTCAATTCGAAAAATGACTGGACCATTAGTGATTAATCACTAAGTCAAAGCTTAATTACGACGGCTTTGACTTTTGGTCATTAGACTAATAAAACTTGAACTAGAGAAGCTAAGAATGCTTACAAAGGCTCTTAGCATGAATTAGGAGCTTGAGAAAACTTGCTTGAAGTCCAGAAAGCTCCAGAGAGTGAGTTAGAATGATTTTTGAAAGTGAGCAAATGAACTAGAACACAAGGAGGCCTTGTATAGGAATTTAAACCTCACAAGATCCTTCCACATAACTCTACAACTGATCTCTGATGAATTCCAGGTGTCCCTATGCATGAAAAACTGTTGGCTGAGCTCCTGGATTTGAAAAATGGCATGCAAAGGCGGTGTAGCCTGAAGAACTTGCACCTGTCCATTTTTACTGCCCAGTTACAGGTCTTACGGACCGGACCGTAAGCCTAAGCCCTTATAGTCCGTATCCATAATTCAAATTGTATCGCCCAGTTACCTTCTTACGGACGGTAGGGCGAAAGCTTTGCGGTCCGTAAGCCTTCCATCATAGACAAAATTTTTGAGAACTTTTATATTTGAGCATGCAACTTTTTAAACTCGAATCTATAGTCATTTTCAGCAGGAATGGTCCACAAGATCAGGTCTGCATTGATCAGAATGCATTGCCATGCATTAGTGTTTCCTTGGAGTCTTTTGAGATGGCCATTGAATGAAGAATTGTTGGTTTTTGCACATGTGACTTTATTTCTTGAAAGTTAAATAATTTATCACAAATTTAACTGGATGCTTATGAATTCTTTATCAGATATTCATGAGGGTGTATTTATATTTTACATAGCTTTGGGAACATTAAAAGGTCACTCAGAGGTACAATTAACATGTTGACACTTTTAATCCCTCCAGATATCTTTTAACATGATCCGAGTTTATGACACGTGTCTTTATAATATTGGTCGTGATTTTACGAGGTGTTACAGTCAATGGGTTGATGATAATGTTTTGAACCATATTAGCGGTGAGACTCATGCTCGTACTTTGTGGAACAAGCTTGAGGAGTTGTTTGCTCGGAAGACCAGAAACAATAAACTATTCTTGTTAATACTGCTACTGAAGAGTTACAACAATAAAAAATAATCATAAAAAGGATGATGGTGGCAATGATACTGTTGAAGTTAATACTGCTACTGAAGAGTTCTTCATTTGTTGTGATTATGATATGGTGAACATTGCATGTGATGATTCGAGTTGGGTTGTTGACAGTGGTTCTACGTGTCATGTGACATCACAAAGGGAATTTTATTCATCTTACACACCTGGTGACTTTGGGGTTGTTAAGATGGGTAATAACGGGCTATCAAAGATTGTAGGTGCTGTGGATGTTTGCTTGAAGTTTGACACTGGGATGGAGTTGGTTTTACACAATGTAAAACATGTTCCAGATATTAGATTTAATTTGATCTTTGTAGGTTTACTTGATGATGATGGTTACCATAGTACCTTTGGTGATGGTATTTGGAAACTCACTCGTGGTTCTTTGATTGTGGCAAGAGGTAAAAGAAGTTCAAAGTTATACAGAACGCATCCGAAGATCTCCAAAGATTCGGTCAATTTGTTAGTGAATGCTGATATAACCGACTTGTGGCATAGGAGACTTGCTCACATGAGTGAAAAGGGGATGTCTATTTTGTTGAAGAAGAATGTCTTGCCCGATTTGCATGATGTTCATTTGAAGAAGTGTTCTCATTGTCTGGCAGGTAAGCAAATAAGAGTTTCTTTTGAGAGTCACCCTCCTCATAGGAGAAATAATATACTTGATCTAATACATTCGGATATTTGTGGTCCTATGAAGACTAGAACACTTGCATGCTTGTACTTTGTCACTTTTTTCGATGATCATTCGACAAAAAAGTTTGGGCCTATACTTTGAAGTCTAAAGATCAAGTATTAGATGTGTTTAAGAAGTTTCATGCCTTAGTTGAGAGACAAACTGAAAAGAAGCTCAAGTGTATTTGAACAGATAATGGAGGTGAGTACATTGGTCCTTTTGATGCTTATTGTAAAGAGAAATGTATTCGGCACCAAAAGACTCCTCCAAAGACACCACAGTTGAATGGTATAGCAGAGCGGATGAATAGAACATTGGTTGAAAGGGTTAGATCTTTGTTGTCACATGCAGGGTTGCTTAATTTATTTTGGGGTGAAGCTTTGAACACTGTAGTAAATGTTATTAATCATACTCCTTGTGTTTCTTTGTCTTTTGATGTTCCAGACAGGGTTTAGAGTGGCAAAGATGTTTCATACGATGATTTGCGGGTATTTGGATGCAAGGCTTTTGTGCATACTCCCAAAGATGAAAGAACAAAGCTTGATGTAAAGACCAAGCCATGTATATTCCTTGGTTATGGGGGAGATGAGTTTAGATATAGGTTTTATGATCCAATCTCAAAGAAACTCATAAGAAGTTTCGATGCTGATTTTATTGAAGATCAAAGTTTGAAAGATATTGAGAAGACAAAGATAGTTCCTCAACATACTGATGATCTTTCTGATTTGGATCCGGTTCCTCCTCAGCACACCGAGCCACATAATGAAGATGACATTCAAAATGATGAATAACACGGTACTGATAATAATGATATTCCAGAGCAGCAACAGTTAGATGAGGGTCCTCATCCAGAGTTACCAATACCAGGTATGCCAACTTTTTTCCCACTCACACGGTCTACAAGAAACCGTCATCCGTCCACCCATTATTCTGCTGATGAGTATATCTTGCTCACTAACGGGGGAGAGCCCGAGTGTTATGAAGAGGCCATGGAAGATGAAAACAAAAGGGAGTGGGTTGAAGCCATGCAAGATGAGATGAATTCCTTGTATGAGAACAATACCTTTGAGTTAGTAAAGTTTCCCGAGGGCAAAAGTGTTTTGAAGAACAAGTGGGTCTACCAAGTGAAAACTGAAGAACATACCTCGAGGCCTAGGTACAAAGCCAGATTAGTGGTTAAAGGGTTCAGTCAGAGAAATGGTATTGATTTTGATGAGATTTTCTCTCCAGTCGTGAAGATGAGTTCCATTCGGGTTATTCTTGGTTTGGCAGCTAGTCTTGATCTTGAGGTTGAGCAAATGGATTTCAAGACAGCGTTCCTTCATGGTGGCTTGGATAAAGAAATCTATATGGAGCAACCTGAAGGTTTCAGGTTAAAGGTAAAGAAGACTATGTTTGTAAGCTTCAGAAAAGTCTTTATGGGTTGAAGCAAACACCAAGACAGTCGTACAAGAAATTTGATTCTGTTATGGGGAAGCAAGGCTACCGAAAAACTATTTCAGATTACTGTGTTTTCTTTCAGAGGTTTGGTGAGGATGATTTTATCATTTTATTACTCTATGTTAATAACATGTTGATTGTAGGCAAGAATGCAGAGAGAATTGTTCAGCTGAAGAAGGTATTGAGCAAGTCGTTTTCTATGAAAGACTTGGGGCCAGTAAAACAAATTCTTGGTATTCGGATTACTAGAGATAGAGCTTCAAAGAAGTTGCACATGTCACAAGAGCAATACATTGAGATGGTGCTTCGCAGGTTCAACATGGATAAAGCCGAATCAGTTAGTTCACCTCTTACTCCCAATTTTAAACTAACCGATAAGATTGCCCTTCTTCGAAGGTGGAGATTGAAGACATGGATAAAGTTCCATACGCGTCAGCGGTTGGAAGCTTGATGTATGCAATGGTGTGTACAAGACCTGATATTACCCATGCTATAGGTGTTGTTAGTTGGTTTCTGTCAAATCCAGGTTAGAAGCATTGGGAAGCAGTTAAGTAGATTTTTAGATATCTACCTGGTTCTTCCAAATTGGGTATAACATTTGGAAATGAAAAGCCCATGCTTGTTGGTTACACAGATTCTGATACGGCGGGAAACAAAGACAACATGAAATCCACTTCTGGATATTTGATGACTTTTGCATGGGGAGCTGTCTCATGGCAATCAAGACTGCAAAAGTGTGTTGCTTTATCTATAACTAAGGCTGAGTATATAGCAGCAACAGAAGCATGCAAATAACTGTTGTGGTTGAAGAGGTTTATGCAGGAGCTTGGCTTTATGCAACACGGCACTACGTGGTTCTTTCTGATAATCAAAGTGCTATTCACCTTGCTAAGAATTCTATGTTTCACAAGAAAACAAAACATATTGATGTGAAGTATCATTGGATTAGAGATGCTGTTGAAGACAAGTTGTTTGAACTTGATAAAGTTCATACCGATGATAATGGTTCCGATATGTTGACAAAATATTTGGCAAGGGAGAAGTTGAAGATATGTTGCTCAAGTGCCAGGATGGCGAACTCTTCCTCATAGGCCAAAAGGGGGATAATTGTTAGGTTTTTAGGGCCAATGAGGAAGCCCATCAATTATTTTTATGGCCCATTCTTATTTTTGTGTATGGATAAAAGAAGTGGGCAAGGGTTTCAGTAGGTATTACCCCACAATTGCAGCAAAAACACACTCAAAAGCTCTCACACAAAAGAAGAAATTCGTCACTTTCATACCCAGCGGCAGAGGTCGTCGATTTCCCGGAGATTGAACTGTTGGATCGTTCTGATTTGTGGACACAGTCATCACAACATCAGGGTGACCTTATCCAAAGGTGGGTTTGTGTTAATCACCTCCGGAAGTCTTGTTTTCACAGCCTCTGTTCGCTACTGCAGAATATTGGTGATCTTCTTCTTTTGTCTTTGTTTTTTGATTCCATATGCTTGAAGTTGTTGATTACAAGTATATGATGTTTATTGTTTGCCTCTAGTATACCTAGGGAAGGCTTTGTATTGCTTTAAATTGGTGATAGTGGATTTAAAGCGGCCCTGGTAGTCCCGTTTTCCACGCTAAAATTTGTTGTCTTGTTATTGTTTTCGGGTAGTTTAGATTGTAGTCGATATACCCTATTTGTTTGCATCCTCATAGGTTCATTCAAGTTTGGGAAAATTCTTAGTCAAACGAAGTTTGCTTCCGTGTTTGTGTTTACCATTTGTGACCGAGTTTCATGTTTTTCCGATCATAAAATTGATTAATTAGGGTGACAAATTCCACTTCCCCGAATGTAAATAAAAAGTGCTATTTGCTAGACGAAACATTTGTTCAAAAAGAAACCATACTCGCATGGATGGAGAGGTGTACATTTTGTAATTATTTCTGACATTGTTTTACGTGTAATTATAAAATAAACATAAAAAAAATACTAAATAAGATAATACTAAACTAAAAGCATTACATAAAAACTTTCAAAATACATGTAGCAAAGAACTTAAATTAAATAATATTTGCCAAAAAGTTTTCACGAGTTGTTTGTATCATTTGTACGGCTAATATAGAGTAACTGTTAAAATGGTCTCTGAGGTTTAGTCAGTTTTGCTAATTTAGTGCAAAACTCAAAACTTTTGAATCTGGGTTTATGTGGTTTTAATTTTGTTACCATTTTTATTCAAAATCAAAATCTAGTCAGATTTTTCAGTTAACATCCAGTTTTTTTGTTTTTTTTCCCTCTCCTTTAATGAATGGCAAAATGGTTTTTTAACGTTTTATTATAACAAATTAAAAAATCTGATCATTTTGTCCTTCATTAAAAGGGAGGAAAAGGAAAAAAAACTGGATGTTAACTGAAAAATCTGACAAGATTTTGATTTTGGATGAAAATAGCAACAAAATTGAAACCACATGGACCCAGATTCAAAAAGTTTGAGTTTTGGACTAAAGTAGTAAAAATGAACAAACCTCAGGGACCATTTTGACAGTTTACTCGCTAATATTTGTTCGGATTCGGGTAAATTATAATAAGCAAATTTAGTAGGGAAATATCTTGGGTGTGGTACATACACATGGCATGTGTACGAAAGAAATGTAGGTGTGAAATTCACGTGTGGTATTGAGTCCTGCTACTTAAGTTGGACGCCAGGTCCTTACTAAAGTTGTGAATTCAAGCTTCACAAAATGAGCGATTAAAGGCTAAGATATTGGGGGTTGTTTGTTCGACATTTGCTTCACAAAGTCAGAAAAAATATATATTGGATTGGATTTCATTCAACGTATGCTATTTCTTTATATTACATTATTCATGTTGTGAAACTAACCTAATAGCAAAACAATATAGCAGAGATGAGGGGAGAAATGGATTACTATTTCATTAATAGGTATGATTTGCAATGAGATACAATAGTGGTATATATAGGTGTACAAAACTTGGAGAGAAAGCTAATCTATTTTTGGTGTTGATAACCACATTAATAATAAATATATTCATAACACTCCCCCTTGGTTATCAACATAATACGCTTGATGCTACCTCGTTATCAACCTTGCTAGGAAAACCCGGTGGGACAAAACCATAGCTAAGGGAAAAAGAATGCAATGTGTAATGCGCATTAGTCCCCCCTGATACTTCTAGATCAGGTATGTTGTCTCATTAAAAACCTTACTAAGAAAACCCAATTGGACAAAACTTAGTTAAGGGAAAAAGAGTGCAACTTAAATAAGTCTCCCCATCATATTAACATGTATCCTTTAAGTGACGTGTGTTCATCTTCCTTGAAAGTTGATCAAAACTTTTGTAGTCAATGATTTGTCGCTTGATCCCTTAACATGTAATCCTTTATGTTGAGCAATGTTGTATAATCTTCTAACAAGACTTTAGGTGCCTACTTCCAAAAAATATCATATGTCCACGACTGTGTTTAGTTACATTCCTGCATCTACAACACTAACCAAACTTGTTTTGATGGGTTAATAAAATATAATCAAATATCGTTTATACCTGAAATATTTTGTTGAACTCATTCCAATGTCTCTTCGCTTGACAAAGGTTATATCATGACAATAAGCTCAAGTGAAAGATATTATAACCATACATAGCTAGCAAAACATTTTAGTGCACACATGCATTTAACGATGGTACTTCTAGAATGAGAATCTCTACTTTGGTAGGATATGATAATAGGCATTTATTATAACAAATGACTTAACAACCTTTCACATACTTTAAGGTTCACTATGTCCATACTAAAATATCCCATCGTCATCTTCTAGACTTGGGGGATTGATAAAATATAATTACATATATACTCGAACTGCAGTTCGAGTAATAATTAGATCATGCCAGTGTCATTAAAAAATTCTCACTCTAAAAGCTCGACGGTTTCTCTCGATGATGCCTAAACATCATCACTGTAAACTGCAATTATAGTGAACTTTTAAAAGTAGAGTGTTGATAAGACATAGCTAATTTAATCAAACTTATATCCCTCTTGATGCGAATATCTCGAGTTGTACAACACTCGACTCGACTATTTTAGTCCATACATATTTTGTCAACATCATATAGTATGTTCTTGAGGTTTTGACGTCAATGCTTCTAGCATTATCAATCCATGAGTGAATTTGTTCCATCTTATCCAAATATGCACGTGCTTTCACTCTTTAGAAGTTTTGCTACATAAAATTTGCCCATTTAACACATAGATATCTATATCATATGCAAAAATGTCATGAACATTTGCTTTTATCTCCGAAATCCATATTGTACCATGCGTGTACACTATTTATTGAGATATCACAATCACCGGGTACAAGTTTTCAATGTATGTTTCTTGGTGCACAAGTATTACATCGTTAAGATGTTTAACCTTTTAATTGTCACACCCCCAAAATCCACATGCGGAGTATCACCACTTGTAGGCGTGACTGACCAGGACCAAGCCACCAATCATATTGAACATTGTGAGTAATAAATAAAGTTCAACCACACAATATGAGAGGTGTTCAAATCAAAAGCATAGTTAAAGTGTTCAGCGGAAGCATAAACGTAAAACCCAATCATAAGTGTTAAGTTTGAAATAATGTAAATGTTTTAACATGGCCCACACTGTCCATGTCCCACAACGATCGCGCCTCCCTGTGCAAGCTCCATGAATACCTAACGACCTGCAAGGCATGTAACAACGAGTCAACAACAAAGTTGAGCGAGTTCACAGTTGGTTGTTTAGTTATTGCGTCCGTTTCAATAATCGTAAGTTTGTTTCGTAAACCACGTGTTAACCAGCATCCTTGTTTCCCAAACCATTTCAATAATTAGTGGGGGCTTCCCATGTGAATTACTAGACCGTACCATATCGACTACTATGAAAATAAGTTGTGCCCTAAGTCAATGTCTATCATCATTGACCCTTTGCCTTAGTCCATTAGTACACGCCCGTCCTACCGGCACGGTGTGAGGTTTGTTAAACCTAATAGCGCTATTAACAAATGACCCGATCGCCATCGGCCTCGGCGATTAAGTCGATATAAAATGAGGGACTTATGATAGAGTTTTGGTCCAGTATGTTTAATCTTGTTGTCCTACCCAAGGAGGACGAACGTACGTATCCTACCCAAGGAGAATACGCGAGCTTTAAATCTTTGCATCCTACCCATGGAGGATGGCTGTACATATCCTACCCAAGGAGAATATGTAGTTTCCATTTTAGTTCTTTAACCCATTCCCAACCCTTGGGAATCCCATGCCTTGTAGAAAGTGTGAACTCACCTCGGTTTGCTCGGTAAGATAACTATTCGCTCACAAATAATTCAATCCAATCCTATAGTATTTATACATGCATAATCAGTTGATAATCACCTAGTTAAAGTAACAGTCATAATCATCACATATATTCGAGCAATAACTAACACATAGCATTTAACAGTTATACAAGCTCATGCAACTCATGCTTATCATTAACAACAACTGACTAACCCAGTTAACCCTTATCAGACCTAACCGAGTTACTGTGCATGTTTAACCCTTGACGAAACCCCCCGTTTCGTCATGACTTCCACTTGACGAAACCCTAAGGTTTCGTCGTGCATCCCTTCGGCGAAACCCACCCGTTTCGTCGTGATTACCCTCGGCGAAACCCCTTGGTTTCGTCGACATCGGCGTTTCGTCCATTAGGTCAGTTACGTCGTGTAACTGATGATTGCCCAGAAACCCTACCCGCCGATCATCATCAAACAGAAATCATACAATCATACAGCAATCATCGATACCACTTTATCGTACCAATTCATCATGGCACATAACATCTAGCATGTACCCTAATTCACAAAACAACCTTATACAGTCAAGATTGCAACCTGTATGTATTTCAATGATAATATCTATTCAACACAAGTGTCATATCAACAGCCATATCAGCAGAAACGTGAACGAATGCAAATCTCATGAGATACTATCACATAGTTCTTAACAACCGATTTGCACAAGAATAGTAAAAACCCTAATCACATGATTCTCAATCTAAACATTAATCATAGTCAAAACCATTCAGAAGTCAAACTTTCTCATTACGATATCTATTTACACATAAAGCAACAAGTAGATCGAATCGATAAACATGACTAACCGGTTAAGATGAAACACAAGAATTTCCTAAAGAGATGATGGTGAGAGGTGATGGCTGCCGCAGGAAGGTGGAGAGGAATCTAGGGTTTCGATTTTGATTAATTGATTCACGAATGCAACAGTCAGCGTAATATATGCACGCGTAACTGAACTGGGCCCTTAATGGGCTTCAGCGTAACACTGGGCCGGCGAAACCCTGGGTTTCGTCGAGATGAAGATGGCGAAACCCCCTGTTTCGTCGAAATGGTTTTATTGTGAAACCCTGGGTTTCGTCACACTTATTCAAGGTGAATTAGTTTAAGGTTTTAACTTATTCATATATGTTACATATCATATCACCAAACATATCGACACAAAAGTCACATAACGTTTCCACATATATTCAACATGTACGGTTACAAGGCAAACAAGTCATATAAGCAAACAACTAAGCAATTAACGAACAATTAGTGTGAAGATGGAATCTTGGAAACTCGAGTTGTCACATTAATCACTCAATTGCTTTATAAACTCATCAGGAGTTCCAATTATATCCAACATGTAAAATAATCATAACTTGTTCAAATCCGAATATGTATAAATGATCACATTGTTCTCGAGAACTTACTTTACATTACTTACATAATTTAATCCTTCAGGACTTTCATGAAAACTTTCCGTATCAAGTGATACATAACATTCATAAGACGCATATCAACTCTCTCTTTATATTACCAGACTAATAAAATATTAGAAAGTCAATGCATCCACCACTGGAGAATACGTCTCCTCATAATCAATCATAAGTATTTGTGAAAATTCTTGTGCCACCAATTTTTTCTTATATCGCTCAATTTGATTTTCACATAATTCACATAAAAGAACCGTTTATATCCAACATATTTTACAATTTCAGTTGTATGGACTGTTGGTCCAGATACTTTCCATGTCATTAGAGAATTCAACATTGCCTTATTTGCGTCTTTCCATTTTGGGCAATCATTTCTATGTTTACGTTCATAGGTAAATCTCAAATCTTGATCCTCATCATTTAATCATTTCAAGCGCTAGATTATATAAAAAATTATAACGATGTCGATTTTTATTTCGATTCCTTACATATTTTGGACATGATACACCTTATCGAGATCTCATTATTTTCAGGTACCTGAGGTTCTTCTTGAACCATCATGTCTATTGTCTCTTCAGGAGACCTTTTTAATATAACCTCGACTTGACCATCTTAATTAGTTGCTCCAACTTTCGAGGAATTTTAGTATTGGAATCGACTTGTTTACCACGCTTTAGACGTGCAATAGACTCATTACAAAAATGTGGTGATTGTCCTTCTGGGACACTCATCTTAATTGGAGCATTAGCAGTTGGTACATGTGACATAATCACCTTTTTAAGGTCAGTGAATGCGTCTGGTAATATATTCACTAATATTTGTAAATGAGTTATTCTTTGAACTTCTGGTTCACACTTTTATTTTTGAGGATCAATGATAATTCATACCAACTCATTTCTTTTCCAACTGCTTTTTATCTCCCCCTGATGTTGGGAATGTTAATCCATTTAGATGGATATCAATTAATTGAGCCATAAATAAATATCTCGTGAAAGGCTCTATTCATTATCATATATTTCCAACCACCTTTTAAGGTCCCATTTTTATGCGTAGTGGTGGATCAATTTTAATATATACCGCACAATCAAAATCTTAGAAAGGACATCTTTGGTTCCTGACCAAAAACAACTATAATTGGGGAGAAACTATTACAACATATTGGCTTGATGTGAATTAATTTTATTTCATGTAAAATTACATGTACTCATATATAAACATGAACTTGCTCTCATGATTATTGGCTTTGCTATCAATCGTAGACGTTCAGTGATCGTCTTAATAAAAACAATTCGTGTATGAACATAATCTACAGGAAGTTCAACACTTATTCCGTCGATCATTAATAGCTAGGGAAATAAACTTATCGTCACTACTAATAAATATATGCAATCTGGAATATTGTGCTTGCTATCTTATTAGCTAAGCTAAAAATTACACAAACATCAAGTTGTGAATTTGCCATTTAGATTATGCATCGATTTAAAACACTAAACGGTATCATGTTGGGACATACATTCCAGAATGATTAGGGATACACACCCTTAATTGGCAAATACATAATTTCCCTTAGGAGCAAACAATGCATGCTATCGGCTAGAAGAATCTTCAAGTTCTTCACTATGTTTCACATTATCATTAACTCGGTGTGGTCTAACCGGCCATGCCAATAAAGTAAATAATCATGATATATAAACTTTTGGTTTATGATTGTATATGTGTTAGTTGCATTATGCGAGAGACCAACTCATTATTATTGCGAACTATCATGTTATTCAACTTTTATCCTTTACACATTTTGTTCTCATATAATCACTTCCATTATTTGCCACTGCTTGTGGTAAATCTCATTCTGACCATTATTAGGATTATGATAGTTGATCTCATTGTTAACTTGGCTATCATAACAATTCAAATCGCCAATCTCATTATTAACATGATCATTACAAATTTCTCAATTATGTCCATGATCACAATGATCAATACCAAATAGGTTTCATGATTTTCACTATTTTCTTGGACATAGGAATATAAAGTCACTTCAAACCTTTCATACTCTTTTAACAATATTGCAACTTAAAAGCATATTTGAGGTGTGACAAACCAAAATTGTTTTATCTGACTTCCCTTGTAAATAATCTTCTCTTTGCAATTTTTGTTATAACACTGGTAGAGAAGTAACTAGACGTTCAAGTTATATTAGATTTATTGGTCTAGCTTTTTACGACCTTTTGTTACGTCATAATGAGATTTAGAGAGTATGACACTTCGGGTGTAATGTCTAAGCATGTCTATACTCTATAATAAACTACAAATTTGATAATAAACGTCAAATTTGGTTTTATTGTTGCTATCTATATAAACAAATGATAGTATGAAAAATACAAGGCATGCCATAAAATCAAATTATACAACCCATGACATAGTAATATGTCTTCATATAAAACGATTTGTAATAAAACTTTATGAAATACGATATTTTTATCACTTGCAAACAAGTATATATAATATTAATATTAACCTAGATATCATGATGTAAAAAAATCTCCATCAAGTCTTCTTATTGTTTTACTTAACATGTGATCCTTTGTTACATGTAAATAACTTTCTTGTTGTAATAATAAATTTTATTACGAGATCATCCACAAATATTAAGGTAAATAAACAATTTCTAAAATCAATAAAATATAGAACTACTTTAGTGATAATCAAATTGTACTTAGTTTCATTCATAACATAATCAGTTATATTTAGAACCATGATAATGATTTTATTTCATATTTATAAATTTCAAACAAGATGATTTAAACATATTCTATCAAAAATAGCATAGAAATACAAAACAAAACATCAGAATTCATATAAATTGCTTAAAGGACACGTCCTACCAAACCAACAAAGTTAATTTTTAAATGCTCTAAGGTCTTGAGATAAATGGTCCCTCTAAGTATTTCATATTGAAATATTGAAATCATTATCTCTAAAATAAATCTATATGATAACATATTATTTCCAAGGACTACAAATACATCCTAAATATAACATGAACCGAAGCAACCATACAAGAGAATATATTAATCTTCTAGATAACACATAATTTTTTATAATATGCACGCTTGTTGAATATAAGTTAAATTAATGTAAATTTAATTATAATTACAAATCTATATCTAACCTTGTAATATATACGGTCGATAAACACAATAATTTACAATCATAAAACCCATTGAGATCATCTAATTTTGGTAGAGAATCAATTACTATTATTTTAACCAAGGATACAAAATTTACTTATCATTTACTCAAACTTCATGTAATACTTGAAATATGAATAGGTAAAATTGAAATTTTCAAATCAACTGAGAAGATAAATTTAAAATTTAAATATATCTAATACATATGTATCATCGATAATATATTTAAGATATATCTATCCATACCATGAACACAAAAGCTCACTTTTTGAATAAGCATATGCAGGGTAGTTAAATGCATTATGTGGGTTTATAAACAACTAGGTTTTTACTCGGGATTGCTTCCCGGGCTCGGGAAACTTAGTTATATTAATTACTATTTGTTATTAATACGACCACATTACATCAACCATCTCATTCGATTAAACAACAATCTCCTCAAATCACTGGATTAGATAATGAACCCAGAATAGAGGTTGTTAGGATCTGAGTTTTTTTTTTATTGTGTTTTTGTTTAATAATTAAGAAGATGAACAAGTAATACAGCGGAATTAAAATGGAAATAAACTTTGCATACAATCAAACAGGAGAAATGCTTTCAACACACATTTTAACATAGAACCGAATGATTGAATTTATTTCAAGATTCAAGTGTTTCTTCAATCATGTGTTTAACCCCTACTTTCACAATGTAGTCCTCTGCTTCTTTATCTGCTGCTGTTATTTTATCCATCTGCTTTTGATTCCTTCTTTGGTTAAGGATGGCAGCAGGTGGAGCAGTGGATCTCCTGAAATGTTGCTTTTGTGGCTCAGCTGAAACCACTGCTTCAGGATAATCAGGCTTTTGTGGAATATTAGGATTTTTCTTCCTTAGTTCTTCCAGCCTTTTGTAAGATGCAAACACTTTATCCTCTTTCCATCTTAACACTTGATTCCTTGACCCAAAAGCAGCTGTAATCAGCTCTTCTTTCATCCTCTGAAGCTGCAGAGTCCTTTCTGGTACATTTTTCTTAAACTTTGCCCAGATAGGAAGAGTCTGCTTCACCTTGTTTTTTATCATATCTTGAATTCTGGCTGCTTCACTTTCAAGCTCACTAATGGTCCATTCTTTGTACATGTACTTTTCTCCTTTATACGTTTTGTAAGCCATGATGTTATCAAGATAATCCTTTCTCAAGGTTTCATCTGCTCTTTCTGATAGTTGCTGACAAAGATTTTTTGCAAACTGCTCCAATGTTCTGACCTAAGTTAGCAGGAATTGATAGTATCTTTGTATTTCCTTATCAGATTTACCATGTGAATTCCTTTTAGAGATATCCTCTGCTTGTTGAGCTTTTAACCTCATATATTCTTCAATGTTGTTTGGCCTAGGATATCCTTCAAGAGATGGAAAACTCCTTTTAGCAGGGTCATCTTCAGTGTAGAAGGATTTGATCTCCCCTCTAACTGCTATAAGCTCTAAAGGGTACTGAGCACCTACAGGAGTGATGGCGGTGTTTGGTTTTTAAACTTGAGCTGAAGAAAGAGGAACAGGATTTGGAATAGGTACAAGTGGCTGTGATTGTGTGGTTGTTTGTGTTGGTGAAGTGATATCATATAGAACAACATTGGTTACCCTTCTCCTTTTGGGTTTAGGAGAAGTTGGTGGTGTTTTGATGGATTGAGTGGTAGTGATTTGAATGGAAGGTTGCTGACTAACAGTTGTTAGAACAACTGGTGTTTCAACCACTGTTGTGATTACTACAGATGATGTGACATCTGAAGCCTTCTGCTTTTTAGTAGGAGATGATGGTGGTGATGAAGTTGTTTTTGGTGTTGAGGTGATTCTTGGTGGTGATGATGTTTTTGGTGAAGCAGTGGTTGAAGTGGGAGCAGTAGTTGTAGTGTGTGTTGAAGTGGTGGCAGTTGTTTGGGTAATAGCTGTTGAAATCACTGAAGTACCAACAGTTGTTGATACAATAGGAGTTTTAACCTCTGTTGGTTTGGGAGATTGATGTGTGAAGTTTTTAGGATTTTCTTCATCCTTTGGTTCTGAAATACCCTGCTCATTCATTTTCATAAAAACTCTCTTCTCCTGTTCCAACGTTGCTTTATCCTTTGCCTCCATATCCCTTTTTACCCTTGCTTTTGCATCAGCAATGGCATTTGTGGTTACATCAATCTTTTTAGTACCATCTGGCAAGGGGATGTCTGCAAGCATACTTGACTTGTCTGGTTCAATGTACAGACCATCTTCATATCCCTTCTTTTTAAACTGCTTTAATTTATCCCCCTTTTTGGCATCAGCTGGTGGTGGTTTATCCACAAAGATGATAGAGGGAGGACCAGTGCCAGTGGTATTCAGCATATGGGCCTTGATTGCCTTGATATCTGCCTGTGTATCTTTAAACCTTGCTTCCATGAGATTTCTAATCTTTTGAACTTGTATCTCATGTTGCTGATCAGCTAATTCTCTATGGTGGTGTAGCAGAGGTTGAAACAAATTCCACAGCTCATTTGGAGTGGGAGCAGATGATGGAGCGGCTGTTGGAGTTGGTGCAGCAGGGGATGGTACCTTTTGTGCTTTCAACAACTATTGCAGCATGTCTTTGATTTCTGCAACAAATGTATCAAGCTTGTCAACTCTATTCTTCAATTCTCGGTACATTAAACCATAACCCAACTTAATGGGATCATCTGATTTGCCACTAACAGTGGTTGTATCAGTGGTTGCCTTAGGAAAATTTTCCCAAAAGTCATCCAATGATGCCCCTTGTTCTCGGTACTGGGGACTTCTTTCCTCAGCAATTGATAACCTTTTAAATGTACCAGTAGTTGGAACAAATACACCAGTGGTTATCAGAGTTGCTGGAGAGGAAATTGCCTTCAAGGAAGTCTGATTTATGAAACAACTGGCCAGGTGTAAATCAGAGGATCCAACACCTGTAGTTGCTTCTTCTCTTGAACTACTGACAGGAAGTAGTTGTACATCCTGCAGTGTAACCTCCTCTGGTGTTGTTGGTGGGTTAGCAATGATAGGGAGTTCAGACTCAGTCACTTGTGGTGGAATGCATTCAGTGATAGGTCGTTGTGAGGAACTAATTTCTGTCTGAGCTATATCAACTGCATCCAACAAAAGTTTTGTTTGTGAAGGAATTTCAGAGGTGAGTATGGTTGTGGAAAGAGAATTTACCCCGGGCAGTGGGTTGTGGATGATAGGATCAACTGATTCTAGAGCATCATAATTTGGTGTCCCGGTTCTTAAAACCTGTTCTTTTTTAGAAGAAGTAGGAGGAGTTTGAGGCTCTGATTGAGATCTTTCTACCATCTGCTGTGAGGAAGTACCAGCAGGGGTTTCTGGTGACTTTTGTGTTGTCACTGGCAGTTGCTCTGGGATCTCATCTTCCAGAGTTACCTTTGTTTTAGGTTTGGGGGGCTTTTGTGTTTTCTTTTGTCTTGGTCTTTTGGTGGATTTAGGTGTGGGTTTCACAGCAGTTGTTTTGCTGCTGTGATCACCTTGAGCAGTGGGCTCAGCAGCAGGTGCATGAGGAGCAGTGGTAGCTGCTAAAGTCTGCTCAGGAGCCTCTGCTTGTGTTTTGGACACTTTTGATAGCCTTGTAAATGTTTTAGGTGTAAGGCCATTTATTTGAAAATGTTCACCCTGCATGAGTACATGAGCATCATCCTTTCCAAATTTATTTTGAAAATAAAAACTTAGGAACCTTGGAAATAGTAAAAATGATTTGCTAGTAATATTTTTAACCAAGTCATCAAAGATCTCATTTGAATAGTTATGTTGGTGCATGCGTCTGTCGACTTCGTCTTGTATTGAGTCTTGTATTGTAATAGATAGATCAGGGCACGCAAAACTAGTAAACATGTTAAAAGGCTGATTTCGCTTGAAATGGTCAACAGCCATTTCACACGAAATTAACCAGGTGATTTCGCTTGAAATAGTGATTTCGCTTGAAAGTGATTTCGTGTGAGCTTGTTCAAGCGGAATCACCTTGCCTATATATATGTGTCTGCTGATTTCGTTTGAAGTAGTCTTGTATGTGTGATTCCGGAGCCGAAGTGCTGCCGAAGTGTTGTTTTGCTGTAAAACTTTGTCAAATCAATCAGAAAGACAGTTTAAAGTGATATTCTAGCTGAATTGAACTCGATACGTCTGTTTCCACCTTTCGTATTGAGAAAAACTCTTCTGATCGACTCGTTCGGGTCAGAAAACGATCCTACAAGTGGTATCAGAGCTCAGGAGGAAGAGTTCATACCAATTCAGCTGCAAATTCTGATTTCTACACCTTCTTTTCAAAATTTAACAACTTTTCACGGTTAAAATCGGCTAATTTTCTCACATATTGTGTGAAACAGTGTTTTAACAAACCCTTGAAAGTTTCAGACTTAAAATCGGACAAAAACCTAATCAATTTTGGCAAAAACAGATCGAAATGATGACGTCAGCGGTATTTCGCCCGAAATTAGATCTTTATTTCGCTTGAAATCAGTATTTCGTTTGAGTGATTCCGTTTGAAATTACTATTTCACTCCAATCTGTCATTCCGTTTGAATATTTCACATGAAATTAGGGATTTCGTTTGAAAGGGGTGTTATTTCACACGAGATTAGCTATTCCATTTGAAAGGGGTGTTAGTTCACACGAAATCAGGTAATTCCGTGTGAAAAAGGTATTTCGTTTGAGCAGGTTATTCCGTGTGAAGAGGTATTTCGCTTGGAAGTGTCAGAATTTTGTGAAACGTGTTACCAAAATATGGAAGAGGGATTTTATAACGCATTTGCTACTACCCAGACTACTCAGGTATCTGTTACTCAGAACTTGAACATGGAAAATGAAACGGGCACTATGCAAAAACCGCCTAAACTCATGAATATCGAGGAGTATAAAGGATGGGAAGAACGATTTGAGAATTGGGTACAAGCAAATTACTTGGATGCTTGGGAATGCGTGGAAACGAAATATGTTAGACTTTGAATGATGAGGAAGAGGAGATTGCTATTAAAGACCTAAGTGTTGATGATAGAAAGAAATACAAAAATGAAGAGATGATGATTAGTCTATTGCATCAAGCAGTTAAAGAAGATATCTTGGTCTTATTGCAACACAATGGAAGTGCATATTCAATCTGGAAAGCTTTAAAATCAAAGTTTGTTGGAAGTAAAGAAATGATCAAGAATAAAAAGTCACTTTTGAAGAAAGAATTCGATCTATTTCGTGGATTGAGAACTGAGAGCACAAAGCAGATCATTGAAAGATATTGCAATTTGTTAGTTCAAATGAAGAGAGTGAACATCAATAAAGATAATGAAGAGTTGATAGAAAAGTTGGCTGATGCATTGCCACATGAAACTTGGGGCACATATCTCATGATGTTGAGGAACAAGAAAGATTTTAGCAATCTAACACTAAATAAGTTCATTGAAAAGCTTGAAGCTCAAGAGATGGAACAAAGAAAGATTTCAAGAATGAAAGATTTTGATGGTGAACAAGATATTGGTCTTTATTACAAAGGAGGGTTGAGTGATAAAACCAACATGTCGCCAAAAGTTGAGACGGCATTCAATGCTAAAAGTTCATCAGGAGGGTCATCTAAAGGATCAAATTGCAAAACTGAGTTTTCTTTATATTCATCATATGATCCAAATTTTTCAACAACAAAGAATGGAAAGAAATTACAGTGCAACATGGTATTAGATCTTGAAAATGGTCAAAATTACACTGAGGATGTTGCAAAAAGTCACATGTCTTTGTTGGTGACTGTGTTAGAGTCATACGAGAGTCTAGTGGCAGGTCGGATCGGGAATCCAATGTTGACAAAAGAGGATTACAATCAAATTGATGCTGAGGAGATGGAATTGATGGATATAAAGTGGTGTTTGGCGAGTGTTTTGAGAAGAGCCGAAAAGTTTAAACAAATTACGGGAAGAGATGATTTCCGTGATGCAAATGTTTCAACTTTAGGATTTGATAAATCTAAAGTTACTTGTTTTCGTTGCAGGGAAAAAGGACACTTCAAGAGGGAGTGCACAAATCGCGAAGCAAGAGGAGCTCAAAATCCGTTCAACAACAATGACTACTATCGAAAAGTAATTTATCATCAAGTTGCTCAACAACCACATCAACATCAACCACAAACTGCTCATGCCAGGAAGGAGATTGAAGATTCATCAAAGAGAGCTTGTATGGTGAATCAAGATGATAAAAAGTTAACAAAAGAATTCAGTTGGGATAAATATGTTTCACCTGGTAGTAAAGCATGTCTGATAAATCAAGATGATGAAAAATTACCAGAAGGATTTAGCTGGGTAAATTTCAGTTGGGATGATTATGATCCTAACAAAACTCCAAATCACAAAGCTTTTGTTGCTCGAGTTGCTAAAGACAGTGATAATGATAATGATTATTATGCAAAAAGAATGGAAAAGCACTTAAGAATGATGGAAGAGAGTGACAGTGATGACGAAAAAGCTAAAAAGAAAAAGAAGAAAGTTAAAAAACCCGTTAGCAGTGATGATGAAGAAGTTCGAGTGATAAGGAAAACGGTCAAAGATATTCCAGTTTTCAAAGTTGAAGCTGAAGTTGATGCACAAAAGATTCCAGTAATATGTGAAAACTGTGAAGCAGTGAAGAAGCAAAACAGTACTTTGATTCACAACATGAACAGATTGAAAGAATCTTACGATGTTTTGAATAAAGCAATGAATCAATACAATCTATCAAGTGATGAACAAGCAACAGCAATGAAGACTCTTCAAGGAGCTTTCATGACTAAGCAGAAAGTTGTCAACAATTACATTGAAAAGTGTGCTGTGCTGGAACAAAAATTGGAAACACAAAGAATTGAAACAGAGAGAGTTAATAGATTGTTGAAAAGTTACTCATGTACTTCTTATGTTATTGACAGGATTTATCCAACCGTTGAAGGCATGAAGGCTTTTGATGAAGATGAAATGTCTAAAGACAAGAGTTCTGAAAAGAAGAAGGATACTGAAGTGAAGACATCTGGTAAGAAACAAAGTGACAGTTACAACAAGTGTCCACCCCCCGCTTGAAAATGGATATTCTCCATGAAATCCAAATTCAGAAAGAGTCATAAAGGCAACTAATTTACAGTGGGAATCTGAGTCTTCAGAAAATTTGCCAGATAACATCCATGTTACTTTCACATCGTCCGACACTGATCATGAGTCCGAGTTAATAAAGAAAGTGGTCGATCAGGTGTTGGATAACGATGAAACCGAGGAGTCAAAGTCAGAGTTAATAAAGAAAGTGGTCGATCAGCATTAATTACTGATTTGATTTACAACAAATAGTCATCAAGAATTTTTTTTTTTAATTTTAATTTAACTTTAAATTTTATGATGAAAACAATGTTGGAGGAACTCTTATCTCATTGAAATGTAACGATTAGGTAAAATGGTAATTTTATTGTAATTCTAGTTTTCCAATCAGTGGATACCCAACAGTCTTTTAAACACTGATGTTTGGTCAGTCAGTGGTCAACACGAAGATTGAAGGAACAGAGGTTGTATTTCAATAGTGGATAATTTTTAACAATCAAATGTTTCAACCAACACAGTGGTTGTAACAGGCTTTAAACAGATATTTCGCGTTATATATATCAGTTGTCTGGACTTAAATAGAAGTTTGATCTTAAAAAGATGTTTGCCCATAAATAGAAGTTTGGCCATAAACAGATGTTTGGGCTTATACAAAAGTTTGAGCTTAAACAAAAGTTTGCCCATAAACATCTGTTTGCAAAAAAAAGACCAATTTCAAAAATACTATACCCAAACAATGAAAATGAGGAGGTTAATAATCATCCAAGTGTACTTCATTTTTATTTAGTAGTATAAAGATCAAACCACTGATCAATTTATAGGTTAGATCAGTTAGCATGCTGGGGTGATGTGATAAATACTGTTACTTATAAACATCTAAGTGAACCACTGCTGCTTCTGAGCAGTGGTTTTCCATTCGTTGATCAGATTTTAGGTACATAAGTGCTTGTCTTTAACAGGGCTTTGACTTCAACAGTGGATAGGCCTCATCAGTCTTTAAATCAATCAGTCTTTATAAAGAGCAGTGGTTAATTATAACAGTCCTTAGCATGATCAGCTATTATAACCACTCCATAACCATTAGAGAGGAAGCAAGTGTCCATCTATTCAAATGAGATGAGTCATTGCATTACATCCCTGTTGAAAAACAGAATTGGTAAATTTAGGGAAAATGGATTTGAAAGATGATAACCCAACAGTGAAGAATGACAAAGACAGACAAATGTCCTCAGAGCTGCTTCTTCGAACATTTCTCAGTCTTCAAACATCTAGGAAGCATTATTTGAAAATAACCCTAAATTTATAAAAGCTATAGAATGAGATCTTCAACTATTGGGTTATCATCTTTCAACCCCATTTTCCCTAAATTTATCAATTCTGTTTTTCAGACCTCCCAAAGCCACCTAACCAGCTCCAAAGAGAAAGAGACATCTTGAAGCATAACTTGCACTTGTATAATTCTACCAGTTCAGTATTTAATCTGAATATACCAACTAAATACAAATAATAAATATTTGGTGTGCTACAACTGTAAATAACTCAGGAAACAGATTTGAAACCATAAATATGGATTATAGAGATCTATGAATGAAACATGGGTGAATAAAACAACAAAACAGATTCTGAAAAACAAGAACTACAAACATATAAAAATCAATATACTGGTAATCATATAGTACACCAATGCAAGCATCTGAATAAACAATAACAAATCAAAGACAATATACCGATACTTACCGAAGACATAACTGGTCACATTTATGTGCGGCTCTTAACTACAATCTGTAGAATCTGTACATCTAACAAATAATCAAAGAACAAAAAACAAATAATCAGAGATTAGAACCAAACACCTGATCTGTGAATCCACTGTAGAAGCTGAACCACTGCTGTTACAAACAGATAATACCTCGGGAACTGGAAATTTAAAAGGATCGGCTTCAAAGGCTTCAACAATCGGAAGATTCAAATCTCAAGCAAATGAAACCCTAATTTCAAAAGAATAATCGGTGAACATATTCACAGATCAAAAATCAACAGATGTTGTACTGATATCATCAAAGTTAAGAAAAAAACACTTAGTTTCTGAACATATTCAAACATACCAGTTCATGGCGGAAATCTAGCAGCAGGTAAGCGGATCTCAACTTTGATGACAATCGATGAGAACAACCCTGGAACCATATGATGAGATTAGGAGTAGAAATTAGGGTTTAATTAGAAACTTTGTACTGAAATAAATGAAGATATAGGGCTTACCTGGTGACGCTTGGAATGATGAGATGATGAGATGATTTGGTTTGATCTTTGATTCAGAAGGGAGAAGAGTACAGGAGAAGGAGAAGAAGATTAAGATCTAGGGTTTTGAAAAGGAAAAAAGAAGACGAAAGGAGTATAAAAGGGACGGAAGTGTAGTACTGTTGGGCGGGAAAAGAGAATTGAGGATGCCCTAATTAAGTGACACGTGGCCCAATTAACTTTCATTTATTATATATAATAGATTAATATTGCCAATCAATATTACGATATTTAACATAACCCTTCACCGCAAAGATCCCAATACACTAAAAGATAAAATAAAATAAATAAGTGTTAGCATCTACAAATGAAATACAAAATAACTTTTATGATTATGGTATATATTGCCATCTCACCTATTAACATGGGTTTTTTTTGTTATGAAATTGTATAAACATGTCGGTCAATAATTTTGACAATAAGATAATGACATAGATATTTATGATTGATAGGAATATTATGGATCAAACTAAAACTTACTTGTAAGTTGGTTAGATTGGTCATACTTTGATGAAGCGAAAATAAATACACACCTCGATTCGACTTTATGATGATACAATCCAACTCTAAAAGCGACTCGTGCTGATAACGCGTTGTGAAACTAACCTAATAGCAAAACAATATAGCAGAGATGAAGGGAGAAAAGGATTGTTATTTCATTAAATAGGTATGATTTACAATGAGATACAATAGTGGTATATATAGGTATACAAAAATTGGAGAGAAAGCTAATCTATTTTTGGTGTTGATAACCACATTAATAATAAATATATTCATAACAATTCACTTATAAATATTATAGTTTTAAGTTATAAAATTGGCTCACTTGTAAATTCTTTTACCAACTCTAAATATTCAAATGATAATTTTCCAATAACACTGAATATGAAAGCATAACACAAAATATTCAAATGATGATTTTCCAATAACACCGAATTAAGCATAACATATTTAGTTTAAAGTAACCGCATCAATATACATACATGTCATGTGTATGATGTTGGCAAGAAAGTTGAGAGGAATGAAGAGGCATATCACATATGGGTTTAGGATCGCATACAAAGGCTTCTAAAAGGGTCTATATATTCCCACACCCAACTCCTTATTTCCACACCCTGATAGACGCTAGGCCTATACGATACGTCTAGGGTTCCTTTTCTCGACCAACTTCTGAACCTCGTACAACATCACATCAGTCACATTAGACGGCGAGTCTAGGCCTGTACAAGGGACCAATACGAGGGTACTAAGACGCCTCGTATAGGCCTATACGAGGCGTCTTAGAAACTTATTTGACTATGTGTCTGACATGTGACTTAAAGCAATATGGGCCGTCTAGAGCTATACGAGGCGTCTATATTTCATATAAAGTGCAACATACAGTGCATTGTTGGTCTACCCGAGCATTCAACATTCATTTCATTATATTTCTTCTACTATTTCTTCGAAAGAAACTCATGTTGTTTGCATTTGTGTTCTTATCATCCCGAAGTGTTGAAATGTCATCATACTGGGACAACAACTATGTCTTTGGGCAGTATTCTAGCGACAACTGGGTGCCTGAAAGCGTTCTGGTAACAATTATTAGCTTAAATGTTTTAATTACTTGTTGTTTTAGTTAATTATTTACTAATGATGATACGGTCGTCTATTTTGGAGGAGTCTAGCGTTCCCGATTCTAACGAGCAAGAGCAAGTTGTGTCTAGTATACAAGGAAAACAAAACAGACCGTTTCTAGATTTGAACACGCATACCCCAGTTGATGAAACAGCCCCTGTAGATGACTCATACCATGCTGGTCAACCAAGTTATCCGACGCAACAAGGGTATCCAGATTATAGATACGGGTGTGAATATTCTTACGGAGGAGACGGTGGATACGGAGGAGACGGTGGATACGGAGGAGACTGTGGATACGGAGGAGACGGTGGATACGGAGGAGACAGTGGATATGGTGGATATGGTGGATACAGTGGATACGGTGGATACAGAGGAGACGGTGGTCATCAGCAATTCATTTCCCCGGGCAGTCCTTACGTTCATCAAAACAATCTGGACGTTGGAGGATATGGTGGATATGGTGGTTATGGTGGATATGGTAGATATGGTGGTGAGGCACCTCCCATCCCGGACAATTCGTACTTAAAAAAGCAGGTATCAATTTTATTTTGTTATGTTACATAGATTAATTGTTATTATTATTATTATTATTATTACTATTATTATTATTATTATTTTATTATTATTATTATTATTACTATTATTATTACTATTTTTTATTATTATTTTATTATTATTATTATTAATGTTGTTATTATTGTCGATGTTACAGGTTTTCAACTCTTTAGATGAACTAAAGAAACGGATACAAGAAATAGCAAACGCGGATGGTTTCGTTATTGTCACCCGTCGATCAAAGAAAATCGAGGGAAGAACCGGGAGGGTATGGCTTGAATGTGACCGTGGTGGTGAGCACCACACTACAGCAACACTTAGAAAAGCCCGAAGCAAAAAAACCGGTTGCCCGTTTTACCTGCTGGCTGTGCGAAACCACCCGTATGAAACCTGGGAGATAAAAGACGGAAAAATTGAACATAACCATGAACTTTGTGAGGACCTGTCGGCCCACACGTTTGTGCGAAGGTTTACTCCAAGCGAAAAGAAACTGATCGAGCAGCTGACAGCTCAAAACATGGAGCCGCGCAAAATATTTCAAACGATAAGGAAGCAGGACCCCGACAGGTTTCATGTTCAGAAAGACGTTCAAAATGTTGTGGCGAAGATTAGAGCCGAACAAAGACAAGGATTGACTCCCATGTAGTCACTAGAAAACGTGCTGATAAACAACGACTTTATTTACGAGACATGGGAGGAACCCGGAACAGAGATCGTAACAGAGATCTTCTTTCTTCATCAGTATGCCACGTCATGCTGATCGATGCGACGTACAAGACAAACTTATACAATATGCCATTTATCCAGATTGTTGGTATGACGCCTACCAACCATTCGTTTTGTATCGCGCATGTCGTTGTTAGTAAAGAACGGGGTGATAACTTTGTGTGGGTGCTTGAGAGGATCAAGTCAATGTTGGATGAATGTATGGAGCCATGTGTGATTGTAACGGATAGAGACCTGGCCATTATGGGCGCGTGTGCTAAAGTATTTCCAGACGCCTCCAGGCTTCTTTGCAGGTGGCACATACAACAGAATGTTATGAAGCACTGCAAGGCTACCTTCACAGAAGAAGACTGGGATAAATTTTTGTCATTCTGGGGGACATTGATTGAGTCTCCATCCATACCCATCTACGAGTACCACTTGCGCAACATGCGAAAGCGACTTGTGGAGTGCAAACGTTCTAGTAAGTTTTTCTAATAACATACGACTCACCTATGTAAATTTTATTAAATTATTTTTACTTTTTAGGAGTCTTCAATTACGTGTATGATAACTGGCTAAAAGACTATAAGGAGATGTTCGTCTTTGCGTGGACTGATAAGAGGCGCAACTTTGGTAATCGTACCACAAACAGAGTTGAGAGCCAACACGCCAACTTAAAGAGATACGTCCTAGATAGGAGCTCGCTGGACCGTGTAGTTGGTTGTGTCTGGGATATAGTTGAGACACAGTTTGGTGAAATAAGGAAGAGTTTTCGAGACTGCATCGAAAAAAGAATGAACCACCACAAACACCCGTTGTTTCAACACCTACATGGAAAAGTATCCCATACAGCCCTTGAATTGTTGAGTGGAGAGGCACTTAGGAAGCTAGATGTCTTAGAGCGCTTTCATTCATCATGTGGTTGCCAAATGTGGTACAGTTGTAGGTTGCCCTGTGCTTGTAGGATAGAAAAGTACATGCGTGAAGGTAATAATTGTTAAACGTACAACACTTGTGTGATATATTTCCATTAATCATGTGACTTAAACAATGTTGTTTTTAACCGTGCAGAGCGTCCGATTCAACTCGAAGACATAGACGTCTTCTGGCGGAAGGTTAACTTCCAAAGTTGTAAATTGATAGACGATGATGTTGACGTGGTCAAAGAGCTAAATATTGTTAGACAACAATTAGAGTCGCACCCCCCAGCTCAGCAAAAAAGCTTGATGTCAAAGATTAAAACGGTGTTGACTCCAAAGAAATCTACCAAGAAACCACCGGTTGTCCAACAAAATACTCGTGGCCGACCAACAACAAAGCAGGTACAACAAAGGTTGGACGGTGATGTAAACACGTGCTTTGAAGGTTCCCGACAAAGTTAGTACGATAACCCTCGCCACAGCTCGTACGTTCCGTCACAGGCCTCTCAACGGTCGGTTATAAGGTCCCAAAAACCCAAAGCGAGCCTAAGCCGTTCAAAGAGTTCTAAGAAGAAAGAGACACGAGATGATCACGGTTTTCCTTTAATCATTGGGGATGAGAACCTGAGAATCATCAAACAGTTTAAGTTTGCCATTCCGCCAGTGTTTCATCCGCACGTCTCGTGCATACGAGATGTGATGTCGGACGGTCATTGTGGGTTTCGGTCTGTGGCTGTGGGCTTAGGTATGGATCAGAGTTCATGGGGGCTCATTCGAAAGGACCTTGTCCAAGAAATGGATCAGAACGAATCGCTCTGGTTCCCAATATTCAGTGTCCGGTTGTCCCCCGGATCACTGGATGGACTTCCCCTTAGCAGGACTTCTTATTGCAGAAACGTACGGTATCGGGGTGCACCTGTTAACGACAACCATGGGTGCGAGTTCCACTTTCTTCCCGATACTAAGTCCTCCGGCTAATCAACAACCATTATTCATAACGCTTGCACATGTTAACGAGAACCACTTCATACATGTTAAGCTGGAAGGGGATTATCCAATGCCACCAGCACACGGGCTATGGTTGAACCACCGAAGACCACATACGGAACAATGGGAAGATATGTACTTGCCACGTCTAGAATGGTATACATCGATAATGAATCCTCCACCAAGATCAAACCCCAGTCTTAATTACATCGACAGTGATACGGAAGAATGATTTTTGTAATTAATAGTATTTTTTGTATCGATAATTATTCTTATTGTAATTAATAAGATTTTTTGTATTAATTTCTATAATTTTTTTTATAATTACAATTGCATAAAACAATTTAATAACATTTTTATAAAAATTTCTATCATTTTTTTATAATTAGAATTAATTAAAATAGTTTAATAACATTTTTATAAAAATTTCTATCATTTTTTATAATTACAAAAAAATATTACAAATATACGCCTCGTATAGACCTAGACTGGTCATATACGTATGGTCAAAAGACCATTTTGCCCCTGATATGCCCTCAGTCTAGGCTTAAACGAGGGCCTAAAAGGTCATTTCGCCAAACCCAGATGCCTCGTATAGAGCTGGACGGGTCGTCTTTTTTAGCGGCATTTTGGGTTTTTGAATTTTTAAAATTCGAATTTCAAAATTTAAATTTAACAAAAATGGACACCTCGTATAGAGCTGGACGGGTCGTCTTTTTGGGCGCCAAGATTTCTTTTTTTAAAATTTGAATTTTGAAAATCTTTTAGTTAATTACCATTAAACCCCTGAGAAGCCCCCAGTATAGGCCTTAATCAGGGGCATAAAGGTAATTTAAAACACTAGACGACACGTATAGGTCTATACGCGTCATACATGGTGGGCGGCAACTGTTTGGGTTTTTTTTTAATTATTAAAAAATATTTATTAAATTACCATTTTACCCCTGTAAAGCCCCCAGTATAGGCCTTAGTCAGGGGTAAAATTGTGACAACCCGAGTTCTCGCAGGTCTTTCCCCGACACGTTACTTGTTACAATTTTGTTTTGTAAATTTGTTTGTGTTATGTGTTGGTGCTATAATATGTGAATGATTGATTTAGATACTGTTATGTGTGGTTGATATTAAAACTTAGGATTAATTTGTGTTACATGATCTTCGTTATCTTTGCCCGACGAAACTTGGGGTTTCGCCATCATCCTTGCCCGACGAAACTTGGGGTTTCGTCATCACCCTTACACGATGAAACATTAGAGTTTCGTGGGAACTGTTTCGCCAAAATGGGCTTCGGCCCAAGTATAGCCCAAATAATAAGCTGTTACGTTATATAGCACGTACACCATAATTCACGAAACCCTAGTCCTTTCTTGGTAACCGACGGTTGTGCCCATCTCTTCTTCGAAGATTCTCTGCACTTTCGTGATTATTCCATCAATCGGTTAGCATTCTATCTTTAGTAGATTCGAGTTCTTGTTATACCCGATTGTAATCTTGTTGAACTATTGATTTTGCTATTGGAACCTATTCTGTATGATCTGAAATTGTGAACAGGGGTTAGTGTTTTGTGTCGATTTATGTTAAGGGTTTGAGGGATGGGATCTTGTTGGTCATGATCTTGTGTTAACTAGGGTTGTGTTGGTTCTTGATTAATCAGTAGACGAGAATATACATGATGAGAATGTGATGTTCCGTATTCATTCATGATACACTATATGGATCTGATTCTGTTTGCAGTATGTATGTTATGTCATCTATTAAGCATGATTATCGGGGGGATTAGATGGTGTTATTGTTATAATGGTTCGCATTAGGGTTGTTAGATTATACGTAATAACCTTCTTTTGATCCGTAGTTCATAACTAATATGTGCAAATGATGTTTCTGTAAATGTCACCGGCGAAACATATGGAGTTTCGTCACACAAGCAGCCGACGAAACATAGGGGGTTTCGTCACACATGCAGCCGACGAAACATGTGGGGTTTCATCACCCATGTAGCCGACGAAACATATGGGGTTTCGTCACCGGGGTATTTCGCCGAGGGGGCACTAAGTGTAACAGTGTTCAAGTGTATTGCATGATTATCGACTGATGCACGATAATGATTTGTTCTAGAGATATGAACTCTGATTTGCATTGTGTGATTAAGACATTCTTCTATTAAGTGTTATGTGGTCACATGGGATGTGTACTCGTGCGTGATTTGGGTAGTTGATATATGTCATACAATGCTCTTGTTGATGAATGCAAACTGTGATAACTATGTGACTTGAACGATTACGAAACTGATATTGTTTGGTAACCACGGTAGGGTTTGCGTTGACCAACTGGACGGGTAATTAAAACATACCGAGCAAACCAAGGTGAGTTCACTACTCTTGAGCATGCGTCCCGGTGGTTGGGACAGTCAGTGGGTATCCCGAGGAGGGATAAGTCTTTCAGGTAAAAATGGGATGTTGGATAATATTCTCACTCTATCACTTTTAAGTCCCATCTTTTTGTTACCGGAGAGGTAACGGGGTATTAGTTGGTAGCGCTACTTAGGTTTGGCACCCTCACCCCGTACCGGAGAGGACGGGTGTGAACTAATGACCCAGTCATGCCTAGTGCTTTGATAGGAGCACTGGGGAACGGGCAAAACATACATCAGGAGCCGTCTTGTTCAGTATCGAGATATTATCAACATTACTTTCGGATTTGTTAACAAACTGGATTAAACACTTAGTAATTAACGTTTTTGTAAAACTGTGAGCTCGCCAGCGTTGTCTAATACACTTGTTGCATGCTCGCAGGTCGTTAGGCTATGGAAAGGAACTTGCTGTCTGGATGGCTGGAGTGGTCATGGTCATGTTGCTGAGGATTGCTTGAATGTCATTTAACACTATTACATTTGGTTTTGGAATACTTTAAACAATGTTTTGTCATTTGCTTCCGCTGAATCTGATAACTCTTGTTTGACAATTATGACAAAAATGGTAATTAACCATTCGAGAAATATCCTTTTGGATTGGTTAATTACCATTTTACCCCTGATTAAGGCCTATACTGGGGGCTTTACAGGGGTAAAATGGTAATTACATAAAAAGGCTAGACGGGTCGTCTAGCTCTATACGAGGCGTCTATGCCTCGTATAACAGGGGGAGACCTAGACAACCCTGGTTATCACCCCCAAACCATAAAACACACACACATATGGCAGACATACCTTTATACGCCACGGATACGTATTTGGACCGTATTTTCGAAGATTTGAAGCATCCCTGGTACGTATTTCAGCCCGTAGTTTAGTATTCTTGCCTCGTTTTTACCTTTAGACCGTAGGTTTGCCTTGAAATTAGGTTTTTGTTGGGTTTGGGGGTTTGAAGTTGAGGTTGAAGATGAAGGACGTAGAACAGGACGCCCCGTATACCTCTATACGAGGCAGATACGAGGCAGTGTTTTTTTTTTTGTTATTAATGTTATTATTATTATTGTTGTTGTTGATATTTTTCTTGTTATTATTATTATTCTTATTATTATTGTTATTATTATTATTATTATTCTTATTATTATTGTTATTATTATTATTATTATTATTATTATTATTATTTATTATTAATATTAATATTATTTATTTATTATTATTATTATTAATGTTGTTATTATTATCATTTATTATTATTATTATTATTGTTATTATTAATATTATTATTTATTATTATTAATATTATTATTATTTATTAATTACATACTTAGTCCCTGTGGTTTGCACAAAATAACATACTTAGGTACTAATAGTTTAAAATCACCTTCTCGGATATTAACTTTTCATTTTGTAACGTTTGGAGGTATTAACTTCTAGGGTATTAACATAGTTAGTCCCTGTGATTTGCACAAAATAACATACTTAGGTACTAATAGAATGTGATTTTAAACCTACAAATAACGTTAATACCTCCAAACGTTACAAAATGAAAAGTTAATACCCTAGAATGTGATTTTAAACTATTAGTACCTAAGTATGTTACTTTGTGCAAACCACAGGGACTAACTATTAATTAATTAATGTTTTTATTATTATCATTTATTATTATTATTATTATTATTATTATTATTAATGTGATTATTATTTTTATATTATTATTATTATTATTAATGTTATTATTATTTTTATATTATTATTATTATTGTTGTTGTTATTGTTATTTTTATTATTATTATTTTTATATTATTATTATTATTGTTGTTGTTATTATTGTTATTATTATTATTATTATTATTATTTATTTATTATTGTTTTTATACGTATACGGTATTTATTTGCAGATTGATTATGGAGGACGATGAGATTCAGATTGATATTGATGGGGCACCGTCGGGGGATCAGCCGGTGCCGCGGGGTCCGCGACGGAGGCGGCTACCGCCTCCGGATTCACTACACGGTCACCCGTATCTAGAGTTTCCGGACGGCACCCCTGCCGCCCGTCATTGCGAGAAGCTTAGGAGGATGCACATTGGAGCGCATGCAGCGATCGACTGAGAAGCGATAGATGAGATTAGTGAGACGGCTAGAGTGCGTCGGTTTATACCTGTCGATTCGCCGTGGCATCGTCTTTTTGAGTTGGCGCACACGCCGAGCTACAGGGAGCTGCTGGTCGAGTTCCTTTCGTCATTCACATTTCACCCATCAGGGGTCCCAGTGCCGCTTCCGCACCCAAATGCTCCCCCTCCGCCTGAGGTTTCTTTCAGGCTCGCTGGCGTTTTGCGTTCGATAACGCTAGCACAGTTTGCGGTGCATTGCGGTTTATACAGGCAGGAGGAGATCGAGACTGACGTTTACACCGCGGGGCTAGTGGTGGTTGATAGACCCACTCTTTTAGGGTTTTGGCAGGTGATTGCGGGGCCAAATACTTGGGAGCACGGCAAGTCGAAGTGTAACACCCCGAAAATATAAAACTTTATACTAAAATTTTAAAGTTTAAATAAATGAGAATTTACCAACTAGGAATTTAACCTAGTTAACAAAAGTCTAGAAATAACATGAAATAGGGTTAAATAACCAAAACTTTATGTTAAATAAAAGTGAAGGGACCAAAGATGAAAAAATTGAAACTTGTGTTGTAGTAATTGATAAAAATAAAAACCAAACACCCCACTAGGGGGCTGGTCGATCAAGAACAAGCAGGGGGGGCGACACCCCCATTCTAAAACTCAATCACACACAAAATCAGTAAATTGAAGGCTCAATCCAAGTCGGAAACGAAATTAAAGCATAGAATCGTGATCCTCATTGCAAGAGGATTATAAGGTATGTAAAATCTGATGAAATCTCTAAACTTGAAATTCTCATGATTTTGGAAAATCCGAAATCAGATGTTGCATGTGTGTTATGTGATTAGATTAAGGATGATATAGTGTATAGGGGTGAAACCTAGACAACTACATGTGAAATCATGTTCAAATTCAGGGAATTCCATGAACACCTTGAAGGTGGGTTGTGGGTTTTGCAAGATAATGATGAACATTAGGGTTTAGAATGATTATCCTAGTGTAATTTGATTATAGATAGTGATTCCAGAATGATATGATGTTTAAATACTATGTGAGGGCTTTATTGTTGACAAGTTAGATAATTAGCAAACTATGAAATTGAATACGAAAGATATAAAAATTTTGCCTATGAAGTGTTTGTTGAAATGCCTCAAAGAAGGCTTGAAACTAGAATTTTGTAGTTAAAACACCTAATTGTGATGTTTTGGCTATTATGCGAAATGTGATTACAAGGAGTTCTAAATATGATAAAATTGAACTCTATAGGAAAGGATACCGGAACGTCAAGTGGACAAGCCGGTGGCGATTCGCGGTTGAAGGGCGTACACTAAGGTATGTAACTTGACTCGTTACATTTAGTAGATTCTGATGATTGTATAATATGTATTCGAATTTTAGAACAAGAATGGTTTGAATTAAGTAGAGATGTCGCTATATTGAAAGATTGGTCAAACTCGGTTGGAACTCGTTGGTAGTCGTCATATGGGAGGATTCCCTAGACGAGCCAACGGGTCGAATAAGCGAGTAAAGCATGGTTAATGTTTTGGAGTATGATGAATTGCTCTTTGATATTGGTTTAGGTATAATATGTTGGAAATATGAGAATTTGATGTATTGGTTTCTTAGAAAAGCGAAATCCGAGAAATTGGTTTGAGTGAGATGAACAAACCAAACAAAAACATAGATTTCCAGGAACTACCGTAAATTACGGTGATACCGTAATTTACGGTAGAGGTCATGTGTTTTACGGTGGTTCACCCCTGGTTTACGGTGGACCAAGAACTTCCAGAACTCACCGTAAATTACGGTAACACCGTAATTTACGGTGGAACCAGAAATCTTATAATTTCTTTTATTTTTAATTGATGTTGGATCATATGTTTAAGTCTTATGTATCTAAGTCAAAACTAATATGTTTAATGGTTTTGACCCTAGGTGACTAGATGGACCTTACGGATGGTGGTCAAGCAACGTCGAAGAACCGAACACGACTTTTGAAGCTTCCGCTATGTTCTTAATCTTATTTAAACTTTGTTCATGGGTTGTAAACAATTTCTTAATCAACTTTTGAATGTTTTAAACTTAGTCATTAGTTGACTAATGTTTATGATACGTGTAATCTTGACTTATGAAACTTATCTAATTTTAATATCTTTAGTATAAAATGTATAAAATTAGTCTTAAATTCAAGTAAAAATTTAAGGGTGATACAAGTTGGTAATCAGAGCTCAAGGTTGTCAAGAAGTATTCGGTTCAAGCTTGATCGATCGTCCGGTAAGAATTAACTTATTTTGTTAATAAATTATGTATTATGTAAAGAATTAGAAATGAATAAATATGCATGAAAAGAGTGTGTAAGCTCACTCAAATACAAGAAATGCATGAAACAAGAACGATTAAATCAAGTTATGAACTTGATAGAATTGAAACAAGAATGATTAAAATCAAGTTATGAACTTGATTGAATTGAAACAAGAACGATTAAATCAAGTTATGAACTTGATTGAATCAAAACAAGTAAAGCATGTGTTATAAATGGAATGTTTAACAACCTATGTAAACATTTCAGAAATAGAGATGGCTGATGGAGGTAATGATAATGCGGTGCCAAGAGTCACCGAACAAATGAGGGAAGTGATTGCCGAAGAGGTTGGAAAGGCGATCGAAAACAGTTTGTCGGGCTTTATTGGTAAAATTCAAAACACAGTTTTATCAATAGTAGAAGAGAGAATCAAGAAATTGGAAGATGATTCAAATTTAGCAAAAGAAAAGCATGGTGGACGAAAGTCTTGTTCATACAAGGAATTCATGGCCTGTAAACCACCAATATATAATGGGGAGGTTGACCCAATAGTGTGCCAACGATGGCTAAGTGATATCGAAGGGGTATTCGAGAGGACCCATTGTGACGAAGATGACTACGTAGCCTATGGTACGGGTCAACTAAGGAGTCAAGCGAAAGATTGGTGGGATAACAAAAAGAGAGAGATCGGTATTGAAGCTGCTAAGATCATGACTTGGGAAGAATTCAATGCCGTTTCTTAAGCATCATAGCCCCAAAGCGGTTATGAATAAAATCAAGGAGGAGTTCATGCAACTTAGGCACAAGAATGAGCCCATAGACAAGATTACGGCAACGTTTATGGATAAGATGAAGTTTTGTGATGATCTAGTGACGAATGAAGAACAAAAGATATACTACTACCATAACATGTTGAGTGCTGAGTATAGGGAATTTATCACCCCTTCAAAATACGAGACCCTTACCGAGATCATAAATGCTGCTCGGGAAAGGGAGATCGAACTGAAAAAGAGCATTGAACGGGGTGAACGGAAAGCACAAGATGTAAACCCAAGCCCTACTAAGAAGGCACGAACAAATGAAACCGCAAAGAAATCTGATACGAAAGGCGGGTCACCAAGTTGCAGAATCTGCGGAAAGGGTCATAAAGGCGAATGCCGTTACAAGGATAAGCCTTGTCCCATATGCAAGAAAACGGGACATATGGCTATATCGTGCCCGGAGAAAGTGACGGTTTGTTACAATTGTTATCGAACGGGTCACAAAAAGTCGGAATGCCCGGAACTGGTTGGAAAGAAGGATGAGCAGAACCAGAAAGGTGAAGCCCCAAAAGCAAAGGCAAGATCTTTTCAATTGACCGTCGCAGAAGCGAAGGTTGAACCTGACGTGGTCTCAGGTATATTTGCTATAAATTCAATTCCTGCACGCGTGTTATTTGATACGGGTGCGAATAAATCCTTTGTTTCATATGGATTTATTCGGAATCCTTCATTTGTTCTAACAAAATTACCTGTGCCCTTAGAAGTAGAGATAGGTAATAACAAGAGCTTTATTGTTTGTGATGTATGTGAAAACTGTAAAATGAGCATTGACGACGAAGAATATTTGATAAATCTAATCCCGATGTCAATGGGAGAATTTCAAGTAGTCGTTGGGATGGATTGGCTATCTCAACACCATGCAAAGGTCGTGTGTTTTCGTAAGGAGATAAAACTAACATCTCCGAGCGGGAAACACGTTACCATTTATGGCAAAAAGGGAGGCAACCCTATAGTGTGCACAATGTTGAAAGCTCACAAGCTTATGAAGCGAGGATGCAAGGCATTCATGATATACGCTAATGAGCCCGAAAAAGAATCACGAAAGATTGAAGACGTACCGGTAGTACGAGATTATGAAGATGTGTTTCCGGAGGATTTACCAGGGATACCGCCTGAACGGGAAGTAGAGTTCGGGATCGAATTGATTCCGGGTGCAAAACCCGTAGCAAAGGCCCCGTACCGACTTGCACCGTCGGAATTACAAGAGTTGATGTCCCAAATCCAAGACCTGCTTGACAAGGGATTCATAAGGCCGAGTGTGTCTCCTTGGGGCGCACCGGTATTGTTCGTGAGAAAGAAAGACAGGAGCATGCGCATGTGTATCGATTACCGGGAGTTAAACAAACTCACGGTAAAGAACCGATACCCGCTTCCGAGGATAGACGATTTATTTGACCAATTACAAGGTGCGAACTGGTTTTCAAAAATTGACCTTAGATCTGGGTATCATCAATTAAAGGTCAAAGAAGAAGATGTGCCGAAGACGGCTTTCCGCACGAGATACGGACATTACGAATTCCTCGTGATGTCATTTGGGCTAACAAATGCACCCGCGGCTTTCATGGACCTCATGAACCGGGTTTGCAAGCCAATGTTGGATAAGTCGGTCATCGTGTTTATCGATGATATTTTGGTGTACTCGAACAGTGAAGCGGAACACGCACACCACCTACAAGAAGTGTTAGAGACACTTAGACGAGAAAGGCTGTATGCGAAATTCTCTAAGTGTGCCTTTTGGCTACGAGAGGTACAATTTCTTGGCCATGTCATAAGTGCCGACGGAGTATTGGTGGATCCGTCCAAGATCGAAGCTGTGTCGAAATGGAATCCCCCGAAGAACCCTTCGAAAATTAGAAGCTTTTTGGGACTTGCGGGATATTATAGGAGATTCATCCAAGATTTCTCCAAGATTGCGTCACCGCTAACAAAGCTAACACGAAAGAAAGAAAAGTTCATTTGGGGTGTCGATCAGGAAAAAGCGTTTCAAACGCTAAAAGAAAAGTTAACTCGAGCTCCGGTATTGACATTGCCGGACGGAGTTGAAGATATGGTGATTTATTCGGATGCTTCACTATCGGGGCTCGGTTGCGTGTTGATGCAACGGGGCAAGGTAATAGCCTATGCCTCGAGACAATTGAAGATACACGAGAAGAAATATCCCACGCACGATCTCGAGTTGGCTGCGGTGGTATTTGCATTAAAAATATGGAGGCACTACTTGTATGGGGTAAAGTGCACCATATTCACTGACCACAAGAGCTTGAAATACTTCTTTGATCAGAAGGAGTTAAATATGCGACAAAGGCGATGGCTAGAAACGGTGAAAGACTTCGATTGTGAAATACATTACCACCCCGGAAAAGCTAATGTAGTGGCGGATGCTCTAAGCAGAAAAGCAGACTACGTCCCAATATGAGTAAGATCGATGCAACTCGTGGTGACCTCAGGTATACTTGAACGTATTCGGGAGGCGCAATTTGAAGCAATGAAAGAAGAGAATTGGAAGAAAGAAAGAATAATCGGTCAATTAAAAGATTTGTCGGATGGGAATCACGGGTTGAAGACTCGATCCGGAAGGATATGGGTCCCACATACCTGTGGAGTGAAGGCGCTTCTACTTAATGAAGCTCATAAATCCCGTTATTCAATTCATCCGGGTGCGACCAAGATGTACAATGATTTGAAAGAAAATTATTGGTGGCCCGGAATGAAAAGGGACGTGGCGAAGTATGTGGAAAAATGCTTGACATGTTTACAAGTCAAGGCGGAGCACCAGAAACCATACGGCAAACTCCAACCGTTAGAAATTCCGGTTTGGAAATGGGAACATATTACAATGGACCTGTTAACCAAGTTGCCTAAGACGAATCGTGGTTTTGATGCCATATGGGTAGTGGTGGATAGATTGACGAAAAGTGCTCACTTCATTCCGATTCGTGAGACTTATACGTCAGAAAAGATGTCAGAAGTTTATACCAATGAAATCATAGCACGTCATGGGGTGCCGGTGTCCATCGTGTCTGATAGGGATACCCGGTTTACTTCGAATTTCTGGCGAGATTTCCAAGAGCAAATGGGGACCAAATTGTTCATTAGCACTGCGTACCATCCTCAAACGGATGGACAAAGTGAAAGAACGATACAAACATTGGGGGACATGCTACGGGCGTGTATAATCGACTTTGGAGGCAGTTGGGATGTTCACTTACCGTTAGTCGAGTTTTCGTATAACAACAGTTACCAATCTAGTATTAAGATGGCACCATACGAAATGCTTTACGGTAGAAAGTGTCGAACCCCGGTATGTTGGGGTGAAGTGGGTCCACGTGAACTCGCCCACCAAGATATAGTACGAGCCACGAATGAGAAGATCGATATAGTTCGGGCACACTTGAAAGCGGCTCAAGACAGGCAAAAGGCGTATGCTGATAAAAGGAAAAGGCCAATCGAATTCCAAGTTGGTGACATGGTCATGCTAAAAGTTTCCCCATGGAAGGGCGTTATTAGATTCAGAAAAGGGGGAAGCTAAGCCCAAGGTTTATTGGGCCATTTAAAATTATCGAAAGAGTCGGCAAGGTAGCTTACCGCCTTGAGCTACCGGAGGAACTAAGTGGGATTCATAGCACTTTTCACGTGTCACAATTAAGAAAATGCCTAGCAGATGAAACGACCTATATTCATTACGATGACATCGAAGTGGATAATAGTCTGAATTATGTGGTGAGACCGGTAGAGATTTTAGATCGAAAGGTCAAACATTTACGAAATAAACAAATCGACCAAGTCAAAGTCAAATGGGAGCATAGGAAAGGTTCGGACACTACGTGGGAGTCCGAAGAGGAGATGCGACGTCTTCACCCTACATTATTTGGTACGTACTTCGGTTTCGAGGACGAAACCCTTTTTAAGGGGGGTGGACTTGTAACACCCCGAAAATATAAAACTTTATACTAAAATTTTAAAGTTTAAATAAATGAGAATTTACCAACTAGGAATTTAACCTAGTTAACAAAAGTCTAGAAATAACATGAAATAGGGTTAAATAACCAAAACTTTATGTTAAATAAAAGTGAAGGGACCAAAGATGAAAAAATTGAAACTTGTGTTGTAGTAATTGATAAAAATAAAAACCAAACACCCCACTAGGGGGCTGGTCGATCAAGAACAAGCAGGGGGGCGACACCCCCATTCTAAAACTCAATCACACACAAAATCAGTAAATTGAAGGCTCAATCCAAGTCGGAAACGAAATTAAAGCATAGAATCGTGATCCTCATTGCAAGAGGATTATAAGGTATGTAAAATCTGATGAAATCTCTAAACTTGAAATTCTCATGATTTTGGAAAATCCGAAATCAGATGTTGCATGTGTGTTATGTGATTAGATTAAGGATGATATAGTGTATAGGGGTGAAACCTAGACAACTACATGTGAAATCATGTTCAAATTCAGGGAATTCCATGAACACCTTGGAGGTGGGATGTGGGTTTTGCAAGATAATGATGAACATTAGGGTTTAGAATGATTATCCTAGTGTAATTTGATTATAGATAGTGATTCCAGAATGATATGATGTTTAAATACTATGTGAGGGCTTTATTGTTGACAAGTTAGATAATTAGCAAACTATGAAATTGAATACGAAAGATATAAAAATTTTGCCTATGAAGTGTTTGTTGAAATACCTCAAAGAAGGCTTGAAACTAGAATTTTGTAGTTAAAACACCTAATTGTGATGTTTTGGCTATTATGCGAAATGTGATTACAAGGAATTCTAAATATGATAAAATTGAACTCTATAGGAAAGGATACCGGAACGTCAAGTGGACAAGCCGGTGGCGATTCGCGGTTGAAGGGCGTACACTAAGGTATGTAACTTGACTCGTTACATTTAGTAGATTCTGATGATTGTATAATATGTATTCGAATTTTAGAACAAGAATGGTTTGAATTAAGTAGAGATGTCGCTATATTGAAAGATTGGTCAAAATCGGTTGGAACTCGTTGGTAGTCGTCATATGGGAGGATTCCCTAGACGAGCCAACGGGTCGAATAAGCGAGTAAAGCATGGTTAATGTTTTGGAGTATGATGAATTGCTCTTTGATATTGGTTTAGGTATAATATGTTGGAAATATGAGAATTTGATGTATTGGTTTCTTAGAAAAGCGATATCCGAGAAATTGGTTTGAGTGAGATGAACAAACCAAACAAAAACATAGATTTCCAGGAACTACCGTAAATTACGGTGATACCGTAATTTACGGTAGAGGTCATGTGTTTTACGGTGGTTCACCCCTGGTTTACGGTGGACCAAGAACTTCCAGAACTCACCGTAAATTACGGTAACACCGTAATTTACGGTGGAACCAGAAATCTTATAATTTCTTTTATTTTTAATTGATGTTGAATCATATGTTTAAGTCTTATGTATCTAAGTCAAAACTAATATGTTTAATGGTTTTGACACTAGGTGACTAGATGGACCTTACGGATGGTGGTCAAGCAACGTCGAAGAACCGAACATGACTTTTGAAGCTTCCGCTATGTTCTTAATCTTATTTAAACTTTGTTCCTGGGTTGTAAACAATTTCTTAATCAACTTTTGAATGTTTTAAACTTAGTCATTAGTTGACTAATGTTTATGATACGTGTAATCTTGACTTATGAAACTTATCTAATTTTAATATCTTTAGTATAAAATGTATAAAATTAGTCTTAAATTCAAGTAAAAATTTAAGGGTGTTACACGAAGGGGAGGGTTTCATTTATTAGCGATGTGACAACTCGTATTTCAGAACCTATCTTTGTGTTTAATGTAACGCCTATGAACTCTATGTGTGACTAATTGATATGTTGACTTTAATGAATGAATGTTACATGTTTTGAGTATGTGTGTAATGTATGTATATGATGTAATCGCACAACATTAATCCGACCGCACAAGCCATTGGGCTTTGGTTCCACACAACTCTCGGCCCACTCCTCTTGAACTCGAAACCAATGGGCAGCCCATGATGGGTTCGGCCACCCACCTATTGAAACCAAGGCATAACCCTTATGGGGTTTTGTTTCTTCATTGTTTGCAAGGCACACAAAACACACCAAACCCTAAATCTCTCTCACCTTCCCTCTCAAACTCGACGGGAAACATCCCCTTTCCATCGAAGACCTTCTTGTTCCGATCATCCTCGTTCTACTCTCTAAACCGGTTAGTGTCATGTCATTGTTTGATTTTGTTATGGTTGATGCTTGTTGTATGATTGAATATATGTTATTCGAGATTTGATGCTTAAAAGTGTTGTGATGAACAAACTGTTCGATCATCATAGGGTTTGATAAATGCTTGATGTTGATTTAGATGGGTAAGAACCGAATAGAAGTAGTGTTCATGCAATCGGCTCATATGTGTAGAGTGATTAAATCAATATAGGGTTGGAAATCATATGATGTTAATGATAATCTTGAACCGAATGTATGTAAATCGGCTGTGATGTGTTTGAACTCGGATGATATGTGTTAATCATAGTGTTTAATCCGATTGAATGATATGATAGGTTGTTGTCATGACTGAATGTTAATTAGGGTTTATATGAATTAAATGATGATTGCTTGATTTGATCGAGATATGCATGATTTGAAACTGTTAGTTTGGTTGATTGATAAATTGCATAAATAGAAACCATGTAACCGATTGCCATGATTGCGGGATAATAAAAACTGATCGCACAAGTCCCTTATTCGCACAAGAGTTGAACACACAAGCTCTTGGATCGCACAAGGGCAATCGCACAAGACAGTCGCACAAGATGGGTGCAACTGTTTAAGCACGTTGTACAAGCTAGAACTGCATGATCGCACAAGACAAGTGGATCGCACAAGGTGGTGCCGATCGCACAAGTCTTGGGCCACACACATCCGACGAATCTTATTATGCTGTTGGGCCTTAAAGCCCAATATACAGTCGCACAAGCTGTCCTGGATCGCACAAGATTGGACGGACCGCACAAGTTGATTTCTGTTAATTGTTTGGGTTGTGTACATGTTGGGCCGAGGAATGTTTGGGCTTCACGTGTATACTAAATAGTTATCGTTAACGTGTTCCTTGTGTATGCCATGATCGTTATGTGCTAGTAACCTGTCGTAATGTGTAAACTTATGTGCACTACTTGAACCTAGATCTGACTTGTATGGTAATCATGTTAGGACGTGGTTGACCACATATAGCTCAAGTGACCATTTTGTTTATCTGCCGAGCAAACCAAGGTGAGTTCACACACTTTCTAAGGCATGGGATTCCCGATGGTTGGGAATGGGTTAAAGAATTAAAACAGAACCTACATATCCTCCTTGGGTAGGATATGTACCGCCATCCTCCATGGGTAGGATGCCAATATTAATCTTGCGTATTCTCCTTGGGTAGAATACGTACGTTCTTCCTCCTTGGGTAGGACAACAACCTTAAACTTACTAGACAAAACTCTATCATTAAGTCCCTCATTTTTATATCGACTTAATCGCCAGGCCAATGGCAAGCGGGTCATTAGTTAATAGCGCTATTAGGGTTGACAAGCCACACACCGTGCCGGTAGGATGGGCGTGTACTAATGGATCTGGGCACTTAGTCAATGATGATAGACATTGACGTAGGGCACAACTTATTTTCGTCAGTTGTCGATATGGTAACGGTCTAGTGGTTCACATGGGGAAGCCCCCACTGATTATGGATATGGATTGGGAAACAAAGATACTGGTTAACTCGTGGTTTACGAAACAACTTATGGTTTTCAAAACAAATTAGTAAAACTAAACAACCCACTGTGAACTGGCTCAACTTTGTTGTTGACTCGTTATTACATGCCTTGCAGGACGTTAGGTACTTTTATGGAGCTTTCACGAGACGGAGGAGTCGTTGTGGGACATGGACTGTTGAGTTCCATGTTAAACATTTAAACTTTAGGAACTTATAACTTATGTTTGGGTTTTACATTTTATGCTTCCGCTGTTAACTTAAAGTTGGTCACTTTCTTTTAGACACCAATTATATTGTGGTTGGTTTTATTTACTTAATTACGTTGTTCAATATGATTGGTGGCTTGATCCTGGTCAGTCACGCCTCCATGCGGTGATACTCCGCTTGTGGATTTTTGGGGGTGTGACAGATTGGTATCAGAGCCATTGGTTATAGAGAACTCGGTTTTAAAAAGGGAAAAGCTTTTTGACAAAACCAGACTATAACCTGTACAGTGCTCAACGATCCACAACGACGCTTCGCTCCACATGCAAGGCTCAACACTATAGGTGATAGGATTTATGTTTATATTGCCTACTTGTTAGTTACATAGTACATTGTTCATGGTATGCTTTGGTTAACATAGCAACTATTGTTAGACACTCATTGTGTGCTTACTCTCTTTTGTCACTCCACACTCACGCATTGTCACGACACTTTTCTCACCCATGCTCTCTTTATTGTGAATATCATGAGTGGACGTATCAACCTAACTCAAGCCCAGCTGACGGATTTAATCAATGAGCAAGTTGCTGCAGCGCTGGCAGCCGCTCAGGCAGGAGGTATAACCTGCCATTGCAACTTACTCAAGGATCTTTAGATCCTACTCTCGTGAACCCAACACCTGTGCTTAACCTTGTCTCTTCTTACACACACGACAGGTCAACATGCTCAGCCTCCTGTGTGTACTTTCAAAACTTTTATGGACTGCCGACCTGCTACTTTCAACGGCACTGAAGGAGCTGTAGGCCTCCTCCACTGGTTCAAGAAGCTCGAATCTGTTTTCGAATGTGTAAATGCCCTGAGGCTCATAGGGTGAAGTATGCTACTGGTACTCTCGAAGGTGCAGCGCTCACGTTGTGGAACGCTCAGGTCCAAATGCTGGGATTGGTAGCTGCTAATGCCACCCCCATGGAATGACTTCAAAGACTTGATCAAGGAAGAGTACTGTAATCATGATGACATCCACAAGCTGGAAGTGGAGTTCTACAATTTAAAGATGACGGGGTCGGAAATTGAAGCATACACGAAAAGATCGAACGAACTGGCTATCGTGTGCCCTACTATGGTAGATCCTCCTATCAAATGTATCGAGCTGTACCTTAAAGGTTTAGTGCCAGAGATCCAGAGCCATGTGACTGCAGCAAATCTCGCCACTATCCAGCAAGTTATTCGTTTGGCTCATCGTCTCACTGATCAGGCAGTCGAGCAGAACAGGCTGCCCAAGCGTATTGGTTCTACTACTACTACTACTTCTGATGCCCCCAGCGACAGCAAGCGCAAATGGGATGGAGTCTCAAGCAAGGGTTCAACATCAGCTCAGTCTCAGTCTCAGCAGCGAAGGACTGATGACTACAAGAGCCCTTGTCAGCAATCATCGGGTAGTCAGGGGCAGGGTGGGTACAGAGGAAACCACCCCAAGTGCAACCAATGCAACATGCATCATAGTGGGCCGTGCAATAAGGGTCGTTGTCAGAGGTGTAACAAGCTTGGTCATGAAGCTAAGGATTGCAGGGGCGCACGACCGGCAAATCAGAATCGCCAACAACAGCCACCAGCTCCACAGAATCAGCAGCAGCAACAGCAGGGTAACAGGGGATGCTATCAGTGTGGTGCTGAAGGTCACTTCAAGAGAAACTGCCCCCAGCTGAATCAGAAACAGAACAACAACAACAATCAGGGGAACGGAATCACTAATGGGGGAAACAATGATGGCAATGGTGCCAGGGGACGTGCGTTCATGATGGGGCAGGGTGATGCAAGGAACGATCCCAACGTTGTGATGGGTAAGTTTCTACTGGATGATTTCTTTGTTACTGTTTTATTTGATTCAGGTGCCGATACTAGTTATGTGTCCTTAAAAGTTAGTCAAATGCTTAAACGTACCCCAACACTTTTGAACACCAAGCACACTGTAGAACTAGCAAACGGTAAAAGTTTAGAGGCCACACACCTAGTTAAGGGTTGTAATCTCGTCTTAGCTGATCAGACCTTCTCTATCGACCTCATCCCCATCGTTCTTGGTAGTTTCGACATCGTTATTGGAATGGATTGGTTATCTCAACATCGAGCAGAGATCCTTTGCAAGGAGAAGATCGTCCGCATTTCTCGTTCTGGTGAAGAACCGTTAGTGATTCATGGCGACAAGAGTGGTGCTGTTGTGGGCATCATTTCTTTCCTTAAAGCCCAGAAGTGTTTACGTAAGGGCCACGCACCTATCTTAGCCCTCGTTACGGATGCATCAACAAAAGAGAAGAGAATAGAAGACATCCCTATTGTACGCGACTTTCCAGAGGTATTTCCTGAGGAATTTAGCTGGTCTTCCGCCACATAGACAAGTGGAGTTTCAAATCGAATTAGCTCCTGGAGCAGCACCCATAGCTCGTGCACCTTATCGTTTAGCCCCATCAGAACTAGAGGAACTGTCTGCACAGCTACAAGAACTCTTGGACAAGGGTTTCATTCGTCCTAGCTCTTCGCCCTGGGGAGCTCCAGTATTGTTTGTGAAGAAGAAAGACGGTACCTTCAGAATGTGTATTGACTACCGTGAACTCAACAAGGTGACTGTGAAGAATCGTTACCCTCTCCCGCGTATTGATGACCTGTTCGACCAGCTGCAAGGGTCGAGCTTTTACTCAAAGATTGATCTGAGATCGGGATATCACCAGCTGAGAGTCCGAGATGAGGACGTCTCCAAAACAGCATTCAAGACTCGTTACGGGCACTACGAGTTTCTGGTTATGCCTTTCGGGCTGACAAACGCACCTGCGATCTTCATGGATCTTATGAACCGAGTGTGCAAACCTTATCTGGATAAGTTTGTTATTGTTTTCATCGACGACATCCTGATCTATTCTAAGAGTCAGGAGGAACACGAGCAGCATCTACGACTTATTTTGGAACTCCTTCGAACAGAGCAATTGTATGCCAAATTTTCGAAATGTGACTTCTGGCTTCGCGAAGTCCACTTTCTAGGCCACGTGGTAAACAAGGATGGGATTCATGTTGATCCATCCAAGGTAGACTCGATCAAAAACTGGCCTGCACCCCATACACCAACAGAAATCCGCCAATTCTTGGGCTTGGCGGGCTATTACAGAATGTTTATCAAGGATTTCTCCAAGATTGCACAACCTCTCACTTCGCTAACTTAGAAGGGTGATGCACAGGAAACTGCGTTTCAGCACTTAAAGGATAGACTTTGTAGCGCACCTATCCTCTCATTGCCTGAAGGCACGGACGATTTTGTGATTTATTGCGACGCATCCATCCAAGGACTTGGTTGCGTGTTGATGCAACGTAACAAGGTCATTGCTTACGCATCACGCCAACTTAAAGTTCACGAAAGGAACTACACTACGCACGACTTGGAATTAGGAGCAGTGGTTTTTGCTCTTAAGATATGGAGACATTACCTGTACGGTACCAAGTGCACCATTTACACCGATCACAGGAGTCTCGAGCATATCTTCAAGCAAAAGGAGTTAAACATGCGACAACGTCGATGGGTCGATCTCTTGAATGATTACGAATGCGCGATTAAGTACCATCCGGGCAAAGCCAATGTTGTGGCCGACGCCCTCAGTCGAAAGGACACTACACCTAAGTGCGTACGAGCATTACAACTCACTATCCAATCTAGTCTTCCTACTCAGATACGAGATGCTCAGGTTGAAGCATTGAAAACAGAGAACATCAGGGTTGAGTCCTTATGAGGATCGAGGAAACGGTTAGAACAAAAGGAAGACATCGCCTACTACGTAACAGGGCGTATCTGGGTCCCACTTTATGGAAACTTACGCGAGCTTGTGATGGATGAAGCGCATAAGTCTCGTTACTCAGTATATCCTGGTTCGGATAAGATGTACCACGATCTCAAGACCACGTACTGGTGGCCGAGTATGAAAGCCAACATAGCAACTTACGTCAGTAAATGTTTGACTTGTGCGAGAGTCAAGATTGAATATCAGAAACCATCAGGCCTACTTCAACAACCAGAGATACCGACATGGAAATGGGAGCAAATTTCCATGGATTTTGTTACTGGCCTACCTAGATCACAACGAGGAAATGACACTATTTGGGTGATAGTGGATCGATTGACTAAGTCTGCACACTTTTTGGCTATCAAAGAAACAGACAAGTTTTCTACTTTAGCAGACGTTTACTTAAAGGAAGTGGTTTCGAGGCACGGGGTGCCAACCTCTATTATTTCCGATCGTGATGCGCGTTTTACTTCTGAACTGTGGCAAGCTATGCACAAGTCCTTTGGCTCACGTTTAGACATGAGCACAGCATACCACCCGCAGACGGATGGGCAGTCTGAACGCACCATCCAAACCCTTGAAGACATGCTTAGGGCATGTGTGATTGATTTTGGCAATGGTTGGGAACGACATCTACCTCTAGTGGAATTTTCATATAATAACAGCTACCATACCAGTATCCAGGCCGCTCCGTTTGAGACATTATACGAACGTAAATGCCGATCACCTCTTTGCTGGGCAGAAGTTGGTGACAGCCAAATCACTGGCCCAGAACTTGTAGTAGACACAACAGAAAAGATTGCTCAGATACGGCAACGAATGGCGGCAGCTCGTGATCGTCAGAAAAGCTACACTGATAAGCGCAGGAAACCACTCGAGTTTCAGGTTGGGGATCGAGTGCTACTCAAAGTCTCGCCTTGGAAAGGTGTAGTACGTTTTGGCAAACGAGGCAAACTTAACCCACGATACGTTGGACCTTTCGAAATCATAGAGAAAATAGGCAAAGTGGCCTACAAACTAAACCTACCCATAGAGCTCAGTGGAGTTCACAACGTATTTCACGTGTCGAATCTGAAGAAATGTCTGTCAGATGAGACCCTCATAGTTCCTTTGAAGGAGCTCACAATCGTCGATCAGCTGCGATTGGTCGAGGAACCAGTAGAAATTACAGACCGAGACGTTAAGGTTCTCAAGCGTACCAAAATACCCCTTGTTCGAGTTCGTTGGAACTCCCGTCATGGCCCAGAGTTTACCTAGGAACGAGAAGACCGAATGAAACAAAAGTATCCCCAGTTGTTCGAGAACAGTGAAACCACTACTGAGGCTGAAGCTACTACAGAATTTCGGGACGAAATTCCAAACCAACGGGGGAAGGATGTGACACCCCAGGAAAAACCAGGAAACCATACAACTTAACTAGCTTCCTCAGTGAGTATGTGCTAAATTTCGGGACGAAATTTCTTTCAACTTGGGGATAATGTGACAACTCGTATTTCAGAACCTATCTTTGTGTTTAATGTAACGCCTATGAACTCTGAGTGTGACTAATTGATATGCTGACTTTAATGAATGAATGTTACATGTTTTGAGTATGTGTGTAATGTATGTATATGATGTAATCGCACAACATTAATCCAACCGCACAAGCCATTGGGCTTTGGTTCCACACAACTCTCGGCCCACTCCTCTTGAACTCGAAACCAATGGGCAGCCCATGATGGGTTCGGCCACCCACCTACTTAAACCAAGGCACAAACCTTATGGGGTTTTGTTTCCTCATTGTTTGCAAGGCACACAAAACACACCAAACCCTAAATCTCTCTCACCCTCCCTCTCAAACTCAACGGCAAACATCCCCTTTCCATCGAAGACCTTCTTGTTCCGATCATCCTCGTTCTACTCTCTTAATCGGTTAGTGTCATGTCATTGTTTGATTTTGTTATGGTTGATGCTTGTTGTATGATTGAATATATGTTATTCGAGATTTGATGCTTAAAAGTGTTGTGATGAACAAACTGTTCGATCATCATAGGGTTTGATAAATTCTTGATGTTGATTTAGATGGGTAAGAACCGAATAGAAGTAGTGTTCATGCAATCAGCTCATATGTGTAGAGTGATTAAATCAATATAGGGTTGGAAATCATATGATGTTAATGATAATCTTGAACCGAATGTATGTAAATCCGCTGTGATGTGTTTGAACTCGGATGATATGTGTTAATCCTAGTGTTTAATCCGATTGAATGATATGATAGGTTGTTTTCATGATTGAATGTTAATTAGGGTTTAAATGACTTAAATGATGATTGCTTGATTTGATCGAGATATGCATGATTTGAAACTGTTAGTTTGGTTGATTGATAAATTGCATAAATAGAAACCATGTAACTGATTGCCATGATTTTGGGATAATTAAAACTGATCGCACAATTCCCTTAGTCGCACAAGAGTTGAACGCACAAGCTCTTGGATCGCACAAGGGCAATCGCACAAGACAGTCGCACAAGATGGGTGCAACTGTTTAAGCACGTTGTACAAGCTAGAACTGCATGATCGCACAAGACAAGTGGATCGCACAAGGTGGTGCCGATCGCACAAGTCTTGGGCCACACACATCCGACGAATCTTATTATGTTATTGGGCCTTAAAGCCCAATATCCAGTCGCACAAGCTGTCCTGGATCGCACAAGATTGGACGGACCGCACAAGTTGATTTTTGTTCATTGTTTGGGCCGTGTACATGTTGGGCCGAGGAATGTTTGGGCTTCACGTGTATACTAGACAGTTATCGTTAACGTGTTCCTTGTGTATGCCATGATCGTTATGTGCTAGTAACCTGTAGTAATGTGTAAACTTATGTGCACTACTTGAACCTAGATCTGACTTGTATGGTAACCATGTTAGGACGTGGTTGACCACATATATCTCAAGTGACCATTTTGTTTATCTGCCGAGCAAACCAAGGTGAGTTCACACACTTTCTAAGGCATGGGATTCCCGGTGGTTGGGAATGGGTTAAAGAATTAAAACGGAACCTACATATCCTCCTTGGGTAGGATATGTACTGCCATCCTCCATGGGTAGGATGCCAATATTAATCTTGCATATTCTCCTTGGGTAGAATACGTACGTTCGTCCTCCTTGGGTAGGACAACAACCTTAAACTTACTAGACAAAACTCTATCATTAAGTCCCTCATTTTTATATCGACTTAATCGCCGGGCCAATGGCGAGCGGGTCATTAGTTAATAGCGCTATTAGGGTTGACAAGCCTCACACCGTGCCGGTAGGACGGGCGTGTACTAATGGATCTGGGCACTTAGTCAATGATATTGACGTAGGGTACAGCTTATTTTCGTCAGTTGTCGATATGGTAACGGTCTAGTGGTTCACATGGGGAAGCCCCCACTGATTATGGATATGGATTGGGAAACAAAGATACTGGTTAACTCGTGGTTTACGAAACAACTTATGGTTTTCAAAACAAACTAGTAAAACTAAACAACCCACTGTGAACTCGCTCAACTTTGTTGTTGACTCGTTGTTACATGCCTTGCAGGACGTTAGGTACTTTTATGGAGCTTGCACGAGACGGAGGAGTCGTTGTGGGACGTGGACTGTTGAGTTCCGTGTTAAACATTTAAACTTTAGGAACTTATTACTTATGTTTAGGTTTTACATTTTATGCTTCCGTTGTTAACTTAAAGTTGGTCACTTTCTTTTAGACACCAATTATATTGTGGTTGGTTTTATTTACTTAATTACGTTGTTCAATATGATTGGTGGCTTGATCCTGGTCAGTCACGCCTCCATGTGGTGATACTCCGCTTGTGGATTTTTGGGGGTGTGACAAGCGACCCATTGTACAGGTACGTACGTTTATTACAGCAATTATTGTGATTATGTGTAATGTTTATTAATCTCTGTTTCTGTATTTCGCTAACACTATCTGCAGGTATTTGCACCATATGCTCGCTACTTCTATTTCAGCGCGCGGCTACAGCCGTGAGTGGTGTACGACCACAAATCTTTTTTTTTTCTTTTATTGTTTGTTGTACAGGAGGCCGTGCGCACTAGCACACGGTCTAGCCCAGTACTACACCTCCGCCCATCACCGGCAGGAGCGCGGATTTTTGTATGGCGGCGCGTACGTGACCGTCATTGCCCGTTCATTGGGCATCGTACCGGAGCAGGACCCACATTTACGGACGCCGCCAGTCATGCCGACGCGGATGGGTTTTCTATCACTGTGGGGGATGACACTGATCAAGAGGTTCGTCGTTGGCCCGCGGTTTAAAAACCGCAATGGGGGCATATGGACAAAGGAGCCCCTACCAGAGCAGTTCGAGCTAGTCCATCCTCCGCCAGATCCTGCTGATGAAGTGCCAGTGCCGGACCCTCCGGTGGATTTAGACGGTGCAGCGATGCCACAGCCACCGCCACCTCCCGGGGCGCCTCAGTTTCCACGTCACTTTATTCCAGGTCATGCCCCAGGAGCTGCGCTATATCCGGAGGTACGAGCCGAGCTTGACAGGCTCAAAGATTTGGTAGGTTGGTTGGTACGGGCCGAGCAGGATAGACGAGAGAGAGGGGGATTACCCCCCGATACCGCTTCCACCACCTCGAGCACCACATCAGCAGCAGGCAGATCCAGATTCGGAGCCTGATGCGTAGACCAGTTGTAGTTTTTATTTTTGTTATGGATGTACAAAGTTATCTCATATATTTTTGTTATGGATATACAAAAGTTATCTTATATATGTCATGTTTACGTTTGTTTTCAGTTATTCGGTTACTTAATGATTGTTGTCTTAAATTGATATAATACGGAAACAATATATGTTTTGAATATAATACGGAAACAATATATGTTTTGAATATAATACGGAAACAATATTTAAACGAGATAAAATTTTAATCGGAAGAATAATATTTAAAAAAGTAAAATGTTAAAAACATTATAATATTTAATCGATAGAATCTATTTAAAGAGCCGGTCTCATAAAACTGTTAAATTTTTTATAGTGTAAAAAACAAAAGTTTTTTTAAAACGAAAAAAATTTTCGCTAAAAAAACTCTTTTAAAAACTATCAAAATAACCACACCAAAACTCACCAAAACACCCCCTCTTTCAATCAAAAAAACACCCAATGCCTGGACGCCTCGTATAGGCCTGTACGAGGCGTCTAGGGTTTCTTAAACTTTGTGCCTGACAACCTCTGAAGACCCCCCCCCCCTTGAATTCAGTGCCTAGACGCCTCGTATAGCCCTATACGTGGCGTCTAGGACACAAAAAGTGTCCAAATAGTGTCAGAGGGTGTCCAAATAGATCCAACCTTCTAAAAATAACAAGTCATACGAAGGGTATCAAATTGACTCTGATTGAGCTCATTCAATCGGCATTAGAACCGTATTATCGAACTCTACGATGTGAGATTTTAGGTTTTCACTTTTGGATTTATATGTTTTAGATTTTAGAAATTTTGTTTATTATCATTGTGTCTTTTATTTATCATTGTGTCTTTTCTATAATTGCGTTATTGTGTCTTTTTTTGCGACTCATTGTGTCTTTGTTACTCGACATTGTGTTATATTTTTCTGCATTGTGTTATATTTTGCTCGACATTATATTATCTTGTGCGATCCATTGTGTCTTTATACACTTCTTATTTTTAGAAGTATTTGTAGAATAACTTGACCCCGTCACATATAATCCATGAAGAGTAGATAAGCAAAGATACCGTACACGTAAAATGTTATACACATGATTTATTTTTATTTTTCTTTTCTTTATACATGGTTTATAATTACACAATATAGTGATATACTTAGGTATTTTTAAAATATGTTGATATCTTACGTAAGTAATCAGTTATAACATCATCTATCATCTATGTTCTTGGAAAAGTTGATTACTTAACTAAGCACAAAAGACTTGTAATAAATATGTTTGCCAGTTGAAGCTCGGCAGGAACCAATTTACTATTTAACCGGAAACGAGCTCACAAACAAATGCTAATCAATATCAATGTGCTTAACCCGTTAACGAGATAGGGGGTTTTTTACTAAGAAATATGGCACTAATGTTGTTCCAAAATTGTGTCGGTCGATCTCGTAGCAAGGCAAGTAGCTTGGTGATCAGGTGTGTGATTCACAGTTAGTTGCTTTTTAGGCGTACATGTGTTATAGTTGTCATCGTTCACTGAGAGGCGTACATTTCCTTTCATGTACATTAGGTTACTGTTAGAACAAAAACTTACTTATCATATGTATTTATATTATAAAGTATGTTGAATCAGTTCTGTTTAATCATAATGGAAAACATTAAAACATATCTTTGATTGCATCAGTACAGGCTAGCAGAGAATCCAGATGGATACGCAGCAACAGTGTTTGACATGATTGTCAGCTTGATCTGGTTCCTCCTTAGGGTGCTGACTGATGATGGTGATGATTAAACCGATAAGGGAGTCAGCTATGGAGAGGGAGGCGAGATTGATGTTATGATTATTAGGTTATGTCTAAGTGTGTAACCTTTTAACCTCCACATAAGTCTCCTTATATAAGCACCCAAGAGGAAACCTAATTAGTTAATAAGGGTAATATGGTCCATCAACAATTACCAACTAATTATTTAATAGGTTGTTATATATTTTGATCTATATAATGTAAATGATTATAATGGCTACTAGATTAAATATTAAACATAATATATTTAATCTTACAAAGTAAACATTATGCGTATAATTAATTAGCGTTATCATTAAGGTAGCATTATCGAATATTAACCTGACAAACTATGGGACTGAAGTTGGAGATTGTGGAAGACAGTTATAAACGGTTTTTGGCGCCAAGATCTCTCAACCATAACTATCACAGCATATGTATATATAGACCTAAGCCGGAATTCTTTCGGGTACCAAGATATCAATTACATTTTCTGTATGTTCATAGTTTTTGAATATTATCATTCAAATTCGCATTTGTGTGATCTTTATCGAAACTGTTCTTGATATCCAACAGTTACATGGTCGTGGGAAGGCATGAATTAAAGAGTGTTAGAGAGTTAAAAAGGCAAATCATTTTGATAAATGTAATTGATTGTATTTTGTAATTTTGCTATAAGATATAAGGATTTAAGTATTTTGTATTGAGTTTTGATTTCTGTATACTTAGACGTCAACCTATCTAGGTTGGGATGTTATAAGAAACTTATTTAGCCATGGAAACCAACCACGAGGAGTTTGTTTGAGACCATATAAAGCCTTTTATATACGACATATTTGATTCGAAAGTTGTGGATCAATAAATCAGGAAATGGTTCCATAAAAACGGTCTCTGTAATATGCTAGTTTAAGTTATACATTTTGAAAAAACAGTCGATAACGATGCCAAAAGTGAAAGATAACAAGGAGATAATACAATGTGAACCGTGGAAGCCTTGAAAAGAGGGCTAAATACAATATGACTCGTGGTAGCCTTGAAAAGAGGGAGGGCTAGTAGTCCAAACACGATATATAGTTAAGTGAAATGGCAGGGTGTGAAAAGGGAGGAGTAGTTTGTGTATAATGTGAAACAATTGAACATTTGATACTAGTTTCTATTATGTAAAGATGTCTAGTAATTCTGTTCTCGGGTTGATTGTTACACTTCTAATCTCATTCTCATTATCGACTAAAATCAAACTTCCAATCTTAATGAGGGAGAAAATTAAGTTTTTAACTTGCTACTTTCAAAAACTTAAATATGATGTGGTCCAAAAATAAAATAAAAAACATAATTTAAAAAAAAAAAATTAAGCAATCATCAACACCTCTATGAGAATATAGGGTGGGCTGATTATGGAATTTAAGAGCCCATATATAAACTCATAGCCATGCATATATAGTTTATCTGTTGCTTGCTTAACATTGGTTGCAAATAAGATTCAGAAGTTTATACATAACAAATCATACACAAAATCAGACACTTGCTCACCCACGCTTGACAGGATCAAAATTAGAAACACCAATGATGGCTCCAAGAATCCCCCCAAGCACAACACCACCAGCCCCAATGCTGAGCAAGAAGTTGTTGAGCGACGGAGTAAGACTGGACGCCGCTTGTGCCGCCTCCGGGACCACCATGGAGGCCGTTAGAACAGCGGCAGTCAATGCTGTCACGGCGTTCTCCTTCATTGAACTCTTCACCACCATCCGTTTAGTAGTCTTGGAAGATGAGTTAGCCTTAAGGGTCGTCATTAATGGGTTGAAGAAGGAGGTTGTGATTGTGGTCTTGTTGGTCAATGGCATGGCCATGGAAACCACACAAGTGGAAGCCATTGATGAGTTGTGTTGTGTTGTGTTGTCGTGGATGAGATGGTGGTTTGGTTTGGTTAAGTTAAAGAGAGGGTGAGAGAGAGGTGTGTATTACTATGTGTGATCTCCATATCTCACGTGGCAGCTTCTCTACTTGGAATTGGTAGATAACCTTATCTACACATCTATCTATCTGCATATTTATTTATTTATTATTTGGTGGATATTATTGGTTTTTACCTCAAGTCCATAAATCTTAAATCACTTGTCATATAACACTACATAGGCAACTGAGGTCATGCATGCTTGTTAGGTATATCCATACCCCACCTTGAATTGTTAGATTAATTGTAGCCAAATAGTAGTTAATCAGTTTCTAGCTTGGATTTTATTTTATTTTATTGGAACGATGATACAATATATAATAGCACTAGAGTAATGTAACAACATGGTATTCATAGCCAATTAATAATCAGAGTAACCGTAATGCTAGGTAGGTTACATTTAACAATTTTTTTAAACGACAACTTCATTAGAACCAACCAAACATACAACAAACTATATAATTACAAAATTACGATAATCAGTCTATGAAACAGGCCTAACTTTTAACCTACTTCTGAACCAAAGAAATCTGATCGATTTTATGTCACTAATAATATCTGCCGCTCGAACCTGTTTATTCCGAAACCTAACTTCATTTCTAGCACGTCAAACACTCCAACAACAAGTCATAATAACACCATTAAAAACTTCTTTCACCATCCCGCTTAGGCCAACATGATTATGAAGCTCCAAAAGATCCCGGAAAGAATGTGAAACAAACAAAGCCACTTTACACCACAAAACAGAGCCACGTTACGCACAACGGGCCTCCACGCAAACACATTACATTTAACCGGTATCCACTTGTACCACTTCACCACGTAATTGCTTCTATTATCCAACCCTGTATTTAAGAGTCGTCTCGCCGCCCCTACCGAAAATCCGCCATTTGCCTCATCCAGTGGCGAAACTTGAGATTTCCGACCGAGGGGGGGGATCGGTCGCCCCCTCCCGCCCTACTTAAGCTTCGCCCATGGCCTCGCCAATCCATGTCCATTTATCCCTTCTATCGGTCAGCCTAACCGCATCGAGCTCTCTGGTCAACCAGTTGAGTTCAGTGACTTCCATAAAAGTCGTTGGGCTTTTCTTCTAATTCCAAGACACCTCACAAACTCCAAAGTTATTGTTAATACATCCTATCAACTGTACATTTTTTGTTTCTTTCTAAAATGAATAGGAAAATATCTTTTAAAGGTTCATTAGTCAACCAAGGGTCTAGAGAAAATGAAATGTGTTGTCCGTTTCCATCTTCGCCTTTAAAGAATCTTCGTAAAGGAGTTCCGTCTATGGTTGTTCTAGCACATGTTTTCACAATATTGTTCCAAACCTTGTTTACATTCTTTTTCGCCGGAAGAAAATCTCATTTACCTCTACTTAAATGTAATGCTTCAAGCCCTTTCATCCACAATTGATTCCTCTCCATTTTATAATGCCATCCCGATTTTGTAAGCAACGCCGTGTTAATGTGTCTCAGCTTACTCATCCCAAGCCCCCTTCATCTTTAGGAATAGACGCCCGATCCCAAGCGACCCAATGCATTTCTTAGAGTCCCCCGACCCTCCCCGTAAAAATCTTCTAATGAGCGTTTTAAGATCCTTAATCACCTTTTGAGACGCCTTATATAACGAGAAATAATAGTTTATAAGACTCTCTAGCACGACCTTGATCAACGTGATGCACCCGCTAATAGAAAGAAGATTAGCTTTCCATGCCGAGAGCCTAGCTTTGAAGATATCAAATACCGGCTTCCAATTGTTGATCTTGTTCATGTTTGCCCCCACCACCAAGCCAAGATATTTGAACATGGTACTTCCGGCTTTGCACCCCACAACCTTCGCTTTGTCTTTCACCTCCTCTAAGTCTACTCCAATGCCAAATAAATTAGATTTGGGTAGGTTGATTTTCATCCTTGAACACATATAGAAAACCCGAAGGATTCTCACCACGTTCACAATATTTTGGACCGACCAATCCCCAAGAATAATAACATCATCCGCATACAAGAGATGAGAGATCTTTGGACCACCGTTTGGAGTTGAATGCCTTAAACCGCTCCTGCTTCATTTGCTTTCTCAATCACGCAAGACAAAGCTTCCATAACAATTAGAAATAAAATAGGAGATAGAGAGTCACCTTGTCTCATACCTTTGCCACCTTGAAACTCGAACGTGGGAGCACCATTAACTATAACTGAAGACCTCATCGAAGCCCAGACACCACGAATCCATGAGCACCACAAAGACGGGAATCCCATTTGAGACATAATATCGATCACAAAATTCTAATTAATTATTGTCGTAAGATTTTTCAAAATCAATTTTAAGAATAAAATCTTGTTTTTTTTTTTTTTTTTTTTTTTTTTTTTCTAATCCATGTGGTTAACTCATTCACTACAAAAGGGTCGTCCAAAATGAACTTCACTTCAAGAAAAGTCGATTGGGCATCCAAAATAACCACCCCCAAAACCTTTTTAAGACGATTAGCAAGAATTTTTTAAATGGTCTTGCTAATACTCTGAACAAGGTTGATAGGACGATAGTTATTAAGGCCAATCGGAACTTTCACTTTACGGATCAACGCAATGAACGCGTCCACCAATAGAAAGAAGGTTAGCTTGTTGAAATCTTCAATTTATTTCAACAAGCTAAAACTCTAGCTAGGAACAAGGTTAAATAAATTGCTCTCAAATTACACACACAAGTTAATAGAGTGTAAAATTATGACAAATGGAATAGTGATAAACGTATATTGTAAATTTATATGTAACTAGTATTAAGTCCTTTGCATTGCGGTAGGAGGCGTAAAATATAACAACCCTCCAAAATAATCTGACACCCTAAAAATATTTAGAGTGCCCCAATATGTCCTAAAATACACCCCGTATGCGAAAACCGACCCCAAATACCTTACTTTTATCAAAAATAAAATTAAATAAATAAATATAAGGCCTCGCGGCCCGCGACGGAGAAAGCACAAGGTTTGGAAGACGTGTCTCGTCCAGGAATAAGACACACTGACCAATACTCAAAGACCAAGGATGGTTTGGAAGGCGTGTCTCGTCCAGGAATAAGACACACTGACCAATACTCAAAGACCATGGATGACATCCTTGGTCTTTGAGTATTGGTCAGTGTGTCTTATTCCTGGACGAGACACGTCTTCCAAACCTTGGTGTGGTGTTTTTTTTTCAATATCTTTTGATGAGTCCTTAGTGAACTCATAAACGATTTGTATGGTTTGTGAAACTTGAATTTGAAGTCTACGTTTTAAACAATGTTGTTATGTTTTAAACTTATTCAATGGATGATGAATCTATGGTTTTTATCATATAGTTATTGTTATGATTGAATGCAATGGTATTAAGAAAGTGACACCATAATCACGTTTCCGCAAAAGTCAGGGTGTGACAGCTTGGTATCAGAGCTTCGATTGTAGCGAACTAGGATTCCTTCTCGAGTCTAGACTAAAATCATTAGGGCTCTCACAAAAACGTTTTTACAAACATGTTTTCATTGCATACACAAAACGCCCAGATCCAGGGAAAACAAACAGTTTTACAAACAAAAGACACGAAACACATTTCAAAATTTACGTTTATGATTCAGTCTGAGAGACTGGGTATGTGAGTCTGAGAGACTGGGGAGTTTAGTCTGAGAGACTAAGGAGTTCAGTCTGAGAGACTGGGTATGTCAGTCTGAGAGACTGGGGAGTTTAGTCTGAGAGACTAGGACGTTCAGTCTGAGAGACTGGGTGTTTTAGTCTGGGAGACTGGTTGGTTTAGTCTGGGAGACTAGGTAGTTTAGTCTGGGAGGCTAGGAAGGATAGAAAGTTTCATGAAGAATAATGCGAATGCATGATTACATGATGAATTGTCTTTGCTTGCAATACACTAAGTGTTCGTGACTACTAAAGATATACATGCTATGATTATTATGTACCGACACACATGTCACCTTCTTCAAGGAACGAGTTGTCAGATGATGACGAACCTATGGCCACCGCCACAGATAATGAGATTGCACCTGCGCCGAAGATATTTGCGTCAGACACTGAGAGTGATCCTGACATGCGGTCCAAGGACGAGGACGACTTCCAACGTTTCGCGCTACCAAACTTTGGTGATGAATTACCCTTGCTGATGGCTTCCTTGACAAGGATCCTTTTGTCACTCTTGTTTCGGTCCATGACCACCCCACCACTGGTCATTCCGATGGTGAACCTATCGTGACTCTGATCCTCGACGCCGTACCTCTCATGGTCATTCCCCACGAGGATCTGCCTTTTTGGCGATTTGTTTGATGATGACGTTGATTTGCTTGTTGATGATCCTCCTGTTGACGCCCAGGGTGACGGAGAGATAGCCGAGGATGTTGTTGCTATGCTACCTCCTGAGATGCCTGCCATGGAAGATTCCTCTGCTTCCATTTTACACTCGATTTTAGACTCCTTTAAGTCTGTGACATCAGCAGCCCTACAAACGGCCGGATCGCAGCTTCCTACTACTGACGCAGTCGACGACACCGCTATAACCGCTACACTACCACCTGCTTGAGGTCCTACGCCTGCACACGACCCAGAGCCTGCTCCTGAGCCAGCTCTCGTTCCTTTTGGGACAGCCTGATATTGCACTTATTGATCTTGAGACAATTCCTGATCCTGACCATGCATCTTTTGGTTTACCAGACATTGCACCCCTTGTACCTAACCCAGTACCTGCACCTGTTGATCTTCCTTTTGTTGAGACAATTGCTACTGCACCTGCACTCGCTGATGTTGCTCCTTTTCCCCCTATGGAGACCGATGACCATTGCACCGACATGCCTATCGCTTTCTTTTAGGACATACCCGCACCCCGGGAAGGTACTCCAGGTCAGCACCCGTGTGACGATCCCTTTTGTATCAGCAGCTTTTCCACAGATCCTGAAGGCTGCACTGTTTATTTCTTTACTACTGGACGAGCCATTCCGATGGTTCCTACCATACGCTATACTGATTTCAGACCCCTACCATCCCTCACATTATGAAGGCTACACACGGGATGAGTTGCTCCTATCACATCAGCTACAGTTTAAGGATATGATGTCACACCCCCAAAATACCACATGCGGAAACACCGCGGAATGTGTGACGTACCAGGATCCAAGCCACCAATCACATTGAACCACGCATAGTATTTAAATAAAACATTTCATTAATTGCCAAATATAAATCCAAGTCATAAGTTTAAACCCAAGGAGATGTTCAGCGGAAGCATATAGTAAGTTTTTAAACAACTGTTTCAAGATAAGTGTTCAAAACCAATATATCAAATATATCCAAGAGCCTCGATCCATGACCACTCCAGCACTCCCAGATAGCAAGTCCATGTCAAGAAATCTAACGACCAACAAGCATGCAGACAAGTGTGTCAGACAGGCTGGTGAGTTCAAAGTTTGTTACACGTTTTAGTTACCAGTTATGAATATAAGACGATTTAAAGATTGATGTTGTAATAACTCGTTTACCGCTGATGGCTTAAAGTTGTTTTGCCCAAACCCTATTGCATCTATCAAAGCAATGGTAAAGACTGGGATAATTAGTTCACTCCCGACCTCCCCGGTACGGTGTGAGGTTGCCAAACCTAAATAGCGCTACTAACTAACATCCCGTTGCCTCCCCGGCAACGATCGGTAGATGGGACTTAGGTGATAGATACGCGAGAATTAACAAACATCCCAACAACCCAGCATTCCTCCCCGGAACGTTTACCCGATGTCCCTCCCCGAGACGCATGCTTGAAAAAGAGCAGTGAACTCACATTGGTTTGCTCGGTTTGTTTAGTTACTTGTTCACAAATAAATCAGTCAAAGCCTATGATATGCATGTATACAAGATCAATTTGCAATCACTTGGTTCACATATAATAACATTATGTACCACAAACAATAATTCCCGTATGGCACATAGCGTAACTCATTCGAGTCCACAGTTCACGTATATGTTTCGTAGAAATGCTTAAATGTTGTGCGTACTATACTAAGCGCATGAACCAAACTATGTCACTTCATCATAAGTAAACCTCATTAACAGTAAATATCATTAACAGTAGGCATCATTAACAGTATGTATCATTAACAGTATGCATCATGGTTTTACTAACATAATCATAATCACTCGTCACGATGATCAACCCCGTTCACTGTGCTCGACTGCCCTCTCGACGAAACACACCCATTGACGAAACATTCATGTTTCGTTGTGATCCTCCATCGACGAAACATTCATGTTTCGTCAACATGCATGAGTTACGTAAAGAAGTTTCATCACAATCTGAGTTTCGTCGGCATGGGTTTCGTCGAAAGGTCATGTTTCGCCGGGCAACAGTTATCGATTCAGTGGTTACGTGTTTGACAGTTCCTTGAACCCTAATCATCATCGCAGTTCATCATAATCATTTACCAATCACTTAGTTCTAAATCGTCCTTAACATGCAACAAGTGTCTACACAATCCGTATAATTAATGATTATCAGAGTCATAACAGTTTTCTAATCAACATCTGATCATCAATCTATCTATTCAAACAATAATCATGAGAAAGCAACAGAAGATTCAAAACTCCATTAAACTATCCTAATCACATAATTATGATTATCGAACGATGAACATTCGCGCATAAGATCCAAGTACTCACACATAATCATTGCAATACAACATCAACTCATCGGATAATAGGTCTAATGAACGGATCAATACACTAACCTTGATACCGTAGCTAGAAAAATTTGACTAAGGAGATGATATGCTTCGAAAGGGTTACTGTCGTCGATAGGTTAGAGAAGGTGTCTAGGGTTTTGATAACTGACATTTTACGTAAAATGAGCAAATATAAAACAGATGCACGTTGGGCCTGGGCCGAAAGCCCATCTCGGCGAAACCTCAATGGGACCACGAAACTCCTCCAAGTTTCGTCGACATAAGGTCATGACGAAACACTTGAGGTTTTGTCGGGTTCAAGTTTGCTACGAGAGTGTCCAATGTTTAGTCAAACAGGAGGTGTATGTGATAGAACTATGCAGCACCTTAAACAGCTCATGTACTTCATTAGTTAATCACGCAATGGTGCAACACCTTAATCATATACTAAACGTGAACAAGTTACATTGAAACAAGTTACATTAATCAAATACTAAACACTTAGCGAAACAAATAACGTGTCGAGTAAGGACCTTGAAAACTCGGGTTGTCACATCATCCCCAACTTGAAAGAAATTTCGTCCCGAAATTTGATAACCAATCCGCAAATGCACGGTGTCAAGTCAGGATATTGGTGTATTTTCCACGGGCGTCACATCATCCCCAACTTGAATGGGAATTTCATCCCGAAATTCACTGGTTGCATCAGATTTAGTCTTGTCTTCAGGGAATAAATGAGGGTACTTGAGTTTCATCTGATCCTCGTGTTCCCACGTGAATTCCGGTCCACGTCTTGAGTTCCAACGAACTCTCACAATCAGAATACGGCTGTGCTTACGGACCTTGACCTCCCGGTTCATAATTTCTATTGGCTCTTCGACAAACTGCAACTTTCGTTGATCTTCAGCTCTTGAAACGGTACTACCAGTGTTTCATCAGACAAACACTTCTTTAATTGCGACACATGGAAAACATCATGAACGTTTCCCAACTCAGCAGGTAATTCCAGCTTGTAGGCCACTTTACCAATCCGCTCCAGAATTTTAAATGGCCCTACATAGCGAGGGTTTAGCTTGCCGCGTTTACTAAAACGCACCACACCCTTCCAGGGTGAGACCTTTAACATAACACGATCATTAACTTCGAATTCCAAGGGTTTTCTACGCTTATCAGCGTAGCTTTTCTGACGGTCGCGCGCTGCCGCCATACGATTCCTAATCTGAACGATCTTTTTTGAAGTTTCCAACACAAGTTCAGGGCCTGTGACCTGGCTGTCACCCACCTCAGCCCAACAGAGAGGTGAACGACATTTTCGCCCGTACAATACTTCGAATGGAGTTGCCTGAATGCTGGTATGGTAGCTATTGTTGTAAGAAAACTCTACCAAAGGCAAGTGTTTCTCCCAACCCTTGCCAAAATCGATAACGCATGCCTGCAACATGTCTTCTAGTGTCTGGATGGTTCGTTCACTTTGACCATCCGTCTGCGGGTGATACGCAGTGCTCATGCTGAGCTGCGAGCCAAACGATTTATGCATCGACTGCCACAAATCTGAGATGAAATGCTAGTCACGGTCAGAGATAATAGAAGTTGGCACCCCGTGCCTAGAAACCACTTCCTTCAGATAGACGGCAGCTAACTGTGAGAACTTGTCTGTTTCCTTAATTGCCAGGAAGTGTGCTGACTTCGGGAGACGATCAACGATTACCCAAATGGTATCATTTCCGTTTTGAGTTCTTGGCAAACCTGTGATGAAATCCATTGCAATTTGCTCCCATTTCCACATGGGTATTTCTGGTTGTTGCAGCTGTCACACCCCGACCACGTAGAACATACAAAACGTGGCGGAAACATCGGGGAGTGTTGTAACAGAATTTATGTTTCACAACCATGGAAATCAAAGTTTCGCTTTATTGATTAATAGTGTTACAATGTCTTAACAAACAAAGAAATACAACATAATTAACTAGTCTTGCATCTTTTATTTTCACTAAAGCCCAAGTCTGCCTATGTGTATCTTGATCATCTTATGCAACAGCTCCTGAAAAACACATGTGAAAATAGGTACGTCAGCATAAAAATGCCTGTGAGATACATAGGTTTTGTGAAAATAGGTTTCATGACTTATGTTTGAGAAAATGTTTAGTCATGAACCTTGTAATTTGCTTTGTCTTTGTAAATCATTTGAAAAACAATAAGTTCAGATGATATGTATAAATAAGAAAATAATGCATGGTTAAATGAGTAACCATGTAAAATGAGTTTGTAAAAGTTAAGTTGTTTGTTAAACAATGTATTGTGAAAAGTATGTTATTTGTATAAAATGTTATATGTATCAAACTGAAATGATTCAAATAACGCTACGATATATGTAATACCATACAAAAACTTATATATAGGAAGTACCAGCGGCGTATCCACCATGCTTGTATCATATTACACACGCATCGTTACTTAATCACTTACTCAAACCACCAATGTAATAAGTCTATGTTTAAACCAATAGTCAAAAGTCCTTGTATAAACCATGTCAAATGTTTATAGTCCAAAAGTAGTCAAGTAATGTATAACCAAAATGATATGTATGGTAAGTAAAATTTAGACTACTTAAACCATAAGTAAAAATGTACAAAACAAAGTATTGAAGTAAAACTTGGTTTAAATCAAAGTTATGTTTTGTAAGATATATGCATGCTATACTGAATATGAACATTTATGCGGTATTGTGAAAATTCATACATCCAAGCCTTGAGACAGACGGATAACTATGTAAAAGTGAGTTATCAAGAGAATATGTATTCGGATTCGGTCATTCCTTTCATCCCCTTTCCCTGGGATGTCCGGAACGGGATTTGTCAAGTCCTATGGTACCACTACCTACTAACGAACGGCATGATCGGTGTTAATGAATGTATAGTATAGTTTAAACAAACCAAATGTCATACCAAAATGTAAGCATGTTTTATGAAGATAATGTACCTAGTATGCTAGAGTAAACATACAGGGTAGAGCTGTAAAACAATGTGTCCATATGTTACTGGAACATATGCAACAGAGATGCAGTATAAAACAATGTACTAAGTATGCAAAGTCATCATATAAAGTAGAAAAGTCATGTAAAACAATGTACTAAGTATGCAAAGTCATCATACAAAGCATAGAACACCATGAAATCATGTACTATAAATGTACTAATGAACATAGCAAGTATATGATGTGAAAACAGGAAAGCACGAAAGTAACAAGTAGGCACATGTGTTTCACCCCAAAACAGTTTGGAAAACAGTAAAAGAGGGGTCTATGTACTCACTTGAGATTGCTCAGAAGTCCTTGAGTAACAACCAAACAATGCTAGAGATGGCGGATATCAAACGGCACCTAATATAGGTAACTATGTTAATTAACCGGACCTAGATCGGAAGATCGGGTAGCATTAGGGTTTGTAAACCAAACGAGTGTAGAGACTCGTGTAGTATGGTTCAACAAAGCCTACATACTAATTGAAACCTAACATAATTGTTTACGACCCATTACGACCCGTTTAGGTAGCTTATGCTACTTTAACGCGTCGTTCGCGTGAAACGCGTTCGGATCGCCTAACTAGTCCTATGACAAGTGTTATATGCCTAAACATGTTACATAATCAGTTATGTGACAAAAGTTTAGGTTACATATGCTTAATTACCAATTATACATGAAAAGGGTATTCTGGTAATTTACCTAAGGCATATAAACTACCTATCATACAACTACTCAAACGATGTGACCATAGGGTATAACCTCGGAAGGTTATTCCCTACCTACTATGGTCACCTAATGTATTTGGTCGGATCCTAATGATCGACCAAATGGGTCGAGTTCGAAGGTATAGGCAATTTATTAGATCGCCTACCCTACGACCCTAGACAACGTGGTAATCAGTGGGCATAGTCCCAAGGGACTATGTCCAACGTGATTACAATCACGTTGCGAAGTTCAAACGAACTTCACATTGACCATAAGCTGGTCAACGCTGAAAGTCAAACAAAGTTTGACTTTCTGACTCTAAAAGCAATAAAATAAAGAAAAGAACGAAAGAATACTTACGAAGGGTCCCCGAATGCTAATCCCGATTCAAGAATCTCAGGTATGAAACAATGGTTTCAACTTAGAGGTTCTCAAATCAGAATTCTTGTAATTTTGAAGCATGGGGGGTGGGGTGTTTATAGTAAAAGGTCCACCGTTAAGATCGTTTCATGGAAAACGTGCCTTAATCCCACCCGTACAAGTGTCGGGACCTTATGGTGACTAAAATGTGATCCTTATCAGATGACTAGACAAATGAGAATGTGTGGTGGTGGATCAAACAGCTGAAATCTGCTGTTAGAAACATTTAACCTGGTCAGAAGGTCTGACGCGGGCCGCCTAAGGATGTTAAGATCCTGAGGCGGGCCGCCTAGGAGTCACAGATCAGAACAAAGTTTCAGAAATGTCAGTTTCAGTCCCTGCACGTGTTTAAGGCCATTTCCGACACTTCTAAGGCCCGTAAAGCCAACTTTAAGGCCCTAAAATGTTGCCTAAACATTGAGGACATGAAACATGCTCAAAAATATGCCGGGTGTTGGTTCGTTTGGTCGTACGAACGCGATGTTCGCTTAATTACGACGGAATGCGCATAAGCGCGAAAAACGATCCAAATGACGCGACGAATGGATTTTTGGCAAGCCAAACACTAAAGTATAATATAGTCATGCTTACATAAATTTTTGGATGTCCGGATGTATTCAGAACGTAAGTTATGCGTAAAAATGCAAACTTGTGCACTTTTTGACACTTTTAGTCCCTGAATGACACAAAAGTTTATTTTAGCATACCGAACACCTCAAAGCCTATTTCTAAGCTATGTGAAGGATATTTATGGTATGTTTAACTTATGGTCATGCTCCGGAATGTCTGTTACAGTTCAAATTGGCATACTTTCGCAGTTTGTCAAATTTAGTCCCTGTAAGCGATTTAACTTGATTTTGCCATACCAAAGCCTTTAAAACTTATTTCTAAGTTATGTAAAGGTTATTTAAGGTATGTTAAGCCTATGTCACTATTCCGGAGTGTTTGTTGCATTAAACTGGTTATATTTACGCATCGGTGCGCGTATAACCTTCCAGAAAGCAATTTAGAGTTTGAAATTGAACAAGAATTGATATGTGCAAATGATACACATATTTTTACAAATCCCAAGTATGAAATATAATATTTCATTGGTTCGGTATTTGTTTGATGGCCGTGGAGGCACAGGTGTTACAGTCTCCCCTACTTTAGGAAATTTCGTCCCGAAATTTATTTAGAGGAAACTTGTGAGAGCTTGAAAACATGAAGTTGAAAAGATCGAACAATATTGATTAGGGTTCTGAACTTCTAGTAACCTTTAATAACATCATGATTGCAATGTAAGAGGGATACTTATATACAAGTATATGAAGCGTCATTGGTGCGTCCACCGTACCTCCATTACATCGTTCTCATTTCGTTATTGTTGTCACTATCGGCTCTTACACATAATAAATCTTACTGGGTTTCTGTGCACTAAATTTCATAATTATGTACGCGTCCATAATCAGACAATTCCTTGCACAGTACACACAGTCTATTTTATAGTGTGTAGGGGAAAACCAAATGAACAAACCGGTGATGAGTGTGACTAGACCACCATAGGGTCCTTTTGACTAAATCAATAAATGATCTAAATAGACTTATCAAGGAGTCTGTCCAGCTACATCACTAGATGTCGTCCTTTAACCAAATTGTGAATCAATCTTTTAGACTAGACCACTAAAAGGATCTCTTATGAAACATGGAGCGGTACTTATATAATCCAAGGGTCTTAACTATTTCATAGAAGCCCATTAAGGATTGAAGGTAGTACCTTTTGAATATCCTGCTACGAATCCCTCATATGAAGATATGAAAGATTCTGCGAGGATTTGGATAACGAATATCCAGAGTAAAAAAACACAAAAATGCATAAAAGAAAACATAAGATGAATAAACACATAGTCACATAACCACAAAATTGTTTAACTAGAAGTTTGTTCTGCTAACAGAGAACATGTATTTAAAGCACACTAGGAATCCATCTCGTGGATTTCATTTGGCACTTTAAACATTATCAAGAATCTAACTATAAAGATAGAAAGATTCAAAAAGAAAATTCGATTTCGATTACTAGAACTCGAAATGTTCGAATTAAGGTACATAAAGAATCCAATTAAGGACTCTGATTTGAATGATGATCATCCACAAGGGTCTAAATATGAAGATAAAAAGATCCCATATGGATTTTAGAAGTTGAAGATGTTTTGAAACCTTGCACTGGACGTGCTTATGTCAAAACATGAAGTTGAAATGCTTTACAAAGTTGAGATGCCAGATATGCCAAGGCGACATATGAAGCGAAATTTGAAAGTTAAGTCGATGTACGAGGAAAATATTTTTGAAAACTGTGCATGGGGTTCTTTTAAGAAAAAATGTGTTTACCGTTTTTGAAACCTTATATATAATACTTTTGAAATAAAGTAGGTGTATTAGATAGATATATTTACAAAAATGTTTTAAAATCATGAGAGATGAATTTTGAAATTATGTATAAGGTTTTTGAAAGACATGAATGATGCTTTTCGAAATCATGCACTTGATAAGGAAATGTATTGTGTTAATATTTCCTTCAGACTATATGAAATATTTTGAAATTAGAAAGGTTGGTTTTGATAACATGGCCAATGTTTTTGAAATAACATAGACAATGCATCTAGAAAAATTGTTTTCAAACTATATGAAATGTTTTGAGATCATGAAGATTGTTTTGAAATACTGGTACTGTGTATGTTGAAAAATCAAAACGTAATGGGTATGAGATTTGAAAATACCCTTAGTTATCTAACCAAGGATTTAAAGGCACAGATGTGCGAAAAGCACGATTACTCATAATGTCACTTAATTTTCTGTACTTTGTTTCTTAGAGTGAAACGAGTACTTAAAATTTTCGAGGGAATCATGAGCAATCATTTGAAAGAGAGAAATCACAAGAGTAGTTTGTAAGGTACATAGTTCCTTGATGTAGGTATCATAGGAAAAGTCATACACACATGTAATTATACTTGTATATCAGAATTGTGAACAACAACTTTTATTTATGAACGAGACATATTGTTTCACAATACACGAAAACAAAAGAAACAAAAGGCATAAGACAGCAACATCCTTTGTTCAGCTGAATGCTCATCCGTGGGTCGGATTTGCATTAGCAAGCTTTGGGCATCGGTTTCTGTAGTGGGTCAGATCCCCACAATTGTAACAGGCACCAGGTGGGTAGTGTGGTCGTGCAGCTTGACCCTGTTGCTGAGCAAGAGGCTGAGCAACTTGTTGAGCCGGGTTCTGAACTGGGCGATTCGGATTAGCAGGGATACGGCAGGTGTCAGCAAGATGAACGGATCTTCCGCAGTTGGTGCACTGACGACACTGGAGGTGTGGTTGATGATGGTCGTTACACCTGTTGCACAAAGGTGCATTGCCAAAATAAGGCTTCTTGGCTAGTGGTTGCGCAGGCTGATTTGGTGCAGCTTGGGCCTGTGCAGTAATGGCATAGTTTTGGGAAACCTTACGCTTCCTTGCCCTCTTCGATGAACTAGAATCCTTCCCATTCTTGTTTTGACCTTTCTTGCTATCCTCCTTGTCAGACGACTGTTTCTCGCCCTTGTCACCCTTCCTGTGTAATTTATTCTTCCGAATCTGTGACTCAGTCAATGTCGCTGATAACTCGATCGCCTGACGGAGTGTGGCAGGGTTACTACCAGTAAGGATGTCTTGTACCGAGTCAGGTAGGCCGTCGATGTACCTTTCGATAGCTATGTCAAGTGGGGTAACCATTGTCGGGCAAAGCAGACTCAACTCCTCAAACCTATCAGTATACGCCCTGTGCTCACCACTATCTTGCTTCAACTAATCAAATACCTTCTCCAAAGCTCGCTGCTCATGACGAGGACAGAATTCCCTCATCATGAGAGCCCTAAGTTCAGCCCATGTCTGTGCTAGAGCAACTTCCGCACCACGATCCCTCATAATCCCGTTCCACCATGTGAGAGCCCTCTTCTGAAACACGCTTGAAGAAAACTCGACCTTGCGATTGCCAGGACACTGCACGTGGCGGAAAGTATTCTCAATGCTCTCGAACCATTGAAGAAGCCCAGTCGCTCCTTCAGAACCACTAAACTTGAGTGGTTTAGCCTGGTTAAAATCCTTGTATTTGCATAGAACATTGTTGTTGTTGTTGGCTTGGTTCCATTGAGCAAAGAGGTTTGGGAATTGAGCAGCCATTTGCTGCGCAATGATTTCTGCCAATTCGGCAGTCTCTATCTGGCTTTCGCGTCGAGGAGGCATTCTAAAAGAGGAAACATGAAAGGAAACGAGAGAGAGAATTAGACGACAAGAATGAGATGAAACAAATCTGATGAAAGCAAGGATAGTGGTCATTTGTTTGTTACTACAAAGCAACAAACGACACACAGTGACAAATCAAAGTAAATGGGTCGAAAATAATGTATCGCGAAGACATGCTCGCCTATAAGTGAACACTCATCCCAAGAATTCCCAGGTAAGCACAACTGGTCTCGCGTCTGATGAGATGTATACGAAGTGCTTGCCTAGACAGAAAACCCAGAATACAGGCATTCACCCTTCCAGTTTGCACGTGTTCACATTATTTAAAACCCAAAACCTTGACGAGATTTTGAAAACTCAAAGGGGTTCAAAACCATATAACAGAGAGTTCAAAACCTTACAATAGAGGGTTCAAAACTTAGTAATCAATCATCCTAGAACAGATGATTAGTTTTCAAAGTGGTTTGGAAATTTATGTTCTTGTTGTGATCGTCGCCTAAGGATAGGTGACGGTATTGTTTTATGACTAAACGCAAGTAAACTCGCGTTAGGGTCCTAAGAAGGTTATAGACTAGGCCAAAGCATTACTAATAACCTAATTCCCTATAACCATTGGCTCTGATACCATCTTTTCTGTCACACCCCGACCACGTAAAACATACAAAACGTGGCGGAAACATCGGGGAGTGTTGTAACAGAATTTATGTTTCACAACCATGGAAATCAAAGTTTCGCTTTATTGATTAATAGTGTTACAATGTCTTAACAAACAAAGAAATACAACATAATTAACTAGTCTTGCATCTTTTATTTTCACTAAAGCCCAAGTCTGCCTATGTGTATCTTGATCATCTTATGCAACAGCTCCTGAAAAACACATGTGAAAATAGGTACGTCAGCATAAAAATGCCTGTGAGATACATAGGTTTTGTGAAAATAGGTTTCATGACTTATGTTTGAGAAAATGTTTAGTCATGAACCTTGTAATTTGCTTTGTCTTTGTAAATCATTTGAAAAACAATAAGTTCAGATGATATGTATAAATAAGAAAATAATGCATGGTTAAATGAGTAACCATGTAAAATGAGTTTGTAAAAGTTAAGTTGTTTGTAAAACAATGTATTGTGAAAGGTATGTTATTTGTATAAAATGTTATATGTATCAAACTGAAATGATTCAAATAACGCTACGATATATGTAATACCATACAAACACTTATATATAGGAAGTACTAGCTGCGTATCCACCATGCTTGTATCATATTACACACGCATCGTTACTTAATCACTTACTCAAACCACCAATGTAATAAGTCTATGTTTAAACCAATAGTCAAAAGTCCTTGTATAAACCATGTCAAATGTTTATAGTCCAAAAGTAGTCAAGTAATGTATAACCAAAATGATATGTATGGTAAGTAAAATTTAGACTACTTAAACCATAAGTAAAAATGTACAAAACAAAGTATTGAAGTAAAACTTGGTTTAAATCAAAGTTATGTTTTGTAAGATATATGCATGCTATACTGAATATGAACATTTATGCGGTATTGTGAAAATTCATACATCCAAGCCTTGAGACAGACGGATAACTATGTAAAAGTGAGTTATCAAGAGAATATGTATTCGGATTCGGTCATTCCTTTCATCCCCTTTCCCTGGGATGTCCGGAACGGGATTTGTCAAGTCCTATGGTACCACTACCTACTAACGAACGGCATGATCGGTGTTAATGAATGTATAGTATAGTTTAAACAAACCAAATGTCATACCAAAATGTAAGCATGTTTTATGAAGATAATGTACCTAGTATGCTAGAGTAAACATACAGGGTAGAGCTGTAAAACAATGTGTCCATATGTTACTGGAACATATGCAACAGAGATGCAGTATAAAACAATGTACTAAGTATGCAAAGTCATCATACAAAGTAGAAAAGTCATGTAAAACAATGTACTAAGTATGCAAAGTCATCATACAAAGCATAGAACACCATGAAATCATGTACTATAAATGTACTAATGAACATAGCAAGTATATGATGTGAAAACAGGAAAGCACGAAAGTAACAAGTAGGCACATGTGTTTCACCCCAAAACAGTTTGGAAAACAGTAAAAGAGGGGTCTATGTACTCACTTGAGATTGCTCAGAAGTCCTTGAGTAACAACCAAACAATGCTAGAGATGGCGGATATCAAACGGCACCTAATATAGGTAACTATGTTAATTAACCGGACCTAGATCGGAAGATCGGGTAGCATTAGGGTTTGTAAACCAAACGAGTGTAGAGACTCGTGTAGTATGGTTCAACAAAGCCTACATACTAATTGAAACCTAACATAATTGTTTACGACACATTACGACCCGTTTAGGTAGCTTATGCTACTTTAACGCGTCGTTCGCGTGAAACGCGTTCGGATCGCCTAACTAGTCCTATGACAAGTGTTATATGCCTAAACATGTTACATAATCAGTTATGTGACAAAAGTTTAGGTTACATATGCTTAATTACCAATTATACATGAAAAGGGTATTCTGGTAATTTACCTAAGGCATATAAACTACCTATCATACAACTACTCAAACGATGTGACCATAGGGTATAACCTCGGAAGGTTATTCCCTACCTACTATGGTCACCTAATGTATTTGGTCAGATCCTAATGATCGACCAAATGGGTCGAGTTCGAAGGTATAGGCGATTTATTAGATCGCCTACCCTACGACCCTAGACAACGTGGTAATCAGTGGGCATAGTCCCAAGGGACTATGTCCAACGTGATTACAATCACGTTGCGAAGTTCAAACGAACTTCGCATTGACCATAAGCTGGTCAACGCTGAAAGTCAAACAAAGTTTGACTTTCTGACTCTAAAAGCAATAAAATAAAGAAAAGAACGAAAGAATACTTACGAAGGGTCCCCGAATGCTAATCCCGATTCAAGAATCTCAGGTATGAAACAATGGTTTCAACTTAGAGGTTCTCAAATCAGAATTCTTGTAATTTTGAAGCATGGGGGGTGGGGTATTTATAGTAAAAGGTCCACCGTTAAGATCGTTTCATAGAAAACGTGCCTTAATCCCACCCGTACAAGAGTCGGGACCTTATGGTGACTAAAATGTGATCCTTATCAGATGACTAGACAAATGAGAATGTGTGGTGGTGGATCAAACAGCTGAAATCTGCTGTTAGAAACATTTAACCTGCTCAGAAGGTCTGAAGCGGGCCGCCTAAGGATGTTAAGATCCTGAGGCGGGCCGCCTAGGAGTCACAGATCAGAACAAAGTTTCAGAAATGTCAGTTTCAGTCCCTGCACGTGTTTAAGGCCATTTCCGACACTTCTAAGGCCCGTAAAGCCAACTTTAAGGCCCTAAAATGTTGCCTAAACATTGAGGACATGAAACATGCTCAAAAATATGCCGGGTGTTGGTTCGTTTGGTCGTACGAACGCGATGTTCGCTTAATTACGACGGAATGCGCATAAGCGCGAAAAACGATCCAAATGACGCGACGAATGGATTTTTGGCAAGCCAAACACTAAAGTATAATATAGTCATGCTTACATAAATTTTTGGATGTCCGGATGTATTCAGAACGTAAGTTATGCGTAAAAATGCAAACTTGTGCACTTTTTGACACTTTTAGTCCCTGAATGACACAAAAGTTTATTTTAGCATACCGAACACCTCAAAGCCTATTTCTAAGCTATGTGAAGGATATTTATGGTATGTTTAACTTATGGTCATGCTCCGGAATGTCTGTTACAGTTCAAATTGGCATACTTTCGTAGTTTGTCAAATTTAGTCCCTGTAAGCGATTTAACTTGATTTTGCCATACCAAAGCCTTTAAAACTTATTTCTAAGTTATGTAAAGGTTATTTAAGGTATGTTAAGCCTATGTCACTATTCCGGAGTGTTTGTTGCATTAAACTGGTTATATTTACGCATCGGTGCGCGTATAACCTTCCAGAAAGCGATTTAGAGTTTGAAATTGAACAAGAATTGATATGTGCAAATGATACACATATTTTTACAAATCCCAAGTATGAAATATAATATTTCATTGGTTCGGTATTTGTTTGATGGCCGTGGAGGCACAGGTGTTACAGCAGCAATCCAGACGGTTTCTGATATTCCACTTTAACCTTCGAGCATGTCAAACACTTACTCACGTAAGTCGCGATGTGAGCTTTCATCTTCGGCCACCAATACATGACTTTGTGATCCTGATACATCTTATCCGAACCTAGATGAATAGAGTATCGAGACTTGTGCGCTTCATCCATCACAAGTTCTCTAAGGTTACCAAATGAAGGAATCCATACACGCTCCATGAAGTAGAGAATACCATCCGATCCCTTTACAAGTTGTTTTTCCATGCCTCTTAAGTATTCTGCTTCAATGTTTTCCTCTTTTAACGCTTCGGTTTGTGCAGAATGAATCTGATCAGGTAGGTTTGAAGGTATGGTAAGCTGCAAAGCGCGAACACGTTTGGGTTTTGATTCCTTTCGGCTGAGAGCCTCAGCTACAACGTTGGCCTTACCCGGATGATACTTGATTGCACAATCATAATTGATTAAAAGTTCCACCCAGCGACGCTGTCGCATATTCAAATCTTTCTGGTCGAAAATATGCTGAAGGCTCCTGTGGTCGGTATAAATAGTGCATTTAGTACCGTACAGGTAATGCCTCCAGATTTTGAGCGCAAAGACAACGGCTCCCAACTCCAAATCGTGTGTCGTATAATTCCTCTCGTGAACCTTCAACTGTCGAGAGGCATAGGCTATCACATTGTTGCGCTGCATCAGTACGCAACCAAGACCCTGTATGGAAGCATCACAGTATACTACAAAATCTTTTATACCTTCGGGTAGAGACAAGATCAGTGCACTGCAGAGTTTCTGTTTCAGTAGCTGAAAAGCTTCCTGCTGTTTCGTTCCCCATGAGTATACAACACCTTTCTGAGTCAATGAAGTAAGAGGTTGAGCGATCTTCGAGAAATCCTTGATGAACCTTCGATAATATCCAGCGAGACCAAGAATTTGCCACACCTCCGAAGGGGTCTTTGGTGCCGCCCAATTTTTGACAGCATCAATCTTAGCTGGATCCACGTGTATCCCCGATTTATTCACTATGTGCCCAAGAAAGTGTACCTCCCGAATCCAGAAGTCACACTTAGAAAACTTTGCATAGAGTTACTCCTTCCTCAGGAGTTCCAGAATGAGACGTAGGTGCCGCTCGTGATCTTCCTTGCTCTTCGAGTAGATCAAAATGTCATCGATGAATACTACAACGAAATGTCGAGATACGGTTTGCACACACGGTTCATGAGATCCATGAAGACCGCTGGCGCGTTTGTCAATCCAAATGGCATAACTAAGAACTCGTAGTGCCCATAACGCGTTCGAAAAGCCGTTTTCGGAACATCCTCCTCTCGGACTCTCATCTGATGATAGCCCGATCTTAGGTCGATCTTCGAATAATAACTTGACCCTTGCAACTGGTCAAACAAGTCGTCGATACGTGGCAATGGATAACGGTTCTTGATAGTTACCTTGTTGAGTTCCCGATAATCAATACACATGCGAAAGGACCCATCTTTCTTCTTTACAAACAAAACTGGGGCTCCCCAAGGCGAAGAACTAGGTTGAATAAAGCCTCTGTCCAATAACTCTTGCAGCTGATTAGAAAGCTCCTGCAACTCTCCAGGTGCTAAACGGTAAGGAGCACGAGCAATTGGAGCTGCTCCTGGTGCAAGTTCGATCTGAAATTCCACTTGACGGTGAGGAGGTAAGCCGGGAAGCTCCTCAGGGAATACATCGGCAAATTCACGTACTACTGGCAGATCCTCAATCTTTCTTTCTCCAGATGGAATATCGGTAACTAGTGCTAGAATTGCAGGATACCCCTTTCGCAGACATTTTTGCGCTTGCATAGCCGTAATAATACCAACCATCGTCCCACTACGATGTCCTTGAACCGATAACGACTCTCCCCCAGGGAGAGGAATATATACAATCTTCTCCCTACACAGAATCTCAGCGTGATGCTTAGACAGCCAATCCATACCAACCACAATATCAAAGCTACCGAGGGTAACAGGAAGGAGATCCATATCGAACACTTGACCCACGAGGTCTAGTTTACACCCAAAAAGAACAGGCGAAGCTTCTATCGTTTGACCATCGGCTAATTCCACTACATGCTTAACCTCTAAAGGTGTTGGGGCTAACCCTAATCGCTGACTAAACTCTAGAGACACATAACTCCAATCGGCATCGGAATCAAATAACACAGAAGCAATAAGATTGTTCATAGAAAACGTACCAGTCACGACATTGTCGTCGTTCCTAGCATCACCGGCTCCAATAGTAAATACCCTTCCACAAGCTCTGTTGCCCCCATTGTTGCTGTTATTATTGTTCCCAGCGTTGTTGTTCTGGCGGTTGTTTTCGTTGGCATTTTGATTCAGCTGAGGGCAATCCCGCTTGATGTGGCCCTCGTCCCCACACTGGAAACACCCCTTCTTAAAGCCCTGATTCTGATGGGGTGGTTGCCTTTGCTGATGTTGTTGCTGCTAATTTTGCTGCTTTGGGTACGGGGCTCTACAGTCTTTTGCCTCATGACCCAACTTGTCGCATCTACGACAAACCCGGACACACTGTCCATGATGATGATAACCACACTTGTTGCACTTCGGCTTCTTGCCAGCGTAGGAGCCTTGATTCTGACTGCTGCCCTGACCTTGATTAACCGAGGAAGACTGACTAAAGCTGCGGATGTTGTTGTTATCTGGCCTTTTCTGAGATTGGCTGGCACTGATTGCTTTGTCAGCGTCGTTCCATTTCCGCTTGTTATCACTGGCAGGCGTAGTAGCGGTGGTTGTGGTAGCAGTAGTAGCAGAAACACGCGGTGGTAAAGAACCACTCTCCACCTCCTGATCGGTGATTTTGTGAGCCAAACAAACAATCTGAGTTAAGTTGTTGAGATTTACTGCAGTAACCAAACCCTTCACTCGTGGAGCTAATCCTTTGATGAACAGCTCAATTCTCCGATGCAGAGGACAAGACAAGTTCGGGCACATGATCGCCAACTCATGTGACCGCTTCACGTACGCCTCAATCTCAGATCCCATCATCTTCAGGTCATAATATTCATTCTCAAGTTTCTGTATCTCATCACGAGGACAATACTCCTTCCTTATCAGCTCCTTAAAATCGTCCCAAGTAGTGGCATTTGCCACCTCGATCCCCAACAACTGGACCTGGGCATTCCACCATGTCAGGGCACCATCCTCGAGTGTGCCCGTAGCATACTTCACTTTGTCTCCAGCAGGACAGTTACACATCGCAAACACTGATACTGCCTTCTCGAACCATCGCAGGAGTCCTACAGCCCCTTCAGTCCCATTGAAGGTCTGTGGCTTACAATCCATGAACATCTTGAACGTACAAGTAGGTGGATTGTTATGATTTTGATTCACTTGCAGACCTAAGGAGTAAGAAAATACAACATACGAGTAAGAGTCGAATTCATGACACGAAAATAAGGAGTATTTGGCATGCGCCGTACCAGCCTGATAAGCCGCTAGGGTTTCAGCCATTTGTGTGTTGATCAGGTCAGTCAGTTTGGCTTGTGTCATAGCGATGTGGCCATGTCCACCGTTGCGGCCACCATTACGTCCACCATTGCGTCCACTCATGATTCTATATAGGAGAGAGAGAACAAATTTAAGAATCGAGATAGGGTAGGAGTCAAATCTCACGTTGACATCTACAACTACAAGTTCACACCAAACAATAGGGCAGAACCCTTCTCACACTCGTTAAGCCTCACTGGAACTCGCATGCACCCCACATTATTATTATGTGTGCACCCATAATAATAAGGCAATTTGCATGCTTATCTCAGTGCCTCTTAACTCGCGCTCAAAGTTTCCCCCACATTCTAATAGCAATACGAAAGGCATTACAGGATTAATGATCACATAAGTCAGAGAGTAGCATCCCACTATCGAATTTCACTAAAACATGCAGCACAGGTAATCACATCATGGCATCTAGTATGTAGTTTCATGCAAGTTGTGAGTGTGTGATTACTAAACAAGCAATACATAAAGTAAGGAGAAGACGAACCTTGCAATCTGAAGCTGATTGTCATGGTCGATTTTTGAAGTTGTTGGGTTATAGTCTGGTTTTATAAAAACGTTTTAAAACCTAGTTCACTATAACCAGTGGCTCTTATACCAAACTGTCACACCCCCAAAATACCACATGCGGAAACACCGTGGGATGTGTGACGTACCAGGATCCAAGCCACCAATCACATTGAACCACGCATAGTATTTAAATAAATCATTTCATTAATTGCCAAATATAAATCCAAGTCATAAGTTTAAACCCAAGGAGATGTTCAGCGGAAGCATATGGTAAGTTTTTAAACAACTGTTTCAAGATAAGTGTTCAAAACCAATATATCAAATATATCCAAGAGCCTCGATCCATGACCACTCCAGCACTCCCAGATAGCAAGTCCATGTTAAGAAATCTAACGACCTATAAGCATGCAGACAAGTGTGTCAGACAGGCTGGTGAGTTCAAAGTTTGTTACACGTTTTAGTTACCAGTTATGAATATAAGACGATTTAAAGATTGATGTTGTAATAACTCGTTTACTGCTGATGGCTTAAAGTTGTTTTGCCCAAACCCCATTGCCTCTATCAAAGCAATGGTCAAGACTGGGATAATTAGTTCACTCCCGACCTCCCTGGTATGGTGTGAGGTTGACAAACCTAAATAGCGCAACTAACTAACATCAGTTGCCTCCCCGGCAACGATCGGTAGATGGGAATTAGGTGATAGATACGCGAGTATTAACAAACATCCCAATAACCCAGCATTCCTCCCCGGAACGTTTACCCGATGTCCCTCCCCGGGACGCATGCTTGAAAAAGAGCAGTGAACTCACCTTGGTTTGCTCGGTTTGTTTAGTTACTTGTTCACAAATAAATCAGTCAAAGCCTATGATATGCATGTATACAAGATCAGTTTACAATCACTTGGTTCACATATAATAACAGTATGTACCACAAACAATAATTCCCGTATGGCACATAGCGTAACTCATTCGAGTCCACAGTTCACGTATATGTTTCGTAGAAATGCTTAACTGTTGTGCGTACTATACTAAGCGCATGAACCAAACTATGTCACTTGATCATAAGTAAACCTCATTAACAGTAAATATCGTTAACAGTAGGCATCATTAACAGTATATATCATTAACAGTATGCATCATGGTTTTACTAACATAATCATAATCACTCGTCACGATGATTAACCCCATTCACTGTGCTCGACTGCCCTCTCGACGAAACACACCCATTTACGAAACATTAATGTTGCGTCGTGATCGTCCATCGATGAAACATTCATGTTTCGTCAACATGCATGAGTTACGTAAAGAAGTTTCGTCACCATCTGAGTTTCGTCGGCATGGGTTTCGTCGAAAGGTCATGTTTCGCCGGGCAACAGTTATCGATTCAGTGGTTACGTGTTTGACAGTTCCTTGAACCCTAATCATCATCGCAGTTCATCATAATCATTTACCAATCATTTAGTTCTCAATCGTCCTTAACATGCAACAAGTGTCTACACAATCCGTATAATTAATGATTATCAGAGTCATAACAGTTTTCTAATCAACATCTGATCATCAATCTATCTATTCAAACAATAATCATGAGAAAGCAACAGAAGATTCAAAACTCCATTAAACTATCCTAATCACATAATTATGATTATCGAACGATGAACATTCGCGCATAAGATCCAAGTACTCACACATAATCATTGCAATACAACATCAACTCATCGGATAATAGGTCTAATGAACGGATCAATACACTAACCTTGATACCGTAGCTAGAAAAATTTGACTAAGGAGATGATATGCTTCGAAAGGGTTACTGCCGTCGATAGGTTAGAGAAAGTGTCTAGGGTTTTGATAACTGACATTTTACGTAAAATGAGCAAATATAAAACAGATGGACATTAGGCCTGGGCCAAAAGCCCATCTCGGCGAAACCTCAATGGGACCACGAAACTCCTCCAAGTTTCGTCGACATAAGGTGATGACGAAACACTTGAGGTTTCGTCGGGTTCAAGTTTGCTACGAGAGTGTCCAATGTTTAGTCAAACAGGAGGTGTATGTGATAGAACTATACAACACCTTACACAGCTCATGTACTTCATTAATTAATCACGCAATGGTGCAACACCTTAATCATATACTAAATGTGAACAAGTTACATTAATCAAATACTAAACACTTAGCGAAACAAATAACGTGTCGAGTAAGGACCTTGAAAACTCGGGTTGTCACATATGAGCCGCAGAGTTTTAGAGCTTGAACTGACACCACGTCCTCCACCCTGTCTATGCCAGTATGCTTTGATCCTCCACATTCATCACTGTCTCCTTTGGTACACTCACCTGCTGCTATTGCACCTTTCTAGGTTTTGATGCTCGTTCCTTTACTATCGAGCAACGGATCAGTTAATTACTTCGACGTGTATACAAGCTCGAGGACGAGCATGCACATGTTAGCAGTTTGCTTTTCTTTCCTCCTCCACCTCAGTCACCAATATGGCTGGTTTTGGTTTTATACAGATTGCATTACTTTTGGGAAAAGACACTACTAATGAGCCGAGATTGTGGAGACTTTTGAAGACCATTTGACCATGTGATTTTGGTACACTGATAGACTTATTGGACGATGGTAGGGTGACCATGTGTCCCTTTTGATGTAATGCACTTTGTAGACAATGTGGTTGTGGTCGGAAAATAATGAAAGCCCAATCATCATTAAACATGCAGCAATACTTTGTGGACAATAACCAATGAAAGCTCAGTCGCTATGTCTTCGTTAAGCACGATGTTAATCTGTATGTGTGTGCTATAATAATAATGTTACGTGCTTGCTTGCTTGCTATGCCCTCATTAAACAATAATTCCCAAATTACTTGGCTATGCTATGATTATGCTATTGCTTGATTTGGTTGATATAAAAATCTAATATGTGTATGTACATATGACCTCTAAACAACTATATGCACTCCCCGAACAAATAAAACCTGACCTAACTGATCTTCTTCTTAGAAGATGTCGATACAAGGGAACATCGATACCAACAACCCTCTGCCGAAGACATAGGCAGAATTACAAGAGCGCATCTCACAGGTCATTGCACAGCACGAGGCCCTTCGCTCCGAACGCGGCGGAGGTACCCCAGGAAATAACCCACCCAACGGCTGCACCTACAAGCAGTTCTTGAGCCACAAACCTCGAGACTTCGACGGCACTGGGGGTGCCATAGCTTTTGTGCGTTGGGTTGAGAAGACGGATTATGTTTTGAGACTAAGTAAATGCGCCCCCGAACATCAGGTCACGTACATAGCTGGACTGTTTGTAGATGGGGCTCTGTCATGGTGGAACCATCATGTTCAGATGATGGGCGGGACTACTGCGTATGCTTTGATGTGGGACGAACTGAAAGAACTGATGCGTAAAAGATATTGCTCTAGGGCAGAAGTCCAGAAGTTGGAGACTGAACTGTGGAACTTGAAAATGGAAGGCCCAAAGATAATTGAGTACGTGTAGAGATTTGACGATTTATCACAAGTTGCTTCGCGTTTGGTGGAACCAGAATATAGGAAGATCGAATGCTTCATTGGGGGATTGGCACCTCAGATTCTAAGCCTGGTGACAACATCTAAACCTCCAACAATCATCGAGGCTATCGACTTAAGTGTGGCGCTCACTGAAGAAGCGATTAGACAAGGAAAATTTTCCACTTCGGAAGAGAAAGAGGAGACTCCTGTAGAGCCATCTGGAGATAACAAGAGAAAGTTTGCAAACTTCAAGAAGGGTACTCGGGTGAATAGAAAGAACAGGGCCAAAAAGGGGAAAGAGCACATGGGTATCCTACCTAAGTGCGACAATTGTCGACGTTATCATATCGGGCGATGCAAATATGGAAAATGTGAAAACTGTGGCAAAGTGGGGCGTGGAAAAGTGGGGCATGTCAAGGAAACTTGTAGGCAAGGTACTGAACGTGGAAATGGAGGCCAAGATGGTAGCAAGAATCTCGAAGGAAACAACGACAACGACAATCATCAAGGCAGGACGAGTGACAAACAAAAATGTACTCAAGGTTGTTTTAACTGTGGAGGCAAAAAGCATTTCAGAAAATATTGCCCTAAAAACAATCAGGCACAAGAATGAAAGCTCAACACCAAAGCTAGGGAGACACGTGGACATTGATACGTCCCATATTAGTCAACGTTATGCAGCTGTACTGCTAGATACTGTTGCAAATTTTAGCTTCGCATCTCTAGTTTGAGAGAATACTTGGTTTAGTAGCAAGTAAGTTAGATGACCCGTACTCGATAGAACTAGCTAATGGGAAGCTAGTGGAAGCCAACGAGATAATTGGAAACGGCAAGATAGAACCCGGAGAGCGTGAGTTTACGCTTGATCTACTGCCAGTTGAGTTGGGAAGCTTCGACGAGGTAACCTGGATGGATTGGTTGTCGAGCGATCGAGTGGATATTGATATCCGAATCCCGATGGAGAACGAAGAAACGATCATGACTCATGAAGCAGGATACGCCTCTACAAATTACTAATTGCTTGAAGGCACAAAAGTTGTTGCGTAAAGGATGTGTAGTTTTTCTTGGCTCATGTCGTGGACAAGGGAGCCGAAGAACCAAAACTCAAAGATATCCCTGCGATAAGGGAATACCCTGAAGTCTTCCCCGAAGACTTGCCAGAATTATCTCCTCAACGACAAATCGAATTTCGCATCGATTTGATTCCAGGCGCCGCGCTTGCAGTCAATACACCTTAGCAACTTACACCTTCGGAGATGCAAGGATTGACAGTGTAGTTTCAGTGGTGGCTAGAGAAGGAAGATAACAGACCAAGTTTCCCGCTTTGGGTAACCCTAGTTTTGCTCGTCAAGAAGAAGGACGATAGCTTTCGTACGAACATCTACTACCAGGAGCCGAGCGAGCTAACCTACAAGAGTCGGTAACTCTTGCTGAGGATTAACGAATTATTTATTTAACTAACTGTGAGGATCCAACTACTATTTCACGACTGATCGATGATCGAGTGTCATTAGCTGTGAATTCAGGGAGAAAGTATACTGGGGAATTTGTGGGACAATAACTTGTTTTAAACGTACACAAAAATGGTGTTTCCTACACGATGCACAAAACAGTTTTACACAAAATACGAAACTTTGAGAATCTAGAAAACATGTACTTAGGACCCTTGGGAACCCAGGTCCAAACTCATAAAGGTTGCCTAGGAACCACACCTGTTAACTCAAGCAAACCCCATTATCCTGACATATATGCTATTTCAGTTAACCAAGCAGAAAGTACTCAAATTTCTTTTGTTAAAATCTTCACTTTTGCTTCTAGCGAGTAGATGTTTGCATCTCTACTCCCCTTAAATGGTAGTTGCATCGCGTATTTTTTTTTTGCTGAGAGCGAACACACATTTGTTTCAATACTTGGTCATTTCCTTCATTTTAGCAAATACTCATTGTTTCATTACTTGAAAACTTATATGTTACACACGCACCATTTGCTACGCATGCGGTTTCATTTCGAATAAACGCTTCATTGAGGTTCAAATATTATGTTGCTAAATCTAATTACTGATTTGTGATTCGAATGATCTACATTATGGTAATTATTGGCTTCCTTGTTATCAAGTCAACACACTTTCTTGAGACTTCATTCCTTTCAAGTTACATTCATGGTTTATCTTCGTGACCATGCTGAAATTCCCTTGTTGATACATACGTTTATTGTCGGGTTACGCCGAAACCAAGTTCAATTGTTTGAACTTATCCATTTCGCATATTCAATTTCAGACGCCATATGATGTATTGAGAGCATCATATTCAAATATTTTTGCAGAGGTTCTTTTGTTTCGGGTCGTAGTAGACTTGATTGGTTTACAACTCCACTAAATCGTTTGTTGATTTCGACACCTTGCGGTGATACTTTCACAAAATTGAAGCTTGCGCTAATTTGGCTACGCACCACATACTCGGATTTAATTGTTTATTTATTAACTTGCTCTAAATCCGTTTTGTTTAACACGATTAAAGCGGTCTCAACACAGTTGTGTGTTAAGACAATGGTACCTAGATTCATTTCATATCACAGTGTACCTTCTAACGATTCTTTCGTTATAAATTGAACACTTTGCAGTGTTTATTGCTATCCATATTCAACCAGAAACAGTAGTTCCTTGATGTTCCATATTCGATTGAAAACCCCATGATGCTGTTCAAATCAAATTTTCAGAGTTGTTTCAGTACACTTTCCTTTGATTTCAAGCACGGTGAACTTGTTCGGTCACCGCTATTGTTGAAATATGTCAATTACGACACCTTGTGGTGTCATTACCAGATTTGTAGCTTGTGCTAATCATGGTCAACCGTTTTACACAAAACTACACGTACTTTTGTTTTAAACATTCCTAATGCAACTACAATGACACACCAGATTCGTTTGTATTTCATTCGGTGTATTCTCGTAATTCAAGAATGTCAACACACTAATCCTTACCATTTATTTGTTCGAAAGTTGACAGATCATTTTCATATTCAAGTTGGTGGTTTTGATTTCATATAGCGGATGCTATGGTTTGGGAAAAACTTGTTTACATATTGTGGCCGACTGTTTGAGAATCCATTAGTCGAAACTCCTTGTTACACCCTTGTTAACTAAGTTACACTAGATTATACATCTATGCGTCTCGTGACCATCGACATCAAATGCTCAAACACATACCTTTTAACTGCTGGGTTCCGATTATTGTAATATGTCATTGGATTCACCTGATGCGAATAAGGTTTGATTCAGTTTTGTGGTTATCTACCCCAGTATTATTCATATACATACAAGCATTATGCAACCCTAAGGAATTAAGGTAGTATAAATTTCGAGGACGAAATTTTCTTAACAGGGGGAGAATGTGACAACTGTCAAAAATCCAGGTATCCATACAATTTAATTAACCATGATTAGTGCTTAATGACTGTGCTGAATTACAAATGACCGCTTTCTTATTACTGTATCATACTTACATGTGCATCACATTTCATACTGTCACGTCATTTTTTTCATACAAACTTTAGTGACATAAACGATGCACAAAGCACAGCTAGCACAGTTAGCGGATAACTCAGAAAAATGCTGACGATGTTCAGTACATAGACAAACAGTGTTTTGAGACCCCGTATGGGCCAGAGATGATGGAAGTAAGGAAGTAAGGACCATAAAACTGATGATGGAAGTAAGGAAGTAAGGACCATTTTTCTGTTTGTCGATGTTCAGTACTAGTATGGTGTGTAGGGAAGTAAGGAACATAAAACTACTTCACTATGTGATAGTTTAAGTGCCGGAAAGTGCCTAAAACCCACTTAAAGTGCTGAATTCAGCATTTTGCAGCAAAATTCAGCATTTTAACAAGCTAATTACGTGTAAAAATATGACTAAATGGTCCTGAATGTTTTCCTAAGTGTCGGGAATTAAAAGCGTCACAAAAGGGTACATAAAGATCACTAAACGGAATAGTTTGACACTTTAACGAACCGGTATCAAACCGAACAACCGGACATTACCCGAAACACCAAAATTATATTAGAAACATTGTTTTAATGTTTCTGAGCTAGTTATAATCCCCGAACACCCTAACACACCATATAACACATAATATGCATAACACCTAAACACTACACTTGAAATCTAACCATTATGCTTAACTATCCAATAAACCACAACTAGACCCCCCCCCCCCTCCTCATGTTGACGGTCACATGGTGGCCCCCCATCAAGATTTTTACTTGATCCTATTAGATACTATTTGATTCACTTTGATTTGGAAAATATCATGCTTAGTACTTGAGGGACATATTATACAATGGTTAAACACTTAATATGATTATAAGTATAAACCACAAGATCACAACCTCATTATCTCTCACACACACAATACACACTTCTTCTTCTCCTCTCCTCCCCCATGGTCACGGCCCAACACCCCCATCATACCTCTACCATTTTCATTCCACTAGCAAGCAATCTAAGGTGATAATAAGGTGTAAGGAGCTAAGTTAGGAAGCTTGGAGCTTTCGGAAGTTGAAGGACCACTCTTATTTGCTTTTATCCACTTGTTTCCTCCTCTTGAATCATCCTTAGCCTTGAGCTAGTGGTAAGAACTTCATACACTCCATTGTTCATCTTATGTTAGTGGTTAAAAGGAGATTCATGTTGATTATTATGAAGAACACTAAGAAACTTGAAGGAGAATCATGAACATAAGCATAAAACTATAAGAAATCTTAAAGAAATCATGTTGTTTAGTGTTGTTTTGCTTCTTGATGATTGATGATTTGTGTTAGTGATGTTAGACATCATGTGGAACTTACTAGTTTGTGATTAAACACATGATCTAACAAGTAGAGATGGTGATCTTGTGAAAGACCAAGATCATCATACTTTATGTGTAACACCTCGGAAATTCATGATCAATAAAATAAAGACACGTGTCATGTTATGCAAACGTGTTATAAATACGGATCCAGATAAAGATGTACGGTAGGATTTAAAAACGTCGACATGTTAATTTATACCTCTGAGCGACCTATTAATAAATCCCTAACCAGGATATATTTTATCAACATCTGAATTTTTGTTATAAATCTGGAATCCTAGATAAATAAATGAGTTACAAAACTTAGATATGGATCCAACATAAATTCCTTGGTCTTTCCGTCAATTTAAAGCTCCCACATAGTGCCAAAGAGTGTAATTACATGCCATGACATGCAATGGCTGGAAACATGGTCCCTATTCTGATTAAAGTGCATGAGATTCGGAGATGTAAGTGTTGCATGGTCAAAGCCTGAATAAAAACAAACTTTTGTTCCCTGGCGAAGGCTTGCGCACCTCAACATCCGGAACGTTGCGGTGCGCAAGGCTGCTTACGGACCTCAACACCCAGAACATTGAGGTGCGTAAGGTTCCTGAATAAAAACAAAGTTTTGTCCTCTGGTGACTGCTTACGGACCTCAACAACCAGAGCGCTGCGGTGCGCAAGACTGCTTACGCACCTCAACACCCAGATTGTTGCGGTGCGTAAGGCATACAGCTGGGCGATTTCAGGACAGACGCCTGTTAAAACGGTTACACCGCCTCTTTTAGGTGGTATTCGAAATTCAGGGGCTCCTATATCTGGTTTTTAGCTTCCTAGGCCACCTGGAATGATCTTATAACATCACTAGACTATTTTGGCATGATCCTAAGCTCTTGGGGTTCACTATATAAGAAGATGAAAGTTGCAACATTTGGGCATTTGCATTTGCAACATTCACAACTGATTTTCTGGAGCTCTCTGATCAGCAAGCCATCTTCCTAGTGGTCCCTAATCATAATTAGGACATTTGTAAGTAGCCTTAACCCTTTCTAATCTAGTTTAGCTTAATTAATTAACTAAAAGTCAAACCATCATAATTAAGGTTTGACTTCGTGATTAATTAAAATGTGTTTAGTCTAATCACGAATTAAAAGTACCTATAAGTAGGTAATTATGTGGGTAATAAACCCTTAAAAGGGTATTTCCAGATTCCCACTCTAACTATGATAATTGTCGAGTCAAAGCTTACTTTAAAAAGTCAACAGAATGTATATTTTCGAATTAAAGCATAATTAGCAATGTAGGATACTTACAACCTGTTTAAACATTAATATAACTTGGTAATCAATGTAAGAACATGTCCCAACATGTTCAACTCGACAATTTTCAGTTTAAGTTCGGTTTGAAACCGAAAGTCGCATAGTTTGACTTCTGCTTTGACTTTCAGTTCTGACCCGTTTAAGCATTGTTTAGAAATGCCTTAGAGCCTTAATTGGGCCAGGTTTCATATTAGTGTAACCCCCTGAGGTCACACAACTTGGTTCATTAGTTACCCGATTCATATGCATGTTTCCGATTAATGCTTAAATGTTGACTATTATGCCCTTTTGACTATAAAACGTGATTTTTGAAAAAGTAAAAGAGTAGAAACCTTAGTTACTAATTTATAAACTTACACCTAAAATTTGACATTAGTTTGAGGTCTAGATTAAGAGTTATGCTCATTAGCGTAATTTGAAAGCTTTATGTTACTTAAACGGCGTAATTAGCATATAATCTATTTAAACCCACTTTTTGATATCAAACTTTTTACCCACTGATGTAATATAATATTTTGGGATTTTTAAAGATTTTTATTTAATTTTTGGCTGAGCATAACATAGGTCTCTAAGTTTAATTCGGTTAATGCCGGTTTTGCCCTTTTTAGCCATAAAATGAGTTTTACAAATCTTTTTGACCCCAAACCTTTTCCTACTGATTTTATTTGATAAATAAAATATTTTGAGCTCTCTGGAATTATAAAAATATCAGCTTTCCTTTGAAAACCTGGAAATGACTCCAAATCGCCTTTTTAAGCGTTTTTAACGTATAGAATGTACTAAAACAATATTAAACATATAAGGTTGATACCTACTGATATTTTTGGTATATTTTTATATAATAACAGTAAGTAAAAGTTTATAAACTCAGGTTTCCAGTTTTGACCTTTTTAGCCTATGTGAAATTACCAAAATACCCCTAAGGTGCAAAGTTTGGTTTTAAATGATAAATTTCACATATAGGTCATACCCTACTGTTATAACTTATTAAATTAAGTATATTTACTGTATAAATCAGATCTGTAACTCATATTACTAATTAAACTCTTTTATAATCTTTTAAATGACCAAAATGCCCTTATGAGGCATAAATTGTGTTTAAATCCGTTTCGGGCATAATAGAAGATATCTTACTGATATTATAATATATTTAAGGCATTTTAACTCAGGGAACTTGCATATGACTCTTATGGTTACCCGTGACGCCCTTTTCGCGTTCGGTTCGGTTTATGTAACTAGTTTGCATAAATTGACCGAAATGGGTCAAACCTTATCATCTTTATCTCAAAATCCAGAATGCATTTAGTATACCCATATTATACAAGTATTAAAACTTGTCGGGTCTAAATCACATTCTATCCGGTCTTCGCTTAATCGTGCGTTTGAACCGTATCGTCCTTAAAGCTAACCGGTCTAAGCTTAGGCTTAAATAAAGACCCGTTAGAAATCTAATAGGTTATTATAAACCTTTGTTCCAGAATAGAAGAACCAGTAAAAGCTACCTTCACTCGCTAATTGTGATTTATACTTACAAAGGTAAATACTTTTAACTTATTTTCCCTATACGGGCTTGGGGTACGGTATATAAAATACCGCTTGGTCCGGCATTGAATCTTTAATCGAATAGAGGTTAAATTATTGATATGCTATGATTTGAATGTGTTTTGTTTGCTTAAAGCCTTTGGGGGGTTAATGACCATGTCCCGAATATCCTTGGCATCATCTTACGAGATGACCACGACCTGAGCACGGGGTGTAGGCGTACACCTTTCAGTGCATAACTCAATATTGTGGTGTGTCTATTAATCTTTAACCCGGTCTACGGATCGGGCTACTAAACGCATAAGTAACATGTAAATCCCTTACAAGATTATATTCACATAATTATCCCAAGTTATAAAATGTTTTTGTGCCACGTGCATTAAAATCAATTTTCAACCCTTTTCAAAATGAGTCAGTTAAATTGTATTTACCAGTGTAAACTGACGTATTTTTACAAAAGGTTAAGTGCAGGTACTACTCGTACTAGGCTGGCTGTCTTCTAAGCGTCCACAATAAGTCTCGCGAGCTTGGATGTCAATAAAGCTGTTGAACAATATCTTCTTTTATTTTGATCCGCCTGTGGATCCGTTTCAACTATTTGTGATATTTAATATTGCACTTTATTAAAGGTGAAATGAATCTATCTTTGCTTCCGCTGTGCACTTATATATTGTGTTGTTTGACTTATTATGTTACCAACCACGTCACGATACTCCCCACCGGGCCCACCGGTGACACGTGGAAAATAGGGGTGTGACATTATGTTTCTCATGAACTTGAAGAATGAAAATGATTTTATGTTACTAGTCATAAACTTGGATGATTTCTAAAATAGTTTTCCAAAGAAACCAAGTTAAATCACAAGATTTACATGAACATTGTTTTTAAAGAAACTAATCATGTTTCTAGTGGTGAAACAAGTATAAGAATACATTGTTTATAAGAAAAATTCAAGAGAATGATTTTTGGAAAAATCATCTAACAAGCCGTAAACACCTAAATCTTTCAAGAATGAGATTTTTAAAGAAGTAAACACACTTTAAAGGGTAACTAAACCTACTAAACACACTACCAAGTTACTACAAGTTTTTACGAAAGTTCAAGTTCATGATTATTATGTAGATAGCATTGTTTTGGCACTCGGTAAGTGTAGATTGATTGTTGATTGTTTGTGATGATTTTGAAAAGAAAATGATATGCTTTGATAGCATGGACACCTCCATTTTTAGGGGAAACTATGGCAAAATTTTCTAAAACTATAAACACTTAGAAAAGTATTTTCTAAACAAACATTTACAAGTGTGTTTTAACTATGGTTTTCAATATAAACTTTGCCATAGATTTTGTTACAAAAATACAAGTATTGGAGGTTGGTTTTTATAAATAAAAATGGATAAATATGTATTTAGAATATATATTTACATTAAAGACACATTGTGTGTGATTATTTGTATACTTTGTGTATTCGTTATATTATTATAGGATTTAAAGTAATATAACTTAACAAAATACCAAGAATTTACAATCCAAAATAATACCAAAAATCACAAGGAAGAAATATACAAGTTACACACAAAATATTGTGAAACCGAACAAGAAATGTAACTTACCAAATATTCCGGAAAATATGTTTATAAGTATATTTTTGGTAAATAATATTTTGGACACCAAAATGATGAAAATGGGATTTTCACAATTATCACAAAGTTATATCATATTTTGACAAGAAGGAAATATATATAATTTTTGGCGATTAAAAATATATATGTTTTCTTGGAATTATTAAGAAATATAATATTTTTTGGGAAAAATATATATTTCCTTGGATAAACTTGAAATACATTATTTTTGGGATAAAATAAGTTTATATATATTTTCTAAGAAAGACTTGAAAAATATATTGTTTTGGAAATATATATTGGATATTTACGTACACACCGGAATACGACACCAATACATGGCAAAATATACAAATACAAGAATACGGATAAACATGTATGAGATACCCCCATCCTTGGGATGGAAATACGAATATGAATACTTGAGAAGTATTGTTACAAAATATTGTTTAACGATTATTCCAAAATTAAAATATAATTTAAAGTTAAAATATTAATTATTTTAACAAATAATTATATACTTGGAATAATAACGAAGACACTTTAAAACGTAACTCAAGGGCACTAATCAATACTAAGAACAAGGCACGACCCGCTCGTCTAACGGGTCGTAGTACACATGTAGGTAGTCGTTCGTTCTAGAGAAAGCTTTGAGTTACATCGGATACAAGGAATGCAAAACTATAAGTTCATGTCCCCCTTTTCTTTTAACTGTTTTCAGTTTTATAACTTCGGGGGTGAAATACATGTTACAAACTGTTTACGAACATTTTATGTGGTATGGTTAGCTAAGGAAGGGTACTGCTTGATCATGTGAGTGGTGGGTATGACACTTAAGGCCATTAATCCTCGTTGTAGGACCGAGGGACATGGGTGATAGATCTATTCGGGTGTAGCGAGCCCCACCCATGCGCACGCCGAATGAGCCATGTGGTGACTATGTCTTACCGACGAAATCTGCTAGGTTTGAGTTTTCCTGCATCACTTCACACATATCAATGGCCTTGCAAACCATTGGTGATATGTTTTTCCTTGTTGCTATCATACCGGGATTTATAAACTTACATACATACTTACAATGATTTCAAAGGTTTACTCATACACACAAACAAACGCATGAACTCGCTCATCTTTTGTTGATGTTTTCAAACTACATGTATTTCAGGGAATTAGTAAGTGGATCTGGCAGGCGTTGGAAGTTTCATGTTGCGTTAGGAATAAGGATGTCATCCATGGTCTTTGAGTATTGGTCAGTGTGTCTTATTCCTGGACGAGACACGTCTTCCAAACCTTGGTGTTTTTTTTCAATATCTTTTGATGAGTCCTTAGTGAACTCATAAACGATTTGTATGGTTTGTGAAACTTGAATTTGAAGTCTACGTTTTAAACAATGTTGTTATGTTTTAAACTTATTCAATGGATGACGAATCTATGGTTTTTATCATATAGTTGTTGTTATGATTGAATGCAATGGTATTAAGAAAGTCACACCATAATCACGCTTCCGCAAAAGTCAGGGTGTGACATAAGCCACTGATTCGGCCACAGAAGTGTTCTGCTGACACCAAGATATTATTCAAAATGTTAGGAAATTATCTATAGAACTACGTGCATATATGTATATTATTGTTTTGTGTTATTTGACTATTTGTTAGTTTACAGTATGAGCGACTAAGGACCTTCAGATGCTTACCGTCAGTTATCCAGCTCACCTAGGGATGAAGGCACCTCTTCACAACCTACCCTCTCAGGGTATTCAGCTGACAATGAAGATGGGATATTCATGTTCAAGGCCCAATCCGAAGAGCCATTCCCTCCTAAGAAGAGAGGATGGTTCAGCAGAGGGGTGCATAAACGTAGGAAAAGGATGAAAAAGTTACTACAGCAACGAGCTTCAGCAGCCGCTAAGAGAGAAACAGATGCTCACACTCAGGATATGCTCAATAGGAGTCTAGCAAATTTTCATATCTTAGCAACTACAACTCATAGCACCCCAACCATTACCTTTGTTTCCCACACAACCAATGGAAATTGAAGCCAACCCTAAAAATCAAAGTCCGGTACCTTCCTTTGATCCGGCTGAGATACCTAGAGTACCAGCACCCAATCCCTTAGACCCAGACTACGACCCATGGTTTGACGACCATAGGGATTACCAGCAACGCAACCCAATACCAGATGAACCCATGCCAAACCTAGCAGCCTACCCAGATCTAGGCCCTCTAGACCCTTATTATGATAATGATCAATTCATCAGGGAAATTCTAGAGAACCCTTACCCTTACCAAGAACCGATGCCCCAGTTCCCAAACCCAATACCAGCCCCTGCACCACCCATGAGCACAGAAAATGTGCAAGAACTCCGAACCTTTGGTGAGGATATTTTATAAGGAAGTGAGAGGATGAGGCAGATAGGGGAACGACTCGTCTGGAAATATGACGAGCGTAATATGAACTTTTGGATGAACCCCTACCATTAGTAATAATAGTAATAATAAATATATATATATAATATGTGTGTATATTTGAAAATATATATATATATATATATAGACAATAGCTATGGATGCATAATATTATTGTAATTTTAAAGTCCAGTTTCCAGTTTGTATTAGATGCATAATATATAAGAAAGAGTAAAAGTCGCAATGATCGACGATTTTGACCAATATGTGTGTTGTGTGTTGTGTGTTGAGTGATTGTTTATATTGGATATTGTTCTGTGATATTAATATGTGGTAAATGTTTGAAATTCAGATGGACAATGAAGTGAACCAGGAAAACCAGAATAACGATAACCAGAATAACAACGATAACCCGAACAACAATAATAATGGAAACCAAGTGGATAATAGTGTCATCCAACACATAGTGGCACAAGGGATTATAGACGCAATGCCATATATTATTAAAACGGTTAAGGAAGCGGATAATAAAAGTAATAATGGCAGTAAACGACCTACTGAACCAGAAAACAGCATAAACAATGGACCAATACTTCAAGTGCCCATTCCTAAAAGAAGAAGAACCATGTCTTATGGTTGTTCTTATAAAGAATTCTGGTCTTGTAAACCAATAGAATTCTCAGGCAAAGAAGGACCCATTGCAACCCTACGTTGGATAGAAAAGACTGAGGCAGTCTTAAAAATAAGCAAGTGCGCAGAAGAGGATAAGATAGTGTGTGCTCCCAATCTGTTTAAGAACTCAGACTTAGAATGGTGGAACACTATCCTCCAGTCCAGAGGAAGTGATAGGATTTACAATATGGAATGGGAAGAATTTAAGAACATGGTGGAAAGAAAATTCTACCCACCTAATGAAAAGGAACGGATAGCAAATAAGTTCTTAAACCTTAGAATGACTGGAGTGGATAGTAAGGGTTATACTACTACTTTCTTCGAATATGCTAGAATAGTGCCAACCCTTACATCACCAGAACCAGTATTAATCTCCCGTTACATCTGAGGATTAATCAATGAGATTAGGCATGTAGTCAAGGCAGCTAGACCCCAAACCATAGAGGAAGCTGTAGAACTAGCAAACACCTTGACTGATGAATTAGTGCGTACACGAGAAGAAGACCAGATGAGAAACCTAGCGCAAAGGCTTACCCAAGAATTCCGCTCTGGAAATTCCAACCGTGGGAAAAATGTAGGTTCTACTTCTGCACCTTACTGCAAGTATTGGAAAAGAAAGCATTCTGGAAGATGCTCCATATACTGTAACTTCTGCAAAATATCTGGACACAAGGAAGAAGACTGCAGGAAGAAACCTAACAATAGGATATGCTACAACTGTGGAGAACAAGGTTATATCAAGCCAAACTATCCGAAACTAGCTCCAGCCGTGAACAACAAGACTACTAAAAATGCTAGGGCATTTGTTCTGACTGTAAAAGAAGCCAAGATGATTCCGGGCGTGATTGCCGGTACGTTTTTAGTTAATGATGTTTTTGCTAAAGTATTATTTGACTCTAGTGCAAACCAAAGTTTTATTAATACTTCATTTTGAAAACTTATCAACCAACCATTAACTAAACTCCCACAAGAATGTTTCGTAGAGACAGCAAATGGAGAAACCATTAAGATTTCTAAAATCTTGCAGGGAGCAAGAATCGAATTTTTAAATCAAATATTTATTGCAAACCTTTACCCAATGAATCTAGCAGGATTTGATGTTGTATTAGGAATGGATTGGTTAGTAGCCAATAAAGCCAGTATTCTATGTGATTAAAAGTCAATCCAAGTAAATTCACCAAAGGGTGAAAATATCACAATTAAAGGAGATAAACCCTCTAGATCCACAAAGTTCATCTCTGTGATGAAAACAGCTAGTTATATAAGAAAAGGATCATTAGTGTATTTGATTTCTATAATCACTAACACTAAAGGGAAAGAACTGAAGGATATTCCAGTAGTATCCCAGTTTCCGGATGTGTTTCCAGAAGAATTACCAGGATTACCGCCAGACAGGGAAGTTGAGTTCAGAATCCATCTGCTACCAGGAACAGCACCAATTGCTAAAGCACCTTATCGTTTGGCACATGCAGAAATGCAAGAATTAAAGAAACAGTTAGACGAATTGTTGGAGAAAGGATTCATACAGCCAAGCTCATCGCCATGGGGAGCACCGATTTTATTCGTTAAGAAGAAAGACGGGTCAATGCGTATGTGCATTGATTACCGTGAATTGAACAAAGTCACGATTAAGAATCTGTACCCATTACCGTGAATCGATGATTTATTTGATCAGTTGCAAGGAGCTTGATTTTTCTCTAAAATTGATTTACGGTTAGGATATCATCAACTAAAGGTACAGGAAGAGGACATTCCTAAGACCGCTTTCAAAACAAGGTATGGCCATTATGAATTTACTGTCATGCCATTTGGTTTAACCAATGCTCCAGCTGCATTTATGGGTATGATGAACCGAATATGTAAGTCATATTTGGATAAATTCATAATTGTCTTTATAGATGATATTCTCATTTACTCCAAGAGCACAGAGGAACATGCAGCGCAGCTGCGTGCACTTCTAAGTTTATTGAGAAAAGAAAAGCTTTATGCAAAGTTTTCGAAGTGCGAGTTTTGGTTAGAACAGGTACAGTTTCTTGGACATTTAGTCAATCATGAAGGAATTTATGTGGATCCTACAAAGATTGAGGCAATTACTAAATGGAAAACCCCTAAGTCACCAACCGAGGTTAGAAGTTTCTTAGGATTGGTCGGTTATTATAGAAGGTTTATTCGAGATTTTTCTAGAATAGTCATTCCCTTAACTAAGCTAACTTGTAAATCTGTTAAGTTTAAATGGGGACCAAAACAAGAAGAAGCCTTTAGAATTATTAAGCAAAGATTAACCAATGCACCCATAGTAGCGTTACCAGAAGGAATTGAAGATTTTGTAGTCTATTCTGACGCTTCTAAGTTAGGTTATGGATGTGTGTTGATGCAACGTCAAAAGGTTATAGCCTATGCCTCTAGACAACTTAAGAATCATGAAGAAAACTATTCAACCCATGATTTAGAATTAGGAGCCATAATTTTCGCTCTTAAGATTTGGAGGCATTACCTTTATGGCAGTAAGTTTAATATTTTCACCGACCATAAGAGTTTAAGATGTGTCTTCGGGCAAAAGGAGTTGAATATGAGACAAAGACGTTGGATGGAAATTCTTAGCGATTATGATTGTAATATCCAGTATCATGCAGGAAAGGCAAATGTAGTAGCTGATGCGTTAAGTCGAAAGTATCATGAAAAGCCAAAAAGAGTGCGTTCTCTTAAATTAAATCTACAAGTAGATTTAAATGAACATATCAGGAAAGCACAAGAATCGGTAATCAAGGATGATACTGAGAAGTTGAAAGGAATGATTAAAGAATTAGAACAAGGAGCCGATGGAATTTGGAGATTCCATAAGAAAAGAATGTGGATACCTAAATTAGGAAACCTACACCACCGTATATTAGAAGAAGCCCATAAGTCTAAGTATACGATGCATCCTGGAAGTGATAAGATGTACCAGGATTTAAGAAAGAACTTCTGGTGGATAGGAATGAAAAAGGACATAGCAGCATATGTTGCCAAGTGTTTAACATGTTCACAAGTTAAAGAACTTATGATGGATAGGAATGAAAAAACCCTCAGGTTTGATAACAATGGATTTTGTTACCAAATTACTCAAGACAAGAAAAGGTAATGATACAATCTGGGTGATTGTAGACAGGCTAACTAAGTCAGCTCATTTCCTATCAATGAAAGAAACTTTCAGTATGGAACAATTAGCCAAGTTGTATGTAAACGAAATAGTTTCATTACATGGAATTCTTTTATCAATTGTTTCTGATAGGGATAACCGTTTTATTTCTCATTTTTGGACAAGTTTCCAAAAAGCAATGGGAACCAAATTGAATCTAAGCACTGCTTATCATCCTCAAACAGACGGACAAAGCGAAAGGACCATTCAGACAATGGAAGACATGCTTAGAGCTTGTGTAATTGATTTCGGAGGTAATTGGGACGATCATTTACCATTAATAGAATTCTCCTACAACAATAGCTATCATACCAGCATCAATGCTGCACCATTCGAAGCACTTTATGGACGAAAGTGCCGAACGCCAGTCTGTTGGGCGGAAATTGGAGAAAAACAACTATCCGAACCTGAGATAATGCAAGAAACGACCGACAAGATGGTTCAAGTCAAGGAACGACTGAAAGCAGCACGTGATCGACAGAAGAATTATGTTGATAACAGGAGAAAGCCATTGGAATTTCAAGTAGGAGACAAGGTGTTATTGAAAGTCTCTTCTTGGAAAGGAGTGGTAAGATTCATCAAAAGGGGAAAGCTAAGCCCCAGATATGTTGGAGCTTTTGAGATTATTAGAAGAATAGGACCCGTAGCCTATCAACTACAACTGCCAGAGGAAATGGCAGGAATACATGATGTATTTCATGTATCTAATCTCAAGAAATGCTTAGCTGATGAATCACTGGTAGTACCTCTTAAAGATATATAGAGGTAAATGAAAAGCTTAAGTTTGTAGAAAGGCCTCTCTAAATTGAAGACAGAAAGGTCAAGAATCTCAAGCACAAGAGATTAGTTCTGGTCAAAGTGAAATAGGATTCCAAGAGAGGACCAGAGTACACTTGGGAGCTTGAATCTGAAATGCAAAAGAAATATCCACACCTGTTCCAGTAGACCTCGAGGACGAGTCCTAAAACAAGGTGGGGAGGATATAACAACCCTCCAAAATAATCCGACACCCTAAAAATATTTAGAATGCCCCAATATGTCCTAAAATACACCTCGTATGCGAAAACCGACCCCAAATACCTTAATTTTATCAAAAATTAAATAAAATAAATAAATATAAGGCCTCGCGGCCCGCGACGGAGAAAGCACAGGGCTACGCGGGGCGCGACGGCCAGGCTACGAGGCTTCACCCGGAGCTGCCACGTGTCCGACGCGTGTGGGGTCTAGGGCTGACTCGGCAAACCTATAGCGGGACACGTAGTCCCTGGCGGCCCGCGTAAAACTCACCCTCATCTGTCGCGGGGCGCGACAGACCCCCTGAGCAGCCCTATGTATAGAGATCGTTGGCCACAGTTCACAAATCGTTCAATTCTCAAATCTCTCTCTCAATTTCTATATAGTAGGCACTATACCCGGGCATTATACCCCCTAATTAACGAAGCTTTGCCTCGTTGTAAGTATTTTAACCCCGGTTACGTATTAGATACGCTGCCCGATTGATCTAGGGTTCCGTAACGGCTGTCGAGGTTCTGCCCGACGTAGTCGTTGGAATGTCATCTCGGGGAGGGTATTACTAATGTAAATATTGGGTTATTATACTAACACGTGTGCATTGTGTAATTAATAGATAATCACCAGGAAATCACAAAGGAAAACCCTAAGATAGCAATGTGAGTAATCTCCTTTTTGTAAACTGTTTTTACAAAACCTTAATTATTTTAAATTATAAATAGCGGTGATTGAGTCTTTGTAATTCTTCAATTACTGCCGGTATGTTGGGGTTTTGTATACAAAATGTGGAACACGTTACCATTGGACAAAGAGTTAGCCAATGTGTAATATGACCCACCAGTCAGGATTGACAATACTGAATGAGTAATTGTGTAGATATAAACATTGTAATCGCTCTCAATACTGTTAAATGATAAAACTCTTCTTGATTAAACTGGGATTCACTCACTAGTATTTCCC